>CM032452.1:2541171-2639158 GCA_019049505.1 Pachyrhynchus sulphureomaculatus | reverse complement strand
ACACCCGTGGAGAATATTCCAGAATTTTTTTCGAAATTT
The DNA here is from genome assembly GCA_019049505.1 of Pachyrhynchus sulphureomaculatus. Taxonomy (NCBI): domain Eukaryota; kingdom Metazoa; phylum Arthropoda; class Insecta; order Coleoptera; family Curculionidae; genus Pachyrhynchus; species Pachyrhynchus sulphureomaculatus. Next base: position 2,639,119 of record CM032452.1, on the reverse strand, counting down.
TTTGATAAGTACTTTTCGAGATAAGGCCCGGGACAGCGATTTTTTTTTTTTTTGCGAATTTTTAAAAATAATGCAAAGAAAAGTGCGCGTAAGTATAATATTATATATATATTTTTTACTCGTGTTTTCACAAGCTTTCATTTGACACCACACTCGATGACCTAGTAAAAAAACTTTTTTTTTACTTCCGACTTCACCCCCCAAAACTAACCCCTTAAGTCAAAATTTAATTCTCAAAACTACATGGCTCTGATGAGGCCATCAATTCCTATATTATTACCAAATTTCACTTTTCTATGTCAAATAGTTTCGGAGAAAATCGGGTGTGACAGACAGACAGACAGACAGACAGACAGACAGACAGACAGACAGACAGACAGACAGACAGACAGACAGACAGACAGACAGACACCGAAGTGATCTTATAAGTGTTCCGTACGGAACACTAAAAATAATGGGAAATGGTATAACCATCTTTAAAATATAAATGTTTAAAGATGATGGTACAAATTACTTTTTTTAGCCCGCCGTCTCTTGGTGGAATTTGGCGATCCAAATGGTTAATATTATCTTGGAAGCTGCGGCGGAAGATGTCAGTGGATGTTCGATTAAACCATCTTCTTACATCTTTAAGCCAAGGATTTTGGCGTTTTCCCCCGATTGATCTTTTACCTTCGATTTTACCCTCGATGATCGTATCTCTCGTATCGAAAAAATTGACCCTAAAGAAATAATGTCATAAATATTTTTTTCACGCCGCCACTGGTGTACTATACAACTGCACAATATCGTCGAACCTTAACTAGAATGTCAAATCAAATTCAAAAAAGCGTTATTAATACTCAATAAAATTTACGAGGTTGGTTTATAGTTTTTGAGTTCAGTGGATACAGTGTGTTTTTTTAGTACATTCATCCACTGTAAAGCCTTACGGCTTACTGGTGTCCTGCATAGTTCGTATGCCAATCCCTATGTACCCGATAATCTTTCCCGGATGTTTATTCTTTAATGGCTCTTATTTTTTGTGAAGTTACTTTGGCTATTATTGTTAAAATTAGGGTAATTTTTTAATTTAGTCTGCTGGGAAAATTTTTTAATAAAAAATTATACAATCATATATATATATATATATATATATATATATATATATATATATATATATATTGTTGTTCTAGGTCAAAAGAGTCTTTCAGCTTCTTTGGCTTTTTTTGTTGCACATAAAAAAAGCGTTTCTTTGTTAACCACCGGCCCGCGGTGGTATCAAAGAATTTTTTCGGGCACATGCTGAGTATGGTTTTATACTGGTAGGTTTGTAGGGGAGGTTTTAGTTATATCGTATTATTTTTGTTATTAGTACTGAGTTCCTCGTTTTTTGATTCCTACTTTTGTTTATTGATATTGTAATTTCCACAGCATTTGGTACAGTATTTTTTGTAGTATTGGACATAAAGATTTTACAATTTTTTAAAAAGTTTTAACTTTAAATCCCGAAGTAGATGGCGCACTATTTAAATGTGCTAATCTCTGTTTGATTAATGATAATAAGAGAGGGAACATTAATATTTTCATTTATTTTAAACAAATGTTCAGGAACGAGGTTCTTGTCCACGGGCCAATGATAGCAGCTCTTTGGTAAGCTTTTGCAAATAAACTTGCAACTTGATATTGCGTTACTTGACGACCTGGGTTTGTCCTCAACCATTTTTCTGCTGCTTGAATATAATAATAGCTCATAGGTTTGGAACTGAAGCCGGTCAGTAGTAAGGCCTAGCAGTTGTAACATTATTATATCCCATTAGCCTTTGATACGTTTAACGCTTCCAGCTTCTTCGACTGCGTTGTATTTTCATCAAGCAGAAGTAACACTTTATTTTCAAGGGTCGACTTGATGACGCTTATAAAATGTTTCATCAATTTTACAAATAAGTTTGAGTTAATACAGCCAGTGTCTAGAATGGTGACAACACTCTCAGAAGATGTGACATTCCCCATTTCAGGATTTTGTCTCATTCTTTGGAATATAAGCATTGGTGACACAAACTGTCTAGTCACCCTGGCACAACACACGGCCTCTTTCTCCGCTTATGATTGCGCCGATTTGTTTCTTTCTTTTTTAATCCTAAAACTCTTGGAGTTTTTTTTTCTGGAAAATCCACTTTCATCAATGTTAAATATATCTTTAGTTATCGCCCCTTACCAAGGAATTATTTCTTTTTTTTTGCCCCTAAAATTTTATTTGCTTTATTGTAAGTGGCCGCGTTTCATGGGAGGGTTAATTTTGTAAATTTGGTAAAATAAAGTTTTGCCCCTTTTTTTTTAATTTTTCAAATTTTTGAATTTGAAGGAGTATTGCATGTGCTTCTATATGAGCCCACGGGTCATCCATTTGAATATATGCCGTGAATTTCATAGCACTCTCTCTCTCTCTCTCTCTCTCTCTCTCTATATATATATATATATATATATATATATATATATATATATATATATATATATATATATATATATAAAGTTTAGACATCGCCACTACGGTCGCGCTGAAGGTCAGAGAGTGTTGCAATTTTGTCCACTATTTTCTACTTGTTCTTAGTGCACCCCTAAAGTTTCTAACGGATCACTGATTTGGTGGGAAACGATCTTTTAGATTCACCTTATCGCGTCTCAAAATTGCCTTTAGTTCAGACGTTTCATGGGGGGGTAAATTTTGTAAATTTGGTAAAAATACAGTTTTGCCCCTTTTTTTTTAATTTTTCAAATTTTCGAATTTGAAAAAAGTATTGAATATGCTTCTATATGACCCCATGGGTCATCCATTTGAATATATGCCGTGAATTTCATAGCACTCTCTCTCTCTCTCTCTCTCTCTCTCTCTCTCTCTCTATATATATATATATATATATATATATATATATATATATATATATATTATATATATATATAAATATATATATATATATATATATATATATATATATATATATATATATATATATATATATATATATATATATATATATGGTTTAGACGTCGCTACTACGGTAGCGCTGAAGGTCAGAGAGCGTTGCAATTTTGTCCACTATTTTCTCTCTCTCTCTCTCTCTCTCTCTATATATATATATATATATATATATATATATAAAATATATATATATATATATATATATATATATATATATATATATATATATATATAATATATATATATATATGGTTTAGACGTCGTCACTACGGTAGCGCTGAAGGTCAGAGAGCGTTGCAATTTTGTCCACTATTTTCTACTTGTTCTTAGTGCACCCACTAAAGTTTCTAACGGATCACTGATTTGGCGGGAAACGATCTTTTGGATTCACCTAATCGCGTCTCAAAATTGCCTTTAGTTCAGACTACAATAAATAATTTACCTAATGTTTTCTATCAAATTTAGATCCCTTCCAGCATTCCTTCTAATTTATTAAAATATAATAGGCATAGCACATACACACAAGATATACACTCTAAACCATATTCGGTGAAAAAAAAAACAATCCAACTGGCACATATTACCAAGTTGAGCCTTGAATGCTGATCACAACAATGAATAAATACTTCCGTTAAATGCATATTCCGATATAATTGCTTTCAATTGACGTGTCTGTTTTGTGTGGAAAATAATTGTTTTATAATTTTGACCATAATAATTATTGAAATTAGTTAGAAGAATTACCAGGGTTTTGATTGTTGGTTTTAAAATTATTGATCGTTTTTTAAATCTTAAATGATGGGTTTGGGTTAAACAACAGGATATTAATTTTTTTTTTTTTTCAATTGCAATGACTGATCAAATGGTAATGTGACCTCAGCCAATAAACTTGGGATCATCAAGTCGAGTGTTATAAATTAGAGGTCTATTCATTTCACACACACTCAATCAATATGTATATATATATATATATATATATATATATATATATATATATATATATATATATATATATATATTTATTTATCTTCTTTTTTATAAGCCACTGCTTCTCCACTGCAGGAGATAGGCCTCTTCAAGTTTCTTCCAATTGTCTACTGTCTGCTATTAATCTAATATAATCAGTCCATCTTTTCATTGGTCTTCCAACACTTTGTCTGCTCTCCCAAGGTCTCCATTTAAGTAATTGTGTTGTCCATTTACCACCATTCGTTTTAGCTACATCCCCCGCCCATTACCACTTTAATTTTGCCACTCTTTCGCTGATATTTGTAATTCTTGTTCGCCTAATATCCTCGTTCGTAAACTAACACCTAACATCTGGCTTTCCATGGCCTGTCGAGTACGTTGGAGTCGACAAAGACTATTTTTTGTAAGGGTCATGGTTTCCAGTCCATACATACTTCCTGGAAGTATCCAGCTCTTGTACACTTTTCTTTTTAAGGTCTGGGGATATGTCTGTTTTTTCGAATGAATCCCAGTTTTTGAAATACAGTCCAGCTGAAACCAATTCGCATTGGTATTTCCGCTGTTTGATTGTCCTTATCCAATTTAAACTTATTTCGTTAGTATATGTGCTCTTCCACTGTCTCGATCTCTTCCATACCGATTTTAATTTCTGTGTTTTGGGAGCTTAGACGTTTTGTTTTCTTGATGTTTGTCTTGAGTCCATTTCTCTGTGAAGCTTGATTAAGCTGTTCTATCATGATTTTAAGTTCTTCTAAATCTCCGCTGATCAGTACTACATAATCTGCGAATCGCAAGTGATGTAAATATATACCATCGATTTTACTTCCCTTCTCTTCTCACTCAAGACTTTTAAATACGTTCTCCAAAGCCAGGGTAAATAATTTTGGTGAAATTGAGTCGCCCTGCCTAACACCTTTCTTCATCTTTACGGGTTCTGCTTTTCGATCGTCATCTAATTTAACCTTACTGTCGCATTTTCGTATACGAATTTTAGGAGTTCGGTAATCTTGACTCTATTCTGGCATGAGCTAAGAACTGCACAATTGCCCAGTGTTCCAGGGAGTCGAAGGCCTCCTTATAATCGATGAAAGCTAGGTGCAGCTTAATATTATACTCGGTCCCTTTTTCTATTAAAAGGCGGTGCGTCTGGATATGATCTGTTGCGAAAGCCCGTCGCGTCGGTTAGACTGGTTGATAGTCATCGAATAGTTAGACGATTTGTAACAATTTTAGTAATATAGGGCGATAATTCTCAAAGTTTTGGCGATCGCTTTTCTTGAATAAAAGTATGACCTTACTGTTTGGCCAATGTTCAGGTATTTTTTGTTCTTTAATACATTTTTGAGTAATATCCGTATCATTTCAAAAAGTTCATTTCCTCCCATATTCAATATTTTAGATGTTATGTTATCTTCACCTGGAGATTTCTTCTTCTTGATCTATTTTAAAGCAGTTTCCAATTCAATTCTTATCTCAGGAATTTCTTCCGAGCCACTGTTTAGAATACATTTTTGATCCGGATTTGAATTTGGTATAGTCGAGTTTTGTTTAGAATTCCTTTCTTTCATTCTTTATATCCTTCCTGTCAGTTATTATTTTACCTGTTTTATCTCGTAATTATATTATTTTAGTTCTATATATATATATATATATATATATATATATATATATATATATATATATATATATATATATGTATATGTACGAGTATATGTACAACAATAAACAAAATTATGCAATTCATGAACAAACTAACTAACAAAACCGTATTAATACTATATAGTGCCCACCCCCGTTCCCAGTTAATATTCGTGTTTGTCCTAACAGTCGCTCGATCTCAGTTTCCATTCAGACATAACTATTTAGATTCCTCCGGACCAATGTTGACTCCTTGCGCGTGTGTGTGAAATTTAAACTTGGGAAAAAATGCAACTAAAACCTAAGAAATGATTCAGAAAGTATTTGGGCCCAGACTCGTCCGCAAATGTTCAAGTATTTTTCGCAGTTTAAGCTCTTCCGAACTTCAGGGGAAGACGACGAGAGACCCAAAGACTTTCGAATGCAACCGCATCTGAAATCATTGCCAAAGTTCAACAAATCTGAAGACAGGCGTCAGATAATTCTAAGTATCTCCGATGAACTCGTCATTGGTTAGAAAATGGCTTTAAAGGGAGAAAAGTCTTCTCCTGCAGCTACATCACGATAATGCACCAGTCCACAGTTCCGTCTGTACGCAACAGTTTTCGAGAAGAATTCCATAACTGTAATCCCTTACTCCCTTTATTTACGTAATTTGGTATCCTCCGACTTCAAACTGTTTCCCCCATATAAAGATAAGGTTGAAGGGTCGCCGCTTCAAAACCGTAGGGGTTATACGACGTCAATCGTAGGCGATGCTAGAACCAGTCATAGCATCGACTCGACCTGTGAAAAAAAACCGTTGGCACCGATGCATTCGGGTGCAGATGAACCACTTTGAAGGTGACCGGAGTGACGAAGCATAAAAGTAACTACTTCCAACTGTATAGCGTTAGTCTGGGAATATATATGCATATATATATATATATATATATATATATATATATATATATATATATATATATATATATATATATATGGGTCTAGTACACATGGTGCAGGGAAGTCCCTAAAGCGCTACAGGAGCGACACGTGTGCGGAAAAAGCGATTCACGTTGTTCTTGAATCACTGTAAATTGTACTCGGTAGGTCCTGGGCAAATTATTCCAAAGGGATGATCTTCTCCATATAAAATACTGTTTGAAAAGCGTTGTACGAGGAGTAACAAGCTGGACCTCATACAGATGTGAAGTATTAGGGCAACGTGTATTTCTAACAAGCCCCGCTCTGGAAGGAATTAAGCGGGCTACATCCTTCGAACACTTTCCATGAAAATACTTGTAGAATAGGTTCAAGTAGCCAAGTGTTTTTCGATGTTCCAGCGAATCAAGGCCGTCGGTCAGTTCCGGGTCTCCAATCAGATGAATAGCTCTTCTGTGAACAGAATCTGACAAATGCAGTGTATGTTTGGGAACGGAGCCCCAAATATGGGAGCAGTATTCCATAGTTGGTCGAATTTGAGCTTTGTAAAGAATTAACAATTGTTGTGGAGTGTAAAGCTTTCTGGTTCAAAATAATATTCCCAACTTTTGAGAAGCTCCCCTTGCTATACCTGCAACATGTTCATGCCAAGACATATTTGCTCCCAAATTAACGCCCAATAAATTAAGTGACGATGTTAGAGGAATGGAGTGCCCCGACATAACTATGTCGGGTTCAGCAACGTTAACTTTCTTAGAAAGAACTGCCGCCTGGGTCTTTGTAGTGTTAAATTCCACTTGGTTACTGTCACCTCAAGATAGGATTTCTTCCAGGTCTTTGTTAACTTGAATGACTTCCTGCTGTCTGCGGATATTCGTCTAAGTAGCCGATGTCCGAGCATTCAAAGTGAATGAAGAGATAAGCGTACTGTCATCTGCAAAGCTGTAGATTGCATTCCCGGTCTTTTCCAGCATATCGTTAATGTAAATGAAAAAGAGTAGGAGACACTATGGAGCCTAGGGACACACCGGCGTTGATAGTGAAGGGGTTAGAAAGAAATCCGTCGACTGCCACTCGTAAAGAACGCTTCCTGAGGAAACATAAGAGCCACAAACAGAACTTTTCAGACATACCACAAGAGCGTAGCTTAGCCAACAGTCCATCATGCCAAGCACGGTCGAATGCCTTGAATAAGTCAAGAGTAACGGCTCAAGATTCTCCAAAGTTTTCAATTGCGTTGTTCCAAACATGTGTTATATAAGTTAGAAGATCTCCTGTTGATCTATGATTACAAAAGCCATATTAGTGATCGCTAATAATGTTGAATCGTTCAAGATATTTTAGAAGATGCTGATTGATAACCTTTTCCATGACTTTCGATATTATTGAAAGCAGTGCGACTGGTCGGTAGTTATTTGGCAAGGTCTTCTTGCCTTTTTTAGGTATCGGCTGAACTGTGGCACATTTCCAGCAGAGAGGAAATATTCCCTTTCTGTAGGATAGGTTGAAAAGTCTACAGAAAACTGGTGTTAATTCCCTTGCACAGTTTTTGAGAACTATGGCAGGTAATCCGTCAGCGCCAGAAGCTTTTTTGGTATATGGCTTCATTAAAATACGTTTATGTATATATATATATATATATATATATATATATATATATATATATATATATATATATATATATATATATATATGTACATATAATTCGCGTATTTTAAAACCAGTAGAATATGCAATTTATTGACAATTTAAATGTGTTTAAAATATTTCCTGCAGCTCAACATTAATACTCTACAGACCCCACCTCGGTTCACAGTCAATATTCGTGCCTGTCCTAACAATCGCCCGATCTCAGGTTCCATTTGGACATAGTTATTTGGATTCCTCCGGACCACGCAGCTTTTGGTTAGCCTCTCTTTCTCTATCTCCCTCTATCTCGCTGTTGTAGCTATTCTATGTTACATATATAATTTTCTACTAGTGATCTATCATTACGTAATACAGTTCTCTCTTTCTTCAATTTACTTATTTAGTAAATGTAGTCGGAAGACAGACCCTGTTAATATAAAAAACCGCTTCAGCTGTCACCTACGTAAATAAATTGACCTACCTTTTCTTGTTGTTCTCTCAGATCAACATAAATTAGCGTTCTGACGTAATTGCAAGCCACACTTAGAAAAACCATGCATATAATAATTACTTAACTAATAGAATGTAGGGCTTCGGGGCAATACCAGGTATTTAAGCTTAAAATATTTCTAAATAAGCATGAACAACATACTTTTGATGAAAATTCTAATGGAATCCATGCAAAGCAGTTTCCACAGAATTTCAATGGAAACTATTACACAGGCCAACATTTTTCAAACCCTGAGACCAGACTATACTTTTTCGAAGGTTTTTGGTGCACTGAATCCAAATCTGACCTCATATCAGATTTTCGAGATATCCTAACCTAAATATGCAAAAAATATGGTTTTTCGCTATATTCGGGATTATATTACACCGCGAATTAATTTTTCTCTACAAAACTCGTTGCAGCATCTGAAAGTACTACTCTTCCCCTTCACAATGAATTTTGAATTTTTCAGATATTTTCTTTCTTCTCGAAGAAATCGTCCGTTGAAATTAGTTACTTTGACGTTTTTTGTTACAACCATAGCAATTTGGTTGAGTTTGTTACACTTGCCTTTCTGTTGTGTTAAATTTTGATTCTTTTACGATTTGAGAATGTTATTTTGCTTATGGGTGCTGCAAGGAAGTCCCTAAAGCGCTCCAGGAGCGGCATGTGTGCGGGGGAAAAGCGATTCACGTTGTTCTTGAATCGCTGTAAATTGTACTCGGTGGGAAATACAGCGGTGGGCAAATTATTCCAAAGGGATGATGTTCTCCATATAAAAGACTGCTTGAAAAGCGTTGTACGCGGAGTAACAAGCTGAACCTCATATGGATGTGAAGCACCAGCGCGACGTGTATTTCTAACAAGCACCGCTTTGGGAGGAATTAAGCGGGCTACATCCTTCCAACACTTTCCATGAAAATACTTGTAGAACAGTCTCAAGTCGCCAACCGTTCTTCGATGTTCCAGCGAATCAAGGCCGCCTGTCAGTTCCGAGTCTCCAATCAGACGAACAGCTCTTCTCTGAATAGAATCCAACAAATGCAGTGTATGTTTGGAAGCGGAGCCCCAAACATGGGAGCAGTATTCCATAGTTGGTCGAATTTGAGCTTTGTAAAAAATTAACAGTTGTTGTGGAGTGTAAAGCTTTCTGGTTCGAAATAATATTTCCAGTTTTTGAGAAGCTCTCCTTGCTATGCCTGCAACATGCTCATGCCAGGACATATTTGCTCCCACACTAACGCCCAACAAATTGAGCGACGATGCTAGGGGAATGGAGTGCCCCGACATAATTATGTCGGGTTCAGCAACATTTACTTTTTTAGAAAAAAACTGTCGCCTGGGTTTTTATAGCATTAAATTCCACTTGGTTACTGTCACCCCAAGATAGAATTTCTTCCAGGTCTTTGTTAAGTTGAACGACCTCCTGCTGTCTGCGGATATTCGCCTGAGGAACCGATGTCCGAGCGTTCAAAGTGAATGAAGAGACAAGCGTACTGTCGTCTGCAAAGCTGTAGATTGAATTCCCGGTCTTTTCCAGCAGATTGTTAATGTAAATGAGAAAGAGAGTAGGAGATAGTATGGAGCCTTGGGGCACACCGGCGTTTATTGTGAAGGTATTAGAAAGAAATCCGTCGACCGCCACTCGTAAAGAACGCTCTCTGAGGAAACATGAGAGCCACGAACAGAACTTTGTATGTATGAATGTAGTATCTTTTATCATTTTTCACTCCATGCCTGAGATTATGTTAGGTTCATTTGCCTTTATGCTTGTTTGGATAATGTCTTTTGTCAATGAAATACTGAAGAATGAAGTATTATCGAGAAAAAATTTTCGAACAAAAGTTGTGTATTTTTGCTAGAGAAATATAATGCCGTCATTAAAAATATGAGTTCCTGTTTAAAAAATCAAAGTTGACCTTGAAATGACCTTCAAAATTATCTTCCAAGTTCATCACAATTATATCATTTTATTGCCCCTCAAAACTCTTCAACTTTTGTCTGAAACTTTTTCTACTAAAAGTTGACGTAAGAAAACCCCACCCATGCAGACCCCCTCTCGGAGGAAGACGATGACCCTCGTCGACCGCCATGACAGACAAGTGTAAATCTAGATTACGTTACAATAAGCCCTAATTTAAGTTAACATTAAGTCCTAAGTTAAGTTAGCGTAACTCTTAGGCTAAGGTAATTTAAGTAATTAAGTAAGAATTAAGAAAATCATGTCCTAGGTTAAGTTAGTAAAGGACCACTAGCTTAAGTTAAGGTAGTATAAGTAAAAATTCATATTAAGTTTCTTTTGTACATTCATAAATGTAAGTAAGAGGCAGGGCCTTACTTTTTAAATCCAATAAAGACAAAGAAAGGCATAAAAAAATTAAGAAGTCTGGTACATTAAAATGGGACACCACGTATGATGATAACAAGCTACTAGAAAGATATTTCTCCGAGAAAGAATAAGATATCTGAAAAATTCAAAATGCATTCTGACGGTGAAGACTAATATTTTCATATGCTGCAACGAGTTTTACAGAAAAAAAAATAATTCGCGGTGTAATATAATCCCGAAAACCGTGTTTTTTTTGCATTTTTACGTTAAGATATCTCAAAAACCTGATGTGATGGAACAATTCTAAGGTCGATTCTGATTGAGCGCATCAAAAACCTTTAGGACAGTATACTGTGGTCTCAGGGTCTGGAGTCCGATTTTGTCGGCCTGTGTTGTTAAAGACGGGCGACTACTAGGAAGAAGCTGGCAACTTATTCCAAAAATTTTCAGTTAGTGACCCCATGGGAACGGCTTAGGATTCTTACAGAATTGTGCTTTATTGCAGTTTTTTTTGGCTTATCCTGTAATTTTTTGTTTTTATTAAGTATAAACTTCCCGGTCTTCTCTTCTGAGAAAATTGTACAAAAAAATTTAAGTCAACAGACCATGAATATATAAATGAAGCGGCATATTTTCAATTATTTTTACCTCGTAAGTACTATTTATAATACAATGTCTGTCAAACAATTAATTAAAATACCGTAAAACAATAGAAAGAATGCACCTTCTATTGCAATGCCAATGGCTAATTATGAAGAGGCCTTCTTATATTAATTTCCTATCAATAAAATTAAATTACTTTAAAGACGTTAGCAGAGTATAGTATGAAGGCGGCATCGTAAAAACATTTCTTAGGAGAAACTTAAAGTACGTCCGGTAGTATCTTACTATTAAGATTTTACGGCTAATTCTTGTAAATGAAATCCAATATACCTAACATTGAGTTTGGGGTAAGTTTTGATGAAATTAACCACAAAAACTAAAACTATGCTTAGAAATTCTTCAAAACATAACACGTAGGCTGAAAAGTTTTTGATCTAGCTACTTAAAACACATTTTTTTCTGCAAAATTCGACTTTATTCTTTTTTTTTTTTTTTTTATGGGTCTAGCACACGTGCTACAAGGAAGTTCCTAAAGCGCTACAGGAGCGACACGTGTGCGGAGAAAACGATTCACGTTGTTCTTGAATCGCTGTAGATTGTACTCGATGGGAAACACAGTCCTGGGTAAACCATTCCAAAGGTATGATGTTCTCCATATAAAAGACTGCTTGAAAAGCGTTGTACGAGGAGTAACAAGCTGAACCTCATACGGATGTGAAGCATTAGCGCGACGCGTACCTCTAATATGCACCGCTCTGGGAGGAATTAAACGGGCCACATCCTTCGAACACTTTCCATGAAAGTACTTGTAGAATAGGCTCAAGTCGCCAACCGTTCTTCGATGTTCCAGCGAATCAAGGCCGTCGGTCAGTTCCGGGTGTCCAATCAGACGAACAGCTCTTCTCTGGATAGAATCCAACAAATGCAGTGTATGTTTGGGAGCGGAGCTCCAAACATGGGAGCAGTATTCCATAGTTGGTCGAATTTGAGCTTTGTAAAGAATTAACAGTTGTTGTGGAGTGTAAAGCTTTCTGGTTCGAAACAATATTCCCAACTTTTGAGAAGCTCTTCTTGCTATGCCTGCAACATGTTCATGCCAGGACATATTTGCTCCCAAATTAACGCCTAACAGATTGAGTGACGATGTTAGAGAGATGGAGCGCCCCGACATAACTATGTCGGGTTCTGCAACGTTAACTTTTTTAGAAAAAACTGCCGCCTGGGTTTTTGTAGCGTTAAATTCCACTTGGTTACTGTCACCCCAAGATAGAATTTCTTCCAGGTCTTTGTTAAGTTGAATGACTTCCTGCTGTCTGCGGATATTCGTCTGAGTAGTCGATGTCCGAGCGTTCAAAGTGAATGAAGAGATAAGTGTACTGTCATCTGCAAAGCTGTAGATTGGATTCTCGGTCTTTTCCAGCAGATCGTTAATATAAATGAGGAAGAGAGTAGGAGACAGTATGGAACCTTGGGGCACACCGGCGTTGATAGTGAAGGTGTTAGAAAGAAATCCGTCAACTTCCACTCGTAAAGAACGCTCTCTGAGGAAACATGAGAGCCACAAACAGAACTTTTCAGACATACCATAAGAACGTAGCTTAGCCAACAGCCCATCGTGCCAAACACGGTCAAATGCCTTGGATATGTCAAGAGCAACCGCTCGAGATTCTCCAAAGTGTTCAATTGCGTTGTTCCAAACATGTGTTACATAAGTCAGAAGATCTCCTGTTGATCTATTTTTACGAAAGCCATATTGGTGATCACTAATAATGTTGAATCCTTCAAGATATTTTAGAAGATGCTGATTGATAGCCTTTTCCATGACTTTCGATATTATTGAGAGTAGTGCGATTGGTCGGTAGTTATTTGGCAAGGTCTTCTTGCCTTTTTTAGGTATCGGCTGAACTGTGGCACATTTCCAGCAGGAAGGAAATATTCCCTTTCTGTAGGATAGGTTGAAAAGTCTACAGAAAACTGGTGTTAGTTCCCTCGCACAGTTCTTGAGAACTATCGGAGGTATTCCGTCAGCGCCTGAAGCCTTTTTGGTGTCTAGCTTCATCAAAATACGTTTTATGATACGCTGTCTGAAGACAATATCGGGCATCCTTGACTGCACTATGGGAATAGTAGGTGGTGTTTTTCCTTGGAAATCGACAGTAGAATCTGAAGCAAAGAGTTCAGCCAACAAGTTCGCTTTCTCAACAGGTGTCGTTGCAATAGAATTATCTGGCCGTGTGAGTGGTGGTATGGTGGATTTGGTGTGAAATTTTGACTAACTGCCTTAGCGACTGACCAAAAGGACCTGGAATTGCCGGGACAAGCGAGAAGTTTGTTTCTAATCCGTTGATTGTGTACCTCCTTGGTTTCGTCGATTCATCAATATAGTCTGCTTTAAGAGCGATACAATGTGTCCAACGTTTTTCTAATATTTCTATACCTTTTTTGTAGGAGCATTTGTCTTTGCCTTCAAAATAGGCCTCAGTTTCGGCGATTACTTCTTCATTGGAGCCAAATCTCTTTTCTGCGAGTAATTTTTTGAAGTCTGCGAATAGATAATAATTACTGGGGGTCAAATATGGAGAATACGGTGGATGAGGAAGCAATGCGAACTTCAATTCATGCAATTTTGCCATCGTAACCATTGACTTGTGACACGGTGCATTGTCCTGATGAAAGGACACTTTTTTCTTGTTCATTTGGGGCCGTTTCTTTGCGATTTCTGCCTTCAAACGCACCAATCACTTTATATAATATTCGATATTGATGGTTCTTCTCTTCTCACCATAGTCGATGAAAATTATTCCATGCGTATTCAAAAATGCAGAGGTCAAAACCTTCCCAGCCGACTGTTGTGTCTTTGGTCGCTTCGGGCGGCTTTCACCGGCTGCTGTCCACTCAGTTGACTGTCGATTTGATTCCGGTGTGTAGATGTAGATTCATGTTTCATTCATTGCCACATATTGCATGAAAAGATCCTTTTTATTGCCCTTAAATAGGTCCAGAATCATCAAGATGTTGTTGTTGTTGGTCCACTGTGAGCCAACGCGGTACCCTTTTGGAACAGAGCTTTCTCATGCCCAAATATTCACGCAAAATATGCCTTGCTTGAACGGTATAAAAAAAAACAGTGTTTAATCAACACACGGAATTCGATTTTTTCCATTGTTTTGAAAATATCAAAAGTAGCGTAACTAAAATCACTGTAACTTGTAAACTAAGCGTCGAAATGTCATGAAATTTTGACACTTATCGTTTGAAGGTTGGTACTTTCTAGAAATAATATGGAGTTTTTGAAAAGGCGACATCTATGTGTCAGACCAAAAACTTTTCGGCCTACGGGTTAGTAGCCCCTACGACCCTTTGGTATATCTCCCGCAATTGGTTTTGACATTATCCCTGTCGTAACTGTTTCTTAAACTAACATCTTCTAAACACTAAATATGACAAATACTTTAAATCTATGATTATGACAGACTCTAATAACGTTATATCACTGTGGATCAAAAATAATTTATATATGTCACCAGAGTCAACATCACAGGTTTAAAGCATAACATTCTTTAAATTGTGACTCAATACTGGCTGAACTTAAATATATTGGAATTAATGTAAAGACTTGTCAGTCGTGTCGTTGGAATTTTGAAATCTTCGGTATAACGATATTACATAACAGGTATTACCACTTTGACTAAACCTAAGATTGAAAACTAAACTATATATTTTAAGGTTCTGATTACTCTGGAGAAACCGGGCGACCAAATGCACACGTCGGCTTAGTTCAAGTCAAAAATATTCTAGCAGTAGATAAAGTATGTCATTAATAACATCATATCCCGACAAGTTAACGATCTATTAGAAATTGCAATGAGCGCGGAAAGGACAAGTAGAAAACACTGGACAGAACTGCAATCCTGTCTTATGAAAAATATGACCAAGTTATGTTTTGGTGTAACACCGCTAAAAAAACTGGTCTGGTAAAAAATCCTGCTGTGGATGTGTACCAGTGTTGTCACTTATATTTGTTAATTTTAATAGCAGGTTTTTTATACCCTATTAAATTGTAAATTTAGAGCATATTCAGCTGTTTCTTATAAATAAAGGGTGTCCCAAAATTTACGCAAGATTTGAATTTGGCGCCATTTGTATGGTAAAGTGTTGCCAACAAAAAAAACACAGCGTGACAGCTGACAGTTCAGGGATAGAGCGCTACATGAAAAAATAACGTGTTTTCATTGTTGAGCAATATTTTAAAAATAATGAAAGTTTGGCAGCTACAGTTCGGAATTTAACCTCATCAACTGTGAAGAGATTAATTGACAAAATTGTCGCACTTGGGGTTCAGACAATCCACACATGACTGTTGCGAAACAAATGCAGCCACAACGTGTCACTGTTTGGTGCGGATTTTGGGCTGGAGGCATCATCGGACCATTCTTCATCGAAACTGAGGTTGGCCAGGCAATAACTGTTGGATGTGGACGACATCTGGTTTCAACAAGACGGTGCCACATTCCATACAGCCCGAGAAACAATGCAATTATTGCATGAGTCATTTCGTGGTCGTGTAATATCCCGTTTTGGTGATCAGAATTGACCGCCCAGATCATGCGATTTATCGCCGTTAGACTTTTTCTTTGGGGTTTTTTAAAGTCTAAGGTTTATGCCAACAAGCCCACAACCACCCACGACTTGAAGGAGGAAATTAAGCGCTGTATTAACGAAATCCAGCCACATTTATGCAAAACGGTCATGGAAAATTTCGACAAAAGCTTGCGTATGTGCTAGCAAAGCCGTAGAGACCATTTACCCTATATGGTAGTCCATACATAACCCTATACTGTATACTTTATGAATCAATAAAAAAATTACAATTTTTAATTAAAAACCTGTTTTCTATCAAAATTAAACTTGCGTTAATTTTTGGGACAGACTTTATAATGCTCTTTATTTACTTTCTTCTCTAGTAGATAAAATTATGCACTTCCTTAGATTGAACTTTTATTGACATTGAAGAAGGCAGGGAATTTTTGAAATTTTGGAAGTATGGCAACACTAAATTTGATCGGTTCGTTCGCATACTATCCAGTGAGCCAAATTAGACGTGTGATTGTATTCTAATGTAAACATGCCAAGTGTCAGTAGAGACAACTGCAGGGGATAGATTCTTCGGCTTTATTTAGATCATTTCACATTTTATAATTTCGTTACTATCCTGCTTTCCCCTAAAAATCAAGAGAAGCACTTTTTCACGTCAATTACAATGGTCAAAAAAAAGAAAATTGCTTGTTTCCTGTGATTTTTTTTTGTTTCTATCTCAAATTGACGCGTATTTTTTAAATATGGCAACAATTTTTCTCTAACAGCTTTTGTTTTTGAGTTATAGCTAACTACCCTCATTTACTATTTTTACTTAGATTTTCGTTTTTTATTGGACACTAAAATATATTTTGTTGTTGTTTTAGATATAGCTTCGTCAAGAAGATGTTGTGTGCTTAATCCCGATTGTTTTTGTTATATTTGTGGTGAATATATATTTGCAAAATATCGAAAACCTATATCGGACTTTGTGAAAACTGCGTACATCAATAAAATTGTGTAATCAGGACAAGCCATGGGTTCCTCATATTGTATGCCAGAAATGTGTGGTATGTCTACGGTTATGGTCCAGTGGAAAAAGAGATTCAATAATGTTCGTAACACCCATGATTTGGCGAGAACCTCGAAACCATCATGACGATTGCTACTTCTGCGTTGTGAAAATAAACGGAATTAACCCTGGAAATCGAAGTAAGTGGTCATATCCTAACTTATCTTCTGCTCAACGACCTCAATTAAAATCACAAAAGGTACAACCCAGCACATCTAAATCTTCTGATGATCCAAATCTCTGTGAACCTGAATGAAATACATCAAGTGAAGACTCTGATTCAGACTACAAATGTAGCCTTTCAGAACCTCAACCATTTAATCAGAAAGAACTAAATGACTTAGTAAGAGATCTGAACTTACCAAAAGAAGCTTCTGAAATTTTAGCATCTCGTTTTAAAAGAAAAAAAATTGCTTACTCCGGAAACCAACATTACATTTTATCGTATCCTAGAAAAAAATTTGTTACCGTATTTTTCTCAAGAGAAGGATTTAGTTTTTTGTAACGATGTTGGTGGTATTTTGCAGCAGATGGGATTAAAACAGTACCAACCTAGTGATTGGCGTCTTTTCATAGACAGCAGCAAAAGAAGTTTAAAGTGTGTTTTGCTTCATAACGGTAACAAGTACGGATCTATACCTATTGCACATTCGACGACTTTAAAAGAAGAATACGTAAATGTTTCTAAGGTTATGGAAAAAATTAAGTATCAAGACCACAAATGGGTCATTTGTGTTGATCTGAAAATGGTTAACTTTCTTTTAGGCCAACAAGGGGGGTACACAAAGTTCCCTTGTTTCATGTGTCTCTGGGATAGTCGTGACAAACAACATCATTGGTCACAAAAAGTTTGGCCAGTGCGGGAAGAGCTAAAAGTTGGTACAAAAAATGTTATAAACGTGCCTTTAGTTAGCCGAGACCGCATCATACTTCCACCACTTCATATTAAACTCGGCATAATGAAACAGTTTGTGAAGGCGCTTGACAAAAGTGGCGAATGTTTTAATTTTCTTTCACGCAAGTTTCCAGGATTAAGTTCAGAAAAATTGAAAGCTGATATTTTTTGATGGCCACAGATTAGGCAACTCGTGAAAGATCCTAATTTTGTCAAATCAATGACTAAGGTCGAATCCAAAGCTTGGAATTCATTTGTTTTAGTGATGAGTAGCTTCCTAGGCAAAAAGAAATTTGACGACCATGTCGAGCTTGTTGAGTGCATGCTATCGAACGTGCAAGAGCTAGGGTGCAACATGAGCATAAAAATCCACTTCCTGCACTCTCATTTAGACCGATTTCCACAAAATCTGGGTGATTTTAGTGAGGAGCAGGTGAAAGATTTCATCAGGATCTTCGTACAATGGAAAGAGCGTTATCAGGGGCGGTGGGACTCACATACTCGTATGATGGCAGACTACTGCTGGAGTTTGCAACGAGATCTACCTAAAGTCGTTGATTCAAGGAAATCTTATAAAAGATCATTTGCTAGTGTTCAATAGAAATTTTGTTAACATAATGTATTATTTTTTTGTATTTTTTTTGGCAAAATAATAAAACTGTATATTTCAAAAGGTAAAGCTGTTAGCAATCTCCCAGTATTTTTTTCATAGTCAGAGCCATAGCAATACCCAATAACAGAAAAAAAAATAAAGGAAACAAGACTTGTGTTGACCAGTGTTATTTATTTATATTAGTCAGACGGTAAATAGGAAATTCATGATCTAAATTAATTCAGTTACAACTACTCAGTATACAAGAAAATATTTAAATAAATATTTTAGACAAATTACAAGTAAACGGAATGTAAACAGTTGTTAGAAGTGAACTTCGTTCTTCAAGAGTTTTAAGAATTATGCACTATAACTTGTAGTATTTTCCAAGGTACAAATTTTTCAGAAAAATGGATTTAAAGTATAATTGTTATTAAAATATGCTTATATAGAATTTGTTATCGTTAAAGCAAGTATCTGTTTCAAGAAGACGACGTTTTAAAGATAGAGGTGTAAAGATGCCATTTCTTTTCTTTCAAAATAGTTTTTGGTCAAAGTAGTGAATTTAGAGCGCCGATTATTTTCCTGCATTCTTCCTTGAATTTCATTTACACTAAGATCGTCTTGTCTAATTTTTGCTCTTAGCAACTATGTGCTGTTGTGAAGATATTTCTTTTGTTTTCGTTTAGTTACAGCTCTTCATCTTCTCCACCTACACACATATTTTGTTTTATACCCTTTTACTCTGAATCCCGATTTCTCTCTTATATGAATCGACTGGCCATCAATTGGGGGCCTTCATGGTCTTGGAAAACTACTAGTTAATTGTCAGCAGACTAGAGAGTGAAGAGGGTTCAATTATCAGTTTTAGGTATTCCTATTTCGGAGCATGTTAAAAAAAAAATAGAAAAAGGTTGCGCGGTTGCCTTAGTCCTTCAGTCACTATGAATTTGTCAGAGAATCTTCTTTGTAAGTTTGTTCCCGATCTCAAATTACGATAAAAATGTTGGATGAGATAAATTTATCCTCAACGCCGTATCATAAGCCCTTTAATAGGTAAACTCGTCTATTTGTTACTATTTTCTTTTTACATACCAGGTGTACAAGTATGAAATGCGGATTTCAGACAACAGATGGAGCACCAATGCAGTTTGTGCTATAAAGATTTGACACTGCGCCATTTTGTTGTGTCATCAACAAGTGTCAGACGCGCACGAGTGATAAATTGGAAAAGCGTGTGCATAGTGTTGTGTTCAATATGTCGAAATTTATACCGAACAAAGAGCATTCGCGGACAGTATTAATTTTTTGTTTTCATTTGAAGAAAACTGCTGTTGAATCATACCGATTATTTCGAGAAGCTTATGGCGAACATGCTCCATCGTAAGATATGTGTGAACGATGGTTTCGGCGTTTCAAAAGTGGTGACTTCGACGTTGCAGACAAGGAACGTGGCAAACCGCCAAAAAAATACGAAGATGTGGAATTGCAAGCATTGTTGGACGAAGATGATTCGCAAACACAAAAACAACTCGCCGAGCAATTGGGCGTTAGTCAACAAGCTGTTTCCAATCGGCTACGAGAGATGGGAAAGATTCAGAAGACTGGTAGATGGGTACCACATGAGTTGAACGATAGGCAAATGGAAAAGCGCTAAAACACGTGTGACATTTTGCTTGCTCGGTACAAAAGGAAGTCGTTTTTGCATCGTATAGTTACAGGGGATGAAAAGTGGATTTATTTTGAGAATCCCAAGGGCAAAAAAATCATGGGTAGACCTAGGTGCACCATCCACATTAACCGCAAGACCGAATCGCTTTGGCAGAAAGACGATGCTCTGTGTTTGGTGGGACCAGAGGGGCGTGGTCTATTATGAGCTGTTAAAACCTGGGGAAACGGTTAATACTAAACGTTACCAACAATAATTGACCGATTTGAACCGATCGCTGCTTGAAAAAAGGCCAGAATACCGAAAAAGGCAACACAAAGTCATTTTTCTTCATGACAATGTTCCATCACATACGGCAAAACCAGTTCGCGACACGTTGGAAGCACTCAGCTGGGAAGTTCTACCCCCATGCGGCTTACTCATCAGACTTGGTTCTTTCCGATTACCACTTGTTTGCATCGATGGGTCACGCACTTGCTGAGCAGCGCTTTGGTTCGTACGAAGATGTGAAAAAATGGCTCGATAAATGGTTCGCAGCAAAAGGGGAAGATTTTTACTGGCGTGGTATTCATAAATTGCCCGAAAGATGGGAAAAATGTATAACAAGCGATGGAGCATACTTTGAATAAAGCACTTTTTATCATTCTTCCGAATTTAACATGTTTTTTTAGAAAAAAATCCGCATTTCATACTTGTACACCTGGTATGTGTAGCTGTAAAGATATAGCTTCTACATGCTGTTCTAAGGCCAATGTTCATCCTCGATAAGGTTTTCTTATATTCTTGTAGAGTCTAATGAAAGTCCTGGTGACTGAAATGTATCTATTGTTATTGCACGCGTTTTTACTACCGTCTTTATGCATTGGTTCTCTCAAACTTTCTGAAATTTTTTCTCCGTTGACATATCTTTTACATACATCTTTTTTGAGGTATATATTTTACGAGTACGATTTTTAGAAGCCCAGCAGAAATTCCTTCTGGTCTACTCGCTGTCTTGTATCATATGGTCATTTTTACGAGTCCACTGCGTATCGTTACATGTGGGCCTTGAGCTTGATATGGTCTAGGTAATTAATTTAAACTATTCCTGTCCATTTTCTAAAATTAGAAATACCAGTTCTAATTTGCATGAAAATTAAAGCCTATGACCTCTCTCCTTTGAATTATAAAATCCAACTGCATATCTAACTTTACAAATAGTATAATAATAACGGTTATCATTATTATCCTTATTATTATAGTTATCCTTGTAGAAATTAACTTGACGCGCACGGCAATGTCACTGCCATGTGGAAAAATGAATTATTTTG
Organism: Pachyrhynchus sulphureomaculatus; assembly: GCA_019049505.1. NCBI lineage: Eukaryota > Metazoa > Arthropoda > Insecta > Coleoptera > Curculionidae > Pachyrhynchus > Pachyrhynchus sulphureomaculatus. Next base: position 2,617,468 of record CM032452.1, on the reverse strand, counting down.
CAATGTGGATGTATATTTGAAAATTAATTTGAAATTTTGTTGGTATTACAACACATATATCCTGAAATTTTACATCACATAAGACGGACGCACAGAAAAAAATACAAGAAAGAATACAGAAAGGTAGGAACGTAATCGGCGCTCTGAATTCATTACCACGGCCAACACTCTGTCCCTAAAAGTGTAGTTCTGTACGGCTATAAAACTTAGCATTAAACAAACCAGAAGATTCGAACAAATCCAAAAAGCTAGAAAGCAAAGCCTGACCTGGACTGAGAAAAAAGCATAAAAGAAGGTTGAAGATAGGAAGGCATAGGACTCTATAAACCACATATATATATAACATGCAGGGTGAAAAGTTTTTGGTCTGACACATAGATGTCGCCCTTTTCAAAAAATTCATATGGTTTTTAGGAAGTACCAACCTTCAAACAATAACTGTCAAAATTTCATGACATTTCGACGATTAGTTTACAAGTTACAGTGGTTTTAGTGACGCTATTTTAGAAACAATGGAAAAAATCGAATTTCGTGTGTTGATTTAATACTATTTCCTGATGGGAAAAGGATACCATTCAAGCAAAACAATGGCTTGATTAGTGTTACGGGGACTCTGCCCCTGGAAAATCACTCATCATTTACTGATATGCTGAGTTTAAACGCGGTCGTGCAGATACAAATAATGCTGAACGCTCTGGACGGCCAAATGAGGTGGTTATACAGGAAAATATAAAAAAAGTGAAATTTCATGAGATAGCTGACACCCTAAGGATATCAAAAGAACGCGTTGGTCATATTTTACATGAACAGTTGGGCATGAGAACGCTCTGGATCAAAAACAACAACCTGTTTATTCTGAGCGCTGTTTGGACCTGTTTAAGCGCCAAAAAAAGGATTTTTTTTCATGCGATATGTGACGATGGATGAATCATGGATCCACCCCTACACACCGGAATCAAATCGGCAGTCAGCTGAGTGGACAGCAGCCGATGAGAGCCACCTGAAGCGACGAAAGACACAACAGTCGGCTGGGAAGGTTTTGGCCTCTGTATTTTGGCATGCGCATGAAATAATTTTCATCGACTATGCTAAGAAGGGAAGCGAATATTATATAAAACTATTGATGCGTTTGAAAGCAGAAATTGCAAAGAAACGGCCCCAAATGAAACAAGAAAAAAGTGCACTTTCATCACCGTGTCACAAGTCAATGGTTACGATGGCAAAATTGCATGAATTGAAGTTCGAATTGCTTCCTCATCCACCGTATTCTTCAGATTTAGTCCCCAGTCCGTATTATCTATTCGCAGACCTCAAAAAATGATCGCGGGAAGAGATTTTGTTCCAATGAAGAAGTTATCGCGGAAACTGAGGCCTATAGCGTTGTTGAATTTTGTAAAAAATTGTGTTTTAAGTAGCTAGACCACAAACTTTTTAGCCCACGTGAGTAGTAAACATTTGCAGAAATACCGTAAAATGCAGATTGTTTTTTTAAATGTAGGTCTTGATGTGTACTATCCGGGAAAAATAATGCGGACAATAGCCAAGTGATGCAACAGTTTTAAATATTGCAAAATTCAAGTGGTTTTTTAAAGATTTCTCGCGTTCCATTTGACCGATTTGAAAAATCTTACGAATTTTGAAAGAAAACATCAAGACCTTTCATTTTCGAGCTAACCTGAACGTTCAATTTGATCCAATAGAAACAGAGATATAGTCGATTTTTCCACAAAATTTTATTATTTTTTTTTTGAAAAAATTGATTTTTTTTATAAACAAATTGGTATATCTTTGAATAGAAATAAGGTATTGACAAAAATCCAACGGGGTTATCTTCGGTACATGTCCCTTTTGAAGATAAGCTAATAAAGTTTGCGATTTTCCACGTTTTTCATAGAGATTTTCCTCTATGAAGTTAAAATAAATTTTCCGAAAACGCAAAAAATTGCGTTTTTGCGTTTTTCGCAATTACTGTCAATTATTAAAATTTTTTTTTTGTATTAGGATCATATTTAGCAACCTCAAAAACCCCTACTTACATATTTAGAAGAATTTTTTCATTTAATATGGTCCTAAAATCGAAAAATATTTTAAAAAATTTTTCGAGCTTCACTTGTATTTGATGTTGTCACTGTTAAAGAATTGAAAATTTCAAAAAATACCACGCAGCATTCGATTCTACATAAAAAAGTTAAAGTTTGAGCCCTTATACTTTCCGAAATTATTTAACCAGTTCTGACGGCAGCCATTTGCGTTTTCGTATGGAATGATACATATATATATATATATATATATATATATATATATATATATATATATATATATATATATATATATATGTCGTCTCTCTGTCTGTCTGTCTGTCAGTTAGTACGCTTATTACTGGAGAACCACTTATCCGATTTACGTACTTTTTTTCTAAAACATGCATATGTTCTCTGGCCAGGTTATAGGCTATATTTTAATACGAAACGTAGCATAAAGAAAAAGCAGTGACGATAATAGTGAATGAAGTCGGAAAAAAGTTTGCCGCTAGCGCGTTCCCTTGCAATACACAGCCTAAACCATTAAATATGAAACAATATTATGTAGCAGAGAATATCTATAATCTACAATCTATAATATATATAAAATGCGATGTCTCTCTGTCTGCCTGTCTGTCTGTCCATTAGTGCATTTATCACGCGAGAACCACTTATCCGATTTACGTGTCTTTTTTAAGACACATACATATATTCTTTAGCCAGGTTATAAAATAATAATAATAATAATAATAATCTATATCTATAATACATATAAAATGCCATGTCTCTCTGTCTCTCTGTCTGTCCGTTAATACGCTTATCCCTCGAGAACCACTTATCCGATTTACGTGATTTTTTTTAAATCCATACATATGTTCTCTGACCAGGTTATAGATATATATTTTATTACATCTATAATATATATAAAATGTAACGTATCTCTGTCTATCTGTCCGTTAGTGCGCTTATCACTGGAGAACCACTTATCCAATTTACGTACGTTTTTTTTTAAAACATACATGTTCTCTGGCCAGGTTATAGGGTATATTTTATTACGATAGGTACCATAAGGAATGAGCAGTGACGATAATAGTGAACGAAGTCGGAAAAAAGTTTGCCGCTAGCGCGTTCTCTTGCAATACACAGCCTAAACCATTAAATATGGAACAATATTATGTAGCAAAGAATATAATATATATATATATATATTATATATATATATATATATATATATATATAAAAGATGCAACGTCTCTCTGTCTGGCTGTCTGTCCGTTAGTGCGCTTATCACTCGAGAACCACTTATCCGGTTTACGTGTTTTTTTTTAATTCATACATTTGTTCTCTGGCCAGGATATCTATAATCTTCTATCTATAATATATACAAAATGTAAAGTCTCTCCGTCTATCTGTCTGCCTATCTGTCCACTGGAGAACCACTTATCCGATTTACGTTCTTTTTTTTAAAACATACATATCTTCTCTGGCCAAGTTATCTATCTATAATATATATAAAATGCAACGTCTCTCTGTCTGTGTATCTGTCTGTCTGTCCGTTAATGTGTTACGTGCTATTTTTTTAGCATACATATGTTCTCTGGCCAAGTTATAGGATATATTTTATTGCGTTAGGTAACATAAAGAATAAGCAGTGACGTTAATAGTGAATCAAGTCGGAAAAAAGGTTACCGTTAGCGCGTTATCTTGCAATACACTGCCTAAACTATTAAATATGGAACAATATCATGTTGCAAAGAATATAATATATACAAAATGTAACGTCTCTCTGTCTGTCCGCTTATCACTTGAGAACCACTTATCCGATTTACGTGTTTTTATAAATTTATACATATGTTCTATATAATTCGATAAACCCTAGATAATGGGAGATAAGGTGAGATAATGGGAGATAAGTATAAATAATGGGAGATAAGGAGAAATAATGGGAGATAAGCAGAGATAAGTCTAGATAATGGGAGTTATGGTGAGATAATGGGAGATAAGGAGAAATAATGGGAGATAAGGAGAAATATTGCGAGATAAGTCGAGATAAGCCTAGATAATGGGAGATAAGATGAGATAACAGGAGATAAGGAGAAATAATGGGAGATAACGAGAAATAATGGGAGATGAGCAGAGATAAGCCTAGATAATGGAAATTATGTAGAGATAAAGGGAGATAAGGAAAAATAATGGGAGATAAGGGGAAATAATGGCAGATATTTTATTACGTTAGGTAACATAAGGAATAAGTAGTGACGTTAGTGTGTGTATATATATATATATATATATATATATATATATATATATATATATATATATATATATAGCAAATAGTAACTATTCGCAGCGTTGTATATATGAATGTTGAGCTTCGAGCATAAGCTGTCTAATTAGTTACATTATTTAAAAAAAAAAAACGTGGATGATTCAATTATTCAGAAATATATTTTCTTTCATGTCTTTAAATTAAAAATTGCCATTGTTGTTAAACACGCAACTTGTCGGGTTGACTTAATTTTAGAAACGGCAATTTATTTCTTTCAATTAACTAAAATAGTTTCGACTTTATTACGGTTGATTAAAACGACGCGCAACATGCAAAATGTGGGTTGAGCAGAAATATTTTTTCGCTAAATAATTACTGTAGATATGTTTTTTATTTTTAGGAAATGACCAAATTATAATTTCAAAGAAGACTTTTGCAAAATAAAAAGTTTAAATTTGAACAGTAATTCAGTAAATAACATACTAATAGATCTCTGTGAAATTGGAATCATTTCATCGACTAGTAAAATTAAATTTCTTTATCCAGAATACGATTTTTATTCACAGCTCAGGCGTAATAGCATTTTCCAGAGTATCCCGATCTTCTGTAGTAGGTTTCAAAACTACTATTTTTGTTAAAAGAGTTATATTGCACCAGAAATGCCTCCGTGAAAGGTACCAGGTCTACAAATATGAAATGCGGATTTTTTTTCTAAAAAAACATGTTAAATTCGGAAGAATGATAAAAAGTGCTTTATTCAAAGTATGCTCCATCGCTTGTGATACATTTTTCCCATCTTTCGGACAATTTGTGAATACCACGCCAGTAAAAATCTTCCCCTTTTGCTGCGAACCATTCATCAAGCCATTTTTTCAAATCTTCGTAGGAACCAAAGTGCTGTTCAGCAAGTGCGTGACCCGTCGATGCAAACAAGTGGTAATCGGAAGGAGCCAAGTGTGGTGAGTAAGCCGCATGGGGTAGAACTTCCCAGCTGAGTGCTTCCAACGTGTCGCAAACTGGATTTGCCGTATGAGATGGAGAATTGTCATGAAGAAAAAATGATTTTGTGTTGCCTCTTTCAGTATTCTGGCCTTTTTTCAAGCAGCGAACGTTTCAAATCGGTCAATTGTTGTTGGTAACGTTTAGTATTAACCGTTACCTCAGGTGTTAACAGCTCATAATAGACCACGCCCCTCTGGTCCCACCAAACACAAAACATCGTCTTTCTGACTAAACGATTCGGTCTTGCGATCGATGTGGATGGTGCGCCTGGGTCTATCCATGATTTTTTGCACTTGAGATTCTCAAAATAAATCCACTTTTCATCCCCTGTAACTATACGATGCAAAAACGACTTTCTTTTGTACCGAGCATGCCAAATGTCACATGTGTTTTTGCGCTTTTCCATTTGCCTGTCGTTCAACTCATGTGGTACCCATCTACCGGCTTCTGAATGTTTCCCATCTCTCGTAGCCGATTGGAAACAGCTTGTTGACTAACGCCCAATTGCTCGGCAAGTTGTTTTTGTGTTTGCGAATCATCTTCGTCCAACAATGCTTGCAATTCCACATCTTCGTATTTTTTTGGCGGTTTTCCACGTTCCTTGTCTGCAAAATCAAAGTCACCACTTTTGTAACGCTGAAACCATCGTTCACACGTATCTTGCGATGGAGCATGTTCACCATAAGCTTCTTGAAGTAATCGGTATGATTCAACAGCAGTTTTCTTCAAATGAAAATAAAAAATTAATGCTGTCCGCCAATGCTCTTTGTTCGGTATCAATTTCGACATATTAAACACAACAACACAGCACACAGTTTTCCAATTTATCACTCGTGCGCCTCTGACACTTGTTGATGACACAACAAAATGGCGCAGTGTCAAATCTTTATAGTACAAACTGCGTTGGTGCACCATCTGTTGTCTGAAATCCGCATTTCATACTTGTACACCTGGTAATTCTGGATTATTTATCTAGATCAGGAAAAGAATAGGTCAAAAGACAGAATCCTGAGACACCCCACAGATAACATTTCAAATTTACAGTTGCTAATCTCAACATCTTATGTGGAATCTGAAAGGCAGCTTTGCCGTCATTGAATACGGTTTCTTGAGGTATTATAGTATTTTTACTCTTCTGTAGAAACATGAAGGAAACATGTTGAAATGCCTTTGTAGAAGACACATAATCACAGACTGAAAGAACTTTACGGTAGTCCCAACGATTCAGATTTTTTCTGGTCGGTTGCCAAGATAATAATTCAAAACTACACAAGATGAACTTTACCTTCTTCTTCTTACCACGCTGTCACCTCATGAAGGTTGGAAATCCATCTAGATAATTGAATTTTAGAAACTGCTGCTTGAAAAAAATCACCCGAAGCACATCCGAACCACCTTTGCATGTTCTTCAGCCAAAATGGTGTCATCTTCCGATCGATTGCTTGCCCTTTATTTTTCCTTCAATAATTTAGCGAAGCAATTCGTATTTTGGGCCCCTCATTATAAGTCCAAAGTGAGTTTATAGTTGTTAGCAATTCATTCGCTTTGTTTCTCCTTTCTAGTACTTCTGTGTTATTTATTTTCTGTATCCAGGAGATGCGAAGAAGCCGTCTATAAATGTACATTTCATGTATTTCACTCGGGCTTGTTCAATTCTGGAATATATCTCCTTTCTCGAATCCCACTTTTCATTTATATTAATTCTCCGATATTTAAATGTAGGGACCTTTTCTACGGTGATTTCTAAGGATTCTGGTGGCAGATTTTACTTCGTTATTACCATCAACTTGATTTTTCTTATATTGATAAATAAATCAAATCTTTCGCTGGCTATTACGACTCGATCGATCAGTTCCTGGAGATCTTTGATACTATTTACTAATAGAACAGTATCATTAGCATACCGTATGTTATTCAGTGTATTCCCATCATCCGTTATGGCTTTGATGGACTCATATATGGCTTTACTAAACAAAGAATCAGAATAAAGATTAAACAGCGGTGAAGGGATTCATTCCTGCCTTACATTTTGGATTATTTTTATGGTTTCGGATTTTTCCAGCCAATTTTAACTTCTACTGCTTTAACTACTACAAGTTTAATGCCTATGGCTACAGGATCTGTTGAAAAGCCGACCTTTTTCTCTTTTATGAACTGCTAAAGGCTATAGCGCAACAGCAAGTCAAGATGCAACGCATGTACTGTACACATAAAAAAATTTTTAATTGAATTTTAGGCATTTTTTTGAAACTTTAGAGCTTTGTTGTTGAGATTTTATTTCACTTTGGTGGCTTATCATTGTTTTACATGAAACTCTCCAACCGTATCGAGGGATTTTAAAAAAGTTTTATTAACATATATTATGTGAATATTACTTGACTGCAAAATGATGGAAATATTATAACAGACCAAACTATAATATTGTTACTAACCTTCACAATGTTTCAGTCGTAAACAATGATACGCAAAAGCTCTGCTTTGGAAACAAATTTCATGTTACGTATAAAAAACAAATTAAATATCATTTAGTATGATGTTTTATTAATATTAATGAAAACGTTAGTCACGCTGCTTCCAATTAAAACTGGCTTATCAGAAAAATCAGTTAAGTAATATATGAAGACTTTAGGCGTGAGAGTTTTAATGGAACAAAGGTTAGAAAAAACGTACTGGGTAACGACGAGATTGCTAGCCAAGCTCTTATTTTAACATAAAAAAATTATGTTCAAATATTAGGAACCTAAATTATGTTAGGAAAATGAAGAGTTGCATTACGTTCAAAAAAGTACCTTATCATCAACTTCATTATTTCTTATGAAACATTCTGTATCTTATATCATTTTTGAAATCTAGGGGAAAAAACTAATCCTAAGACGTGTATTCTCTCTTATCACCGTAGTTTAAACTTTCTTAATGTCAACTATTTCCCGGCAAAAAGGAACTACTTTTAACAATTTGCGAAGGATATTTTTCAAGTGCCGTAATATAATTAATGGCTTGACTTCTATTTTAAGATCTGGAATATTTTCTGGTATTCCCTTGGATACATATTCTTTGACATGGTCCCAGTAGAAGTACCTAAGGCGCGCAAGGTCTGGTGACCTTGGCGGATATTTTATTGGACTATTGGTACCGACCGAACGCTTTCCAAAGAGGAAATTTAAATTGTTAACTACCAACCAAGGTCAGTCCATCGACCAGCAAGGTCAACTATCTTTATCCTGGGTACGACTTCTATTCCCGATTTAGGCGTAACTTTGGAATCTGTCTTTTTGTCAGAAGCGACCTCTCTTGTCAACGAGAAGAAGCTCTGGAGCCCCCAAACTTTGATGTTATGTGGTTAAAAATAACGACTCAACAAACCACAAGGTTCATCTGTATCCTGTATCGACCACCAAGTGATACCAATTTTCGAACACTTTTCGCTTCTCTTGCAGACACCATCGATCATTTACAAAGTAACTATCCAAGTGCCGAGATTGCCGTCCTGGGCGACTTTAATGTCCACAATATTAACTGGCTTAAATATTCAAATACTACCGACGAACAAGGTCGTGAAGAAGCTGAATCATTCTCAATCAGTTATGGCTTAACTCAGCTTATTGACGAACCAACACGGATCCCTGATCGAGACGGGGAGTTCGCCAGTCTTCTTGATCTGTTTTTAACAGAAATCCGCCGTTAGGTTCTTCCGACCATAAACTGCTTTCGACATCGAGTTTCCTGCCAATCAGTGACAGAGAGGCGCCTAGGCCGCGCAAGATTTGGCACTACAAATCTGCTAAATGGGAAGATCTTATGGAATACTTTCGAACTTTCCCTTGGATGGAAATTTGTTTTCGATCCGATAACCCATCTGACTGCGCCAGGGAGGTCTCCGATGTTATTTTGGCTGGTATGGAAGCTTACATCCCTTTTTCGAAGAAATGCTCCTCCAACGGCAAGCCTTGGTTCGACCGAAAATGCAAAGAAGCTGTTGCTTCTAAACATATTGCCTATCGACAATGGTGTGAAAATCCTAACACCGTAAATCGTAACATCTTTGTTCATGCCCGGAACAGATGCAAGGGTATTATCGACGAAACCAAGGAGGCACACAATCAACGAATTAGAAACAAACTTCTCGCTTGTCCCAACAATTCCAGGTCCTTTTGGGCAGTCGCTAAGGCAGTTAGTCAAAATTTTACCAAATCCACCATACCACCACTCACACGGCCAGATAATTCCATTGCAACCACACCTGTTGAGAGAGCGAACTTGTTGGCTGAACTCTTCGCTTCACATTCTACTGTCGATTTCCAAGGAAAAACACCACCTACTATTCCCATATTGCAGTCAAGGATGCCCGATGTTGTCTTCAGACAGCGCATCATAAAGCGTATTCTCATGAAGCTAGACACCAAGAAGGCTTCTGGCACTGACGGAATACCTGCCATAGTTCTCAAAAACTGTGCAAGGGAACTAACACCAGTTTTCTGTAGACTTTTTAACCTATCCTACAGAAAAGGAATATTTCCGTCCTGCTGGAAATGTGCCACGGTTCAGCCGATACCTAAAAAAGGTAAGAAGACCTTGCCAAATAACTACCGACCAGTTGCACTGCTTTCAATAATATCGAAAGTCATGGAAAAGGTTATCAATGAGCATCTTCTAAAATATCTTGAACAATTCAATATTATTAGCGATCACCAATATGGTTTTCGTAAACATAGATCAACAGGAGATCTTCTGACTTATGTAATGCATGTTTGGAACAACGCAATTGAACACTTTGGAGAATCTCGAGCGGTTGCTCTTGACATATCCAAGGCATTCGACCGTGTTTGGCACGATGGACTGTTGGCTAAGTTACGCTCTTATGGTGTGTCTGAAAGGTTCTGTTTGTGGCTCTCATGTTTCCTCAGAGAGCGTTCTTTACGAGTGGCGGTCGACGGATTTCTTTCTAACACCCTCACTATCAACGCCGGTGTGCCCCAGGGCTCCATACTGTCTCCTACTCTCTTTCTCATTTACATTAACGATCTGCTGGAAAAGACCGGGAATCCAATCTATAGCTTTGCAGATAACAGTACGCTTGTCTCTTCATTCTCCTTGAACGCTCGGACATCGGCTGCTCAGGCGAATATGCGCAGACAGCAGGAGGTCGTTCAACATAACAGAGACCTGGAAGAAATTCTATCTTGGGGTGACAGTAACCAAGTGGAATTTAACGCTACAAAAACCCAAGCGGCAGTTTTTTCTAAAAAAGTTAACGTTGCTGAACCCGACATAGTTATGTCGGGGCACTCCATTCCCCTAGCATCGTCGCTCAATTTTTGGGCGTTAGTTTGGGAGCAAATATGTCTTGGCATGAACATGTTGCAGGCATAGCAAGGAGAGCTTCTCAAAAGTTGGGAATATTATTTAGAACCAGAAAGCTTTACACCCCACAGCAACTATTAATCCTTTACAAAGCCCAAATTCGACCAACTATGGAATACTGCTCCCACGTTTGGGGCTCCGCTCCCAAACATACACTGCATTTGTTGGATTCTGTTCAGAGAAGAGCGGTCCGTCTGATTGGGGACCCGGAATTGACCGGCGGCCTTGATTCGCTGGAACATCGAAGAACGGTTGGCGACTTGAGTCTGTTCTACAAGTATTTTCATGGAAAGTGTTCGAAGGATGTAGCCCGCTTAATTCCTCCCAAAGCGGTGCATGTTAGAAATACACGTCGCGCTGGTGCTTCGCATCCGTATGAGGTTCAGCTTGTTACTCCGCGTACAACGCTTTTCAAGCAATCTTTTATATGGAGAACGTCATCCATTTGGAATAATTTGCCCAGCGCTGTGTTTCCCACCGAGTACAATTTACAGCGATTCAAGAACAACGTGAATCGCTTTTTCCGCACTCGTGCCGCTCCTGGAGCGCTTTAGGGACTTCCCTGCAGCACGTGTGCTAGACCCATAAAAAAAAAAAAAAAAAAAAAAAAAAAAAACTACTCTGGCATTATGGACAGAGGCGCTATCCTGTTAAGAAATAATTTGTGCTGAGTATCGTGCCGTGATAAAACATTTTTATTTAAAAAAGTGGATTGCGGTTCAGATTGAAACTGTGTGTGAATTCAGCAATACACCCCGGAGACAAGTGCACGAACTGAGCTTGGAAATAGCTCCCCACCCGCGTTATTCCCCAGATATGGACCCAAGAGCTTAGGAGAAGAAAATTTCATCAAATGAAAAGGTTATCTTTGCTGTGTGCATGCATATTTCGAAACAATTATTTTTTTCTAAATTGGAATCTCGCTCGACCAAAATTTTGTTCTTGCAAAAAAATATATTTTTGTGACATCAGCTGTTAATACAACTAATATCCGTCTTTATGTTAAAATGAGAGCTTGGCTAGTAATCTCGTGGTCACCCGGAAAATAAATTAATTCATATCATATTGTAATACTATATAATAGAAAATAATAATTTTAATATGTTGTAATCATCTTGTGGGCATTGTGGTTTAGGTTTCGAATCTTTATTCAACTTTGTAACCAATTAATTCTTTTTGTTTCAACTAAAATGCAGTTTTTAATGGCTATGAAGATTCTAGAATATCCTTAAGAATATGCTGATTACAATTTTCACGTGCATAAATTTCCACTACAATTGTCTTTTTGTTGTTTATTCTTAGTTTAAATCATTACTATTCTCTCCGATATGTACTGACACTTCATTATGTAGTTTATATTGAAACTTAAGGTATAATATTGATATATGCGCAAGGATTTTTTCTCAATACTATGTTTTATTAAATATTTGTAATTTACTGTATGCCCGTTGAAATCACGCAAACAAAAATTGCGTTTTAAGTTTTACAAATTATAAAGCAACAAAAATCAAAACTATTAGTATCATCGGAAAGCTAAAACTCTTCTCTTCAAAAAGCTCTGCCTTGTCACTTCTCCCGTACATTGAGGCGCAATTCTGCAGCCCCTTATAATTTCTGAGAATGGATTGACTGGATACTAATATTAAAAGAACTAAAGAAATTAAACATACACTAGCTCAGTTTTTCTTGGTAGAGTAATATGGGTAAGAGATAATTTTTGTACGTCTTTTTGGAAATAGTCTCTATAGTTGTTTAAAATTTTTGATTTGCTTTGCTACACACGATGTTGAAGGTTCGTGAGTTTTACTCCAGATGGAAAAAGCCATGATTCGTGTCATCCGGACCCTTAAATAGTCCGTAAAAATTACGTCTTCAAGATGGCTACTTCCCGGAAACAAATGTCCAGCCAATCGACTCATTAGAAACGAATTAAATAAATCCGGTAGGAAACCAGCAAGGCACACTGTAATATAAACGGCTTAGAAATCCGAGTGAACTACACTGCTTAAAAGTTAGTAAACACTGCTCGATATAAAAATTAAAAAAAAAATGTAAATTATAATGAGAAAACAGTAACATAATATGATCTTAAAATCTAGGAGAAAATGAATGTTACAAAGCTATCTTTTACACACTGACAACAATTAATATCGATTAACCTTCGAGCGGGGCGCGTAGAGCTGTTTGGCGCGCTACACTTTTTGAACCACCTAACCGAATTTTTAATAAAATTCCACGCTAATAAAAAACATTTGAAAAAAATCTATATACTATTTTTTTTTGTAAAATTTCCCAATCCTTCACGTAGTGTCACGTTGGTTTTTCGATATCTTTTTTATTTTTTGAGATATTACCGAAAAACCAAATTTTTGATTTTATTTTGGATTTTGTTGGCTTAGCGTATATCAAATTTGAGCAAACTTTTATCGGATTCTACGTGCAAAAAACTACCTGTGTGCCAAAATACAGCCTGTTAACATTTAATGAGGGCTCAAAACCCCTGGCGACTCGAATATATCTTAAAACTTACTAAAATGTTAACATTGACTTCTTGATCATAGTAATTTGTTTCATTTTACAATAGATTGTCTAAATTTTAACTATTTCTGAAATCAAATGGAGATTTACATATAAAGGGTTTTACGGTGGTCGTGTCTGTGCAAGGCCAGGAATTAATTTACTGGCTGATATACGAGGCTGGTTTGAAAAGTCCGTGCAAAAATAAAAACTACTTATGTGTTTGGGGTAAACCTTTTTTATTTTTCGACATAGTCTCCTTTTAGGCTTATACACTTCGTCCAATGATGTTCTACTTTGTTGATCCCTTCCGAATAATAGGATTTGTCCAAGTCTGCAAAATATCCATTAGTGTCTGCAATCACCTCCTCGTTTGAATAAAATCTTTGTCCCGCCAGCCATTTCTTCAAATTGGGGAACAAATAGTAGTCCGAGGGAACCAAGTCTGGAGAATAGGGGGGATGTGAAACGAGTTGGAATCCTATTTCCATTAATTTTGCGACCACAACTGCTGAGGTGTGTGCTGGTGCGTTGTCATGATGGAAAAGGACTTTCTTGTGGGCCAATCGCGGGCGTTTTTCTTGCAGCTCGGTTTTCAAACGGTCCAATAACGATGAATAATATTCACCTGTAATAGTTTTACCCTTTTCCAGATAGTCGATGAGGATTATCCCTTGCGAATCCCAAAAGACAGTCGCCATAACCTTTCCGGCCGAAGGAACGGTCTTCGCCTTTTTTGGTGCAGATTCCCCCTTGGTAACCCATTGTTTAGATTGTTGTTTGGTCTCAGGAGTATAATAATGTATCCATGTTTCATCCACAGTGACGAAACGACGCTTAAAGTCCTCCGGATTCTTCTCGAACAGCTGCAAACCATCCTTGCAACACTTCACACGATTCCGTTTTTGGTCAAGCGTGAGCAATCGCGGCACCCATCTTGCGGATAGCTTTTTCATGTCCAAATGTTTATGCAAAATATTATGTACCCGTTCAGTCGAGATGCCCACAGCACTAGCAATCTCACGCACCTTAACTCTTCTGTCATCCATCACCATATCATGGATTTGATCAATGATTTCTAGAGTAGTAACCTCCACAGGCCGTCCAGAAGGTTCAGCGTCACTTGTGCCCATATGGCCAGTCCGAAAACTTGGAAACCACTTAGAAACTGTGTATAAACTAATCGAAGGTGCAGAGTCACCATAATGTTTATCAAGCTTCTCTTTAGTCTCCTGAGGCGTTTTGCCTTTCATAAAGAAATGTTTAATCACCACACGAAATTCTTTTTCGTCCATTTCTTGAAAAATCACTCGACTTCCTTGATTCACACGAATGCCAAACACAAATAAATAGACCAATATGGCTGAAACTTGGTGTGCGTTCATTCAAGAGATGCTACTAACTAAACATGACCTCGATACGCGCCGGTGGTGCCATCTCACGGACTTTTCAAACCAGCCTCGTATAACAGTATTGGCACATCTATCGAATTTTGGTTAAGTGTACGTACAACCTTGACAAAGAAATGCGTTTCAAAAACAATATGCTTTGAAAAATATTAGTTTTATGAAAAATAACAACCTACTATACATACATAGTAAACACCACAATAATGTTATGGCAATTTAACAAAAAAGCTAAATTATGATTTTATTTATTCAATATTTTAAACTGAATTTTTTATGTAATACACATTCTTTAACGCTATATATTATTTGTATTATATAACGAAGGGGGTGGGGGGTGTGAGGGGGGGGGGTGGGGGGGGGGAACTACCTGTAATTTAGAAGTGTTATAACAAAAACGTTTAATTGCTGAATATATATATATACACGGTGATTCTGTAAGTAAACAGGACTTTTACAAAATAGCCAATGTTAGTGGTGTCACCTATTGAATATAATATGCGTTGGAAAGGTACAGGGTGGTCCAAATTGGACACTTTTAAAGGTAAACCCCTTTTTCTAAAGGAGATAGACGAAACCTGATACTGATGTCGGTGTTTGAGGCTCCATTTTTATGATAAACTCAATGAAGGAAACCGCATATTGATATCTAGTACCGTTTCAAATATACAGGGTGTTTTTCAAAAATCTGCATTTTGGAAAAATGTTAAAATATTTCATTTCTGTAAAAACATTCCCAAAGCACTTTATCACGTGAATTTCAACAGTGTAAGTTACATTTTTTTACAACTAATATTTTAATAGTTATTAACGCAAAAATATATTTTTTAAATGAGATACCCTGTATATTTTTGCTTATCCGAATCCCGCACCCCCCCCCCCCCCCGCCCCCCCCCTAGAGCTTTAAATTACCATTCTAAAAATATAGCATACTTTAAATTTTGCTTAAATCTACTTCAAAATATAAAGGTTTTCAGTTTTACGCAAGTTTTAAATACACATTTTGTTAAGTAGGCTTTGGACGCCGTTGAAAATCTCCGTCTCTAAGGTGATGAACTTTTCTTATCTTGTATAGCCTGAATTTGTGCTTCTTCAAAGTACGACTTACGTTAGTACTTGGTAATCCAGTGGATTCTTTTAGCTGTCGGTTTGAAGTGTTGGGATTATTTCCGATAGTTTCTAAAACTACTATTTCTTCTAACTTCTTATCCCTGTTTGATACATAATTTTTCGTTTCTTTTCAAACTGGCCACTATTAACTAGGTTATGTCGCAATCGAGCGAATATATCCTTGAAGGATTGACGCCTCTCTGAATACCGTTCGTGATACAAATTATTTGCCGCTTCCGAATTTTCTCCGGTTTGTATGAAACACACTATCATATCCCATTTTTCGTAATCTTCAAACTTCATTGCGATTTATTTGACAATTCAATAACTGATCCTGAAGTAAAATTTGACAACTACGAGTAAACAATTGAATTAAACCATATGGCCGCTCCGTCCAAAGCCTACTTCACAAAATGTGCATTTAAAACTCGTGTAAAACTGAAAACCTTTATATTTTGAAGTAGATTTAAGCAAAATATAAAGTGTGCTATATTTTTGAAATGATAATTTAAAGATCTATTCGGATAAGGAAAAATATACAGGGTAACCCATTTAAAAAATATATTTTTGCGTTAATAACTATTAAAATATTAGTTGTAGAAAAATGTAACATACACTGTTGGAATCCACGTGAAAAAGTTCTTTGAGAATGTTTTTACAGAAATAAAAAATTTTCAATAGGAAAAGAATTACAAACATTTTTTCAAAATGCAGATTTTTGAAAAACACCCTGTATATCTGAAATGGTACTAAATATCGATACGCACCATTGAGTTTATCATACATCAGTTTCCGTCTATCTCCTTTAGACATTATGTCTAATTTTCATGATAATCGGATGAATAGAAGCTGAGACATTGCCCTTAAAGTGACAATGTGTTTTCGCTATCGATGATGAAATAAACATCGAACAAAGAGCGAATAATAAGTTCTGTGTAACTTAGTAAAATATTTACTGAAATAGAATTGAAGAAACAAGTTAAATCTAAATGAGGACGAACATGCTGGCCAACCATTCGTGATAACAGAAGAAAACATCGAAATTGTTCGTGAAGTCATCAAAAAAGAGTCGAAATCCTCTTTTACGATACATGGAAATGAAGTTAAATATGTCCAAACCTTCAATCCATTGCATTCTGACTCAGTATTTGGGGCTTAGAAAGATTGATCCACAGTTTGGATCACACAAATTGACTGATAATCAAAAACTGTTTGGAATTGAACATTGTAAAGCCTTGACTAAAGGCAAAAAAAAATGACAAAAACTTCAAATAATCCATTTTAACTGGTGATGAGACGTAGTGTTTTTAATATAACCTCAAGCGAAGAAAGCGAAAAAATTGTTTGGAGAAGTCAAAAGTCAAAAAAATATTGATTTGTTTCTACGATTCGAAGGATATAGCGCACAAGGAATTCGTTTCACTTGGCCAACCGGTTAATACTGTGGATTATCTAGATGCTGTGAAGCACTTATTGTAGTCGTGTGCGACCACAATATCACGAAAGTGAAAATTGGCGACTGTGATACGATACTGCCTCTCATCGTTCGACGCTTATTGCTGATTTTTTTTTATCAAAAACGACATTTTAACCATTAATTATTCAGCGTATTCGCCTGATTTAGCTCCGTGCGACTTCTATCTATTTCCAATATTGTATTTGTCAATAAAATAATAAGCAAATATTGAAGACATCCAAAAGGACAAGGACAAAGACACACTATATATATATATATATATATATATATATATATATATATATATATATATATATATATATATATATATATATATATATATACAAGCTGTTAGGGAAATTGTTTAATAGACTTTAACCGGTAAATTCTTGTATCAACAGGAACTTCAGATAGGTAGTGATAAATGACGCTGCGCCATAAATGATGAGAAAATCAACCCTCCAGATTTATGGTTTTACAGCATGCAGCCCAATGGTTGTAGCAAGTAGATACATCACAAACAATTTTGAAAACCACCTGGGTTATTAGAATATTACCTTGTTTAAAATTAACAGTGTCTTATTTTATTTTATAATAAACTGAAGACATTTTACCTTTTTTAATTAAAAAAGAAATAAACTTGAACTGAAGTTCAGCGTTATTGAAGATATTATTTACGAAACGAAAAAAGTCAAGAATTTTTTGTTCACAACAATTAATAATCATTAAATTTCAGTCAGAAACATTGAACTTTAATAGTATTATATTTTTATAAACGACACATTGTCGAGCAGTATAAAAAGTAATTTTTTACCATTACAATATAAAATAGCCGTTCTGGTGTCTCTTTTAAAGGCTTTACTTGCAATTCGCGTGTTTGTACTGCTGAAATGTAACTCTTCACATGTTTGGCGATATCTCATCGTTGCTCATAGGTTCAAATTAAACCCTAAATTCATCATGACCCATTAGTGAATCCATCTAGTACATACGTGTTTTATGAGTTAAACATACAGTTAGTTTCTGAACGCTTATTTTGGCAATATATTGTGTATTTTCTTAATACTTCGATTGGGAAAGCATGGCCTAAGCCTGAAAAATATATTTGATTTTATTTGATAACTTTATAATACGGTGCTTGAATATTATAGCTTCGGATACACCAGCTTGTTTAGCAAGAACTGAGGCAGCAGTAAATGTACATCAAGCATGACAGTTTCCTCATATATCCATCGTGAATTGGGTATCAGCCTCAACTGTTTAGGCCAAAAACTATACTTGGTGGTACACCTAGGAGACGGGAAAACGTAGATTGAGACTGGAACAATGTAATTTTTTCCAATGAAGCTTCATTTTGGGCCTGGTCAATTTTCACTAACCGATTGGTTTAGCGCACCGTGAAACACTCTGTAAATATCCTTAAATGGTGAAAAAATATTCCAGATTTATAAGAAGGTATTATTACCGACTGCCAAACGGTAGTTTGTCGATAAAAATAAGGGGTGAATTTTTTGAGAGAAGAACGACCCAAACATCAGAGTACACCGTGTAGCGAATGGAAAGGGGAATCCGGTATGGTCACACTAGATCAACCACATGTAGGCATACATCAAGCAGAAGGTTCGTAGTAAAAAGGTGTACACAGTGAAGCAGTTGTCACGGTAAATTCGGGCAATTTGTAAATTTTTACCTCAAGAATACGGTGAAAGTATGTCATCTTCGCTGATGGGAACTGGACGAACTATTGAATCATTAGTTTTTAATAGCAATCTTTACGGTCGAATGACGTCAAAAACTTTTTTGGTGAACAGTGCACGACAAATTCTTACTTGACCGACTGTACAAACAAAACTACAATATAATATACGAGGGCTGTCTGAAAAGTTCTCGACTTAACAATGAAAGAACATTTTTTAACGTGAAATATGTTTTATTTTTCAGTAGAATTTCCTGAAACTTCAATACAATTATTCCGTTTTTCCAATAATTCAATACCATCATTGGTGTGATTCCGGAAGGTCTGCAAAATATCCATCCACCGATGCAATAGCTTCGTCATTTAACGTATAACGCTTTCCAGCCAGGAATTTTTTGTCAGGTTTGGAGACAAATAGTAGTCAGAGGGAGCCAAATCTAGTAAATAAGTGGGATGTTCAAGCAATTCGTACTTTAATTCGTTGAATTTTAATCATTAAAAGACTTGTGTGAACTCGTGCATTGTCTTGATGAAAAATGATTCTTTTCTTCTTTAAACCAGGTGTTTTCTCGCGAATTTTTTTGCATCCAACTGATCCCTAAAGATTACAATAATATTCAGAGTTAATGGTTTTACCTTTCTGAAAATAATCGATCAACAAAACACCTTTGTAATCCCACACAACTGTTGCCATAACCTTCCCTGCTAATAGAACCGTCTTTGCCTTCTATAGGGCACTTTCACCGGCTTTAGTCCATTGTTTCGACCGTTTTTTTCGCTCTGGTGTATAGTGGTGGATCCAAGTTTCATCAACAGTTATGAAACGACGCTTGAAATCCATTTTATTTTGCTTAAAAAGATCCAAACATGCTTGAGAAATACGCATTCAAATGCGGTTTTGGTCAATTGCCAACAAATGCGGCACCCATCTTGCACAATGCTTTTTCATATGTAATTCTTCATGCAAATTACTTTCAGTTCATTCTTTTGAGATGCCTATGCTATTTCACTCGTCGATCATCTAACACCATATCTTGGACTTGTTGATGTAGCAGTTTTTGGACGATTTTCGCGTGGATCATTTTCGAGGCTCGTACGACCAGATTTAAAAAGAGCAGCCCATTTTTTCACAGTGGAAAGTGAAGGTGGTGTATCCTTATACACTTTTAACAATTTCGTATGAATTTCTGTTGGTGTTAAACCATCCAAAACAAAGAATTTAATCCGGTCACGATATTCAATTGTTTCCATTTTAAAAAAATCAAAGACACGTCAATACTAAACAGCTAGATTTTAAAAAACTAAATTTTACATGTGTTTATATAAAGGATGGAACTTTCCAATACAATTATGGTTTCAGAGTTTCTAACGCCATCTATGTGTCAGGCCGAGAATTTTTCAGACAACCCTCGTACATATATAAGCATTTCATCTCAAAAGTTATTATCTGACAATTAATTAACTTATCGTTAATAAATAAAAACAATTAAATAGATGTCTGCTTGAAATGATCCCGTCAATTAAATTTTAATTAGAAATAATTTAAATAATAAAATATTTAAAATATAAATTATCATTCCAACTATTGTTTAGTAATAATAGATTTTTTTAACCAAAAAATTAATAACAATGGAAAAACACAGTTAAATTTATAAAAAATTAATTGTTTTGTGTAGTAGACTCCATAATTATTAATGATAAATATGACTGCATTTCAAATATCTATGATATTAGTGGAAAGTTATTGTAGTGTCTACACCAAGCTGACTGATTAATGAGTTACGAAATTTAGAATTACCCGTATAGAATTTATAGTCTTGTAGTGACAGCACTACCCCGTCCAGTCATTTGCATCACCCAATACATTTTCCAACGTAAATTTTGTTGATAAAACTAAATGTACTAAAATTAATTTTTTTATGGGCACGGAAATTTCTAAAGCGCTATAGTAGCGACGCGTGTGCGGAAAAAAAAAAAAAACGATTCACGTTGATTTTGAATCGCTGTAAGTTGTACTCGGTGGGAAACGCAGTTCTGGGCGAGTCATTTTAAGGGGTTTTGCTTAAATGGCGTATTATAGTTCTAAAAAACATATCATAGCCTTATTTTAGATTGAATTTTTTTTTAGCTTCTAGTACTTAATTTCTGAAAGAAGTCGTAGGGCACGAAAAGGTGTTTACTTTGCTCGCAATCTGTTGGAGTGATTTGGCTTAGTCGTTAGTATATATAATCTATCAAAAACGGCTAATACTTTCTTAAATTAAGTATAGCCGGCATCATAAAGGTAAAAAAAATTGACACTGGATAGACTTATTCCAGAGATCTTCCAATATCTGGAGACCTTTCATATAGCTCTCTACAATAAGCCTCGGTTTCCTATTCGACTTCTGCATTTGCTTCAAATATCTTTCCCTGGAGCCACTTTTTCAAATTTGAAAAAAGGTAATAATCGCTGAGGGCTAGATCTGGTGAATACGGTGGATGAGGAATTTATAGCCCAATTGATTGATCCAATTTCTACCATCCCTTTTATGGACTTGTGAGTGGTGCATTATCTTGGTTAAACAACAGTTTTTTTGTCGGCTAAATGTAGCCTTTTTTTTATTCCACCATTCAAACGATCCAACAAACCAATGTTGCAGTTTCCGGTCATTATTTGCCCCCTTTTCAAAAAAGTTGATCGATATTATTCCATGCGCATCCCAAAAAATACTTGCCAACACCTGTCCACCTAATGTTTGTGTTTTTGGACGCTTCGGTCGGCTTTCATGTGGTTCTAGACACTCTGCAGACTGATTGTTGAACTCAGCTATGTAGTGGTGGATCCATACTTCCTCTATTGTTAGAAACTGACGCAAAACTTCCGCCGAAATAGTGTCATACAGCTTTCTGAATCTTCGATACGTGGCTGTTTTTGATCCGTTGTGAGAGTGCGCTGCACCCATCGGGCACAACGCTTTTTTGTATGCAAATATTCACTCAAAACATGTCTCATGCGTTCCGTTGACAACTTCACGATGTCAGCTATTTCCCTCACTTTCACTTTGCAGACATTCGGTTGCAGTTGCAGTCATTCAGTTGCATTGTACAGTAATACCCCGCTTAGCGCGACCCCGTTACGCGCGGTTTCACTATAACGCGAATTTCAAATTTCGCGCTCATGTAGTCATTAACTTCTCTATGGTCGCGGGGGGATCCCCGCTTTCTCTGAATATTCTCTTTGAAGAATTGGGAATTCCCTGTCCTTCGACTTTGTTCTATGGGGATTTCCTCGTTCGTTTCGTGTGTTCATTTGTTCCGTAATGTTAGTTCGGTCGGCTGGCAGTTTTGTTTTAATATTTATTGGAGATACATACATACATAATTTAACCCTACGTTAAAAATGCCGCCTGTAAAGAAAAAAGAGCGTAAAAGCGTCACTTTGGAATTGAAGATGAAAGTGTTAAGAAGAATGGAAAATGGAGGCAAAGCAACAATTGTTGGGAGAGATTTTGGACTCTCAGAATCGACTGTGAGAATGATTTATAAAAATCGGGAAAAAATTAAAATCTCCAGCGAAGGTTCAACACCTATAAGTGCAACAAAACTTTCTCGTTCGAGATCATCTATCTTAGAAAGAATGGAGAAATTACTGTCAGTCTGGATCGAAGATTTGAATAAGAAGAACACACCACTAAGTCAAGATCTCATATGCACAAAAGCAAAATCTTTGTATGAGATGCTGAAAACAAAAGAAGGAGAAGGGAGTGCCACTCCGACTTTTGCTGCCAGCAGAGGCTGGTTCCATCGGTTCAAGCAGCGTTCTAATCTTCACAATATCCACATAACAGGCGAGGCGGCCAGCGCGGACATTCAAGCTGCAGCTGAGTTTCCAGACAAGTTTCAAGACTTCGTTAGACGAGAGAAAATTCCTGCTTGTCTCATCTTCAATGTTGATGAGACCGCACTTTACTGGAAAAAAATGCCATCTCGAACATTCATTTCTAAGGAAGAACGTCAAGCCAGTGGTTTCAAAGCTGCGAAAGATCGACTAACACTTCTGCTGGGTGGTAATGCCACTGGTGATTTCAAACTGAAACCTTTACTAGTGTACCATTCAGAAACACCCCGTGCAATGCGAGGCACAGACAAGACAAGTCTACCAGTTGTGTGGCGATCAAACAGAAAGGCGTGGGTTACACGGGAAATTTTTCAAGAATGGTATTCTAATAGTTTTTGCCCATCAGTCAAATCATACTGTGACAGAAATGGGCTTGAACCTAAAGTTATATTACTCTTAGACAATGCCCCAGGACATCCAACCTCACTTGATACGCCCAGAGACTTAAAAGTGTACGTAAAGTTCCTTCCACCAAACACTACGTCAATATTACAACCTATGGACCAGGGAGCAATAGCAAACTTCAAAGCTTATTACCATCGCCGCACTTTTAGCCAACTAATTCATGAAACTGACGGGGAAGGAAGACAGTCTATGCGAGAGTGGTGGAAGTCATACAACATTATGAAGTCTATTCACAACATAGAAGAGGCTTGGAAGGAAGTTAAAATGAGTTGTATGAATGGGGTGTGGCGTAATCTTTGGCCAGATGTAGTGGAAGCACCTAGAAGAATTGTCCAGATGCAGAGACAAGTGCTTGAAGACATTGCTGCAATGATTGAGGGGTCTGAACTTGAAGATGTCACGGTAGAAGATCTCGTAGAACTTGTAGCAACGCACGACGATCCTATTAGCAATGAAGATCTGATCGAGTTACAGAATAATCCTATCTACGATGAGGAAGAACAAGTAGAAGAGAAAGTTTTATCTTCAGGGGAAATACAAAATGCACTTTCAAAAATTTATTCAGGTTTGGACATATTGCAGAGTATAGACAATAATGATGACCGTGTCTTGACCGTGTGTCAAACAATTAAAAACAGTGTTGGGTGTTATGAACGTATTTTACAAGAACGTAAACAAAACGTTACCCAAAGACAATAGATGTATTTTTCCGTAAAAAATAAGAGTATGTATTGCATAAAGTGTTCTTAGAATTAAAGTGATTGATTAAAATGATTTGTATTTTTTTGTATTAAATTTTGACTATGTTTAATCATAAACCTCGATATACGCGAATTTCAGTTAACGCGATTTTTTTCGGAACGTATCCCTCGCGTAAAGCGGGGTATTACTGTAGTCACAATATGGTAGATTTTTTGTGTTTTTTGAAGTGCTTGTCTCATTTAGGCCTCCGGAATGTTGTGTATCATGGGTGCTTGTACGATCGCATTTAAGTTCACTAAACCATCGACATATAACTGCTTTCGACGGACCCCTTCAGTTGTAGTGGAAATCATATTTCCAACCTCAATTATGATTAAATTAACATTTCTATATACCATTAGACATTTTGAAATTGGCTATTAAGGGGTTTCTCGGGGTGCTGATTAAGAATCAGACGACAGATTTGAAAAATTCAAAATGGCGACTCTAATATGACTGCCAAGTAGTACGTAATTCATTTAATTTCTTCAAATAATTTAAAATTTTTGTGCTTTCAATAACTGTTAGCTTTGTACCTGGATCTTTAAATGAAATAAAAATACTTTATATTTAAAGCTAAGACTGTTATCTTTCATGTCCCACTTTTAAATATTTTTTTTTATTATTTTAAGTTTATCATGAATACTTTTTTAAAAGTAAAATTACAAAAAAAAGAGAAAGTTCTTTTAAAGTTTTTAATGATGATAAGTAAATTTTTGCCTGCAACTAAAAAAAAATGTCCGACTTTTTTTACCATTTTGTACTCCTTTGAAAGTAAAATTGCCGGCGGCGCATTTCAGCAGACAAATTTTCATATTTTAAAACTCAGTTTTTAAATAACACAGACAAAGTGGGTATTTTTAATTATTCTTATATTGAAACTTAAACTCTCATGCAAACGAAAATTTCGTTTTAAGTTTTACAAATTATACAGCAACAAAAATCAAAACTATTAGTATCATCGGAAAGCTGAAAGTGTCCTCTTTAAAAAGTCATCTTTTAATTTTTTTTTACATTCTGAAAACAAGTAATATCGATTAACTTTCGAGCGGCGGTCGTGAAATTTCAAATTTTATTTTGGATTTTGTAACCTTAGCGTACATAAAACTTTAGCAAACTTTTTTTATCGTATTCTACGTTCAAAAAACTATGCTAAAATGCAGCCTGTTAACATTTAATGAAAGCTCAGAACCCCTTGCTACTGGGCTGTACTTATTTTCTGTATTTCGATTTTAACTGATGTCAGGAATGCTGTATTTAATAAAGTTATAATATATAAAGGGAGTTAGGTGTTAATGGGAGAGATTTGAGAATTTTTGTGCTATTCTGTCCTAGAAATGTGCATATATTGCGAGGCATCACAACTGGTGTTGTTTTAGAATCAATTTATCTTCGTCTTACTGACAAAAATAAACAGACGGTAGTATCGACAACAAAATTCTGCGTATCTTTCAAATGATGAAAGCAGAAAAAAAGGAACTGTAGCACAATATATAATAATTAGATATT
Organism: Pachyrhynchus sulphureomaculatus; assembly: GCA_019049505.1. Classification (NCBI taxonomy): domain Eukaryota; kingdom Metazoa; phylum Arthropoda; class Insecta; order Coleoptera; family Curculionidae; genus Pachyrhynchus; species Pachyrhynchus sulphureomaculatus. The sequence continues at coordinate 2,592,095 of CM032452.1, read as the reverse complement.
AATAGTAAAATATAAATCTACTTTATCGTAGTAAGGAAACTATATAACTTAGACTAGTTATATAGTTACTTCATAACAACTAGCAGGTCAGGGAAATAAAACATCAAGGAGTTTTACGGACATAAAAGAAATACATACTCTAGGTATAAAAACTCGTTGAAACGATGTATATGGTTCATTTATAAACACGAGTCTTGAAACACCTGACTGCGAATGTCCTTGACATTGTGTGGTTTTTAAGATGTGTTACGTAAACGGCCTACGATTATTGGATTTTTCGTTCTATTCTTACACAATTTGATTTCTTTCTATTTCAGGAAAAGTTTATTTTTAGATTTGCACTATTTAGGTATTTTTTAAACCTATTATTACAAAAAATGAAAATACCGTCTTATTTTATTCCGCACGCATGGATTCTGCGATTTGCATCACTGAAGTAGTAAAGGACCTAAAAAGTCACTTACCACTAACTCGACCTAACACCCTTCTCCCCCGAAAGATACAAACCATATTTAAAGGACAGTGTTTGTAAAGATAATCATTTGCCAAAGAAAATGACATACACTAACTATCTAAAGCTAAATTTGTTCACACAGATCAATAATCATAAGATTTTTAAATATTGCATAGGTAAATACAATAAAAAAAATAGTCATTTTAATAAAAAAAAACGTTCTGGTATCGGCTGTACGCGTTTTTTCTGCGATTCCCGAGCGTGAACTGATTTATATTCCACAACAGACAGAGTGACGCTCTGTATGATATTCTACACTTTGCCAGTGATTTGCTTCATGCATTTTTCTGATACATTGATAAACATCATTTGAATTAATCAAAAACACCCCGAAATGTATAAAAAGGAAGACTTTGTTCAAAGTTTAATTTAAAAGAAAATATTTTCTCACAATAATCTAATGCAACAACAGTTTTTGTTGTTTTTTACTTAAAAACTCGGTTGTCTAAGAAAAATATTTTAATCAAGGATTATGTCAGAAAAGGGCCGGTAAACAGGATTTTTATCAGATTTTAAAAATTTGTGAATATATGTGAATATATGTGAATATATATATATATATATATATATATATATATATATATATATATATATATATATATATATATATACGAGGCGTATTCTATTCGAAAAGTAGGGGTCGTTTGCTTATATATAAATATCAGATGGTCTGAACAATGGTGTACACATGCAGCGCCATCTATCGATTGTTTCTGAAGCCACTGAAATTACTGTTTTGATTCAGTAGTCGTTTCCCGGTCGGTGAATGCAGACAACAATGTTCGCGAAAATTGTTGTTCCCACCAGTTGCAAAGTGCGTTCTGTGACTTAATTTTTGTGTGCAAAAGTATCATCAACTGTTCAAATATATCGAGAGCTGTGCTTAGTTTATGAACCTACAGTAGAGGGAAGGAAAGGTCAAATAATGGTGTCGAAACTTCAAAAATGGCATCACAGATGTGCATGATGAAGAGGAGTGGCAGGCCCAGTATCCAGACTGATGAAATCGTTCAACCAGTGGACCAAAAACTGCTTGGTGGACAACGGTTTAAAGACGACGAGAAACTCGAAACCGTCATTGTTAACTGGTTCAGTGCCCAGGTGGAGTACTTCTATGCAGGGGGATTAAAGAAGCTAGTGCAGTGTTATGAAAAGTGCTTAGAAGTGAACGGCGATTATGTGAAAAAGTGAAGTAAGTTTGTAAAAAACTAAAATCGTCAATAAAAACTTTTTCTAACGAATATATTTTTTTATGACCAACCGGCCCTTACTTTTCGAATATATCTCGTATAGATTCAGAAAAAAATTGAATTTATAGGTGGAATCAGCATCATATGAAAGCCAAAAATTCTTTTGTAATGTCAATTGTCAGTTACCGTTTGGTGGTAAATTTGAACTTTCTAATGGTTAAAGTCCAAAAGTCATTCTGTTAGTTAAAGTATCGAAAACATTGATTAAGAAAAAGTGTTTTATGGCTGTATACAAATTTTAGATAGAGAAAAAAAAATCGTATTTTGTCAGTCTTTGAGTAGTAAAAATATAATGGTAGAGACACTGGGCAGGAAGGAAAGAGAAGATCGCCAAAAAAGCATATGGAAGCAAAGAAAATCATATCATTTACTGAAACGGCCATTCTGTATCGAAGTGAATTAAAATTATATTTTATATCGTTTTACACTTCGTTGTAAAGAAACTATCGTAAAAGTTAAATAATGTTTTTAAAGAAAATATTGTGATTAATAGTGGGTGTAATCCATTGCAGCTTAAGACAGAAGATTCTTGGTGGTTATTTTTGTTAGTACTCGTATACTATGTTAGCGCACTGGTCTTCAAAAATAGGTTATTTCTTCAACATCAGTTTCTGTTTTTTTTAACTGAAAAAGGTATTTTTTCTTAATTTGTAATAAAATAAAATAAGAAATTGTCAATTTTAAGCGTGGTAACATTGTAACTATCAAAATTGACCTCAATTGTTTTTGATATTTCTATTAGATACAACCATTGACTTACATGCTGAAAAAATATAAATCTTCAAAGTCTATTTTCTAGCTAGTTATAGCGAAATATTATTTATCACAATTTTTTTTGAAGTTCCACTTGACACAAGGGTTTATCGATTTAAATATATTAAATGATTTTCATAACACTCTATATATATATACATATATATATATATATATATATATATATATATATATATATATATATATATATTAAATTAAATATTTTTTTAAAAGAAACTTTCATTCGTCACAAAATTAAAATGAAAAAAAAAATTGCTTTCACATGTTAGTTATGTGACCTATGCAGAGTGGAATTATTGGATGTAACTTCCCTCAGCTGCAATGACCGTCTCCATCCTTGGCCTGAAGCGCTCGCATGCTTTTTTTAAAGCAGAGCTGTCTATATTGGCAAATGCTGCTTCGATAGCGGTGCGTAAAGATGCCACCTTAATGCGTCTGGACTTGCCAGTAACTCTTTCGATTACGCTTCAAACATAGTAATCGAGCGAGTTCAAATCCGGGCTATTGGGAGGCCAAAACGCTTTAGACCAGAACATGTCCATGTTATCCGATAACCAGTTTTGGAATAAAATGGCTCGTGTGTGCCGGTGCACCATCCTGTTGATACACGTACACGCCTCATGTCGTACACACTTGATCTCGGGTACCCGAAGAGGCGAATTATTTCAGTCGCCAAACGTCCAACGCGAAGACTTTCGATAATCGCGGCTCTTCGGTTGTACTCCGTATTTGCTCGCAACTGCTCGGTCATTTCGAGGTTATCACTATTTACTAGAAATATGTGGCTTTCACGAACGTCAACAACGAAAATTCAAATTTAAATTTGTCCGAATTTAAGCGCCGCACCCTGTACGTATATATATATATATATATATATATATATATATATATATATAATATATATATATATATATATATATATATTTATATAGTGGAGCATAAGGTGCATCTATCACTAACGTCAACAATTTCGTACAATCGATCGAAACACAAAGAGAAATATTACAAAAATTGTGTTTTTAAGATACGTAAAACTGAAATAAACTTTTCAAAATATTTTCCATTCAAGTAAAACTTAAAATTTCTATTAACTATTGGTGATGAACAGTTGTAACTCCTTGTCTTTCTGGTAACAGGACCATGGTAAATGATTACACAGCCCCACAAAAAAAAAAAAGTGGGGTATACTTTTGATGCGATATATCAGATCCGTAGTATTTTTGCCCGCTGATCACAAATCTGACGTCAGAATATCGCCATCACATCTCAATTATTTTCTAACCTCAAAAAATAGGTAAAAATTAGTAAAAATTAAGAAAAATATACTCCTAAAAAATTGATTCAAGCTTTTTCATGAATCCAAAGATGTATTAATATGTATTCGGACACGCTAAGCTAATATTCATCGGTTGGATTAAGCCATACAGTTCTGTTTTCTTTCTAACCTCAATAAATCAGACAGATATAGTGCTTCTCGAATGCAAAAACGAATTCAAATTAAAATTCAACCGATTCTTACCAAATTTGGTACACGGAGGTTTTTTGGGTTGCTGATCATGAATCTGAGGTCGGATTTGCAAAATTCAAAATGGCGGATCCAAGATGGCGGACAAAATTTTTGAAAACCAACCGATTCCTACCAAATTTGGTATACAGTTGGGGAATCCTCAAACCTGATACTCTTAAACCCTAAACCCTGAAACCTTAGACTCCCACACTGTAACCTCAAAAAATAGACCTCAATAACCCTGTAACTTTAAAAATGAGACCCAATAAACTCAAAACCAGGACTTTTAAACCATATACTCTCAAATAGTAGACTCTTAAGCCCTAGAATTGCGAAGGTTAGACCCGCGCCTAACTTTCCTTTTTTTGGCTGTATCTTGTTCTTTTTTCCGCGAATGACCTATTCAAAGGCTTTCTGCCCAAACGCTTTTGAGGACTTGTTTCTCTTTTTAGCGACCAGCAATAGTCCGCTAGCATATGGTCATCCCATCGTCCTTGATACCGATTTTCTACGATTTTCAGATCTTGGTGAAAACGTTCCCCTTGCTCCTCACTGTAGTCACCAAGATTATCTGGGAAATCATCGATGTGGGAGTCCAGGAAATGTAATTTTAGATTCATTAAGCAACCTAATGTTTGAAATTTTTTTACCATTTTCTCGACTATTTCTTTGTACTTAGGACTTTTATTATTTCCCAAAAAGTTAGTTGCGACTTCTTTAAAACTAAGCCAAGCAGCTTTTTCAACCTTATTCATTTTAGTAACAAATAATGAATCTTGAAACAATTTTCTTATTTATGGCCCGTCAAATACGCCTGCCTTAATTTTAGCTTCAGAAAATTTCGGAAATTTTTTATGCAAATATTTGAAACATGGGCCGTTTGTATCTAATGCTCTCGTGAATTGCTTCATAAGTCCAAGCTTAATGTGAAGCGGGGGAATAAGAACTTTTCCTGGATCTACCAATGGTGGAAACAATACATTATTTTCACCAGGAGTGAACGATTCTCTTGTTGGCCAAATTTTTTTCTTACAATGACGTTCCTTGTTATGATCAGCATATTTTATTTTTATCAAAAGCTGTTTCATTTTTCCATATTGCTCTTCCATAACTGTGGAATGAGCAATCGGAATGGGAGCGTAAACGTTGGTATTATGCAGCAAAACTGCCTTAATGCTCCGTTTAGAAGAATCAATGAACAGTCTCCATTCTTCAGGATCGTATGAGTTATTTTGAAATTCATCCATTAGACCTTTTACATCGGTACAATATGAAAGTGACAATTCCTCGTCCATTGTGAAATATTTTCGAAATTCTTCATCTCTGTTTCTATAATAAGAAATCCTAGCTTCTGGCTTAAGTAAATGTCTTTTCTTTAAAAAGGAAGCAAGATGCTCTGAACCATCTTTGGATAAGCCTAAATCTCTGACTAGATCACTAAGTTCTGACTGTGATACGAGTATTGGTTCTGGTTTACGGTTGTATGGTAGAAATTCTTTATCTGTGTCACTAGTATATGATAGGTTGTCACTAGAACATTCATTAGTAACAGTGTTTGAATCTTTTTCGACAGTCTCAATGTTTTCGGCATGAACTGATAAGGTGAAATCATTTGTTTCCATAACATCAGCATCAAGTGGTTCAGGAGGCGGAATTAGTTTAGTTGGTCTTGTTACTGTCGAAACATCGTTATAAGTAATAGTGCTTTTATTTTTTCGGTTATGCCCAGATACAACATTCGTACAAAAGTAGCAATCATTTTCACTGTATGGTCTATTCCATATTGCTGGTCTGGAATATTTAATCGCCTTCTTATTGATGTACAACATTATTTTGCAAGAACTGCAAATGATGTGGGGAACCCAATCTGTATCCTGGTGCTGTATTTCAATGTTAAAACAATCCTTATATAAGGTTTTAATCTTATCCGTTATCGGTGACCCCATTTTACTCAATACGTGTTGACAGCAAATATAACAAAATGAATCACTGTTTTTATCACACTTATGAAAAGTCCTTGTACCGTGAGATCGTTTTCTTGTAGCATTATACTCTACATGAGCCAAGTCACCCACACATGAAGAACTACGGTCGCTGGATGACGACGGCTGCGGGCCCGCTTTCCCACCATGACCAACCGCCGATACTGGGAGTAACACCGCTGCCCACCGTCACCACGTGGAGGTGCCCTGGATGCAGGTAGAAGAATAAAAATCGACCGATGAATTTTCTCGGCGTTCAAAATGACGCGAAAACATCTGCCATCTTGAATTTTGCAAATCCAACCTCAGATTCGTGATCAGCGACCCAGAAAATCCCCGTGTACCAAATTTGGTAAGGATCGGTTGAATTTTAATTTGAATTCGTTTTTGCATTCGAGAAGCACTATATCTGTCTGATTTATTGAGGTTAGAAAGAAAACAGAACTGTATGGCTCAATCCAACCGATGAATATTAGCTTAGCGTGTCCGAATACATATTAATACATCTTTGGATTCATGAAAAAGCTTGAATCAATTTTTTAGGAGTATATTTTTCTTAATTTTTACTAATTTTTACCTATTTTTTGAGGTTAGAAAAAAATTGAGATGTGATGGCGATATTCTGACGTCAGATTCGTGATCAGCGGGCAAAAATACTACGGATCTGATATATCGCATCAAAAGTATACCCCACTTTTTTTTTCTTGTGGGGCTGTGTTATCAACTTTTTTCCCAAATTTGCCAAGGACTTTGAAAAATTATCAGTACTTACAATTTTTTTAAAACAAACTCGTATTGTCATCAAGGTTCTTGACGTCAAGGTTACGCTTTTGATGTCACGAACACATTTATAACAGGCAGAAGGCACTGATAAACAATCGTTATTCATTGTTATTGACGTCATTGTCAAAATAATATTTGGAATGGCCTACTGCGTTAAATCTTAATGAAAAAAAACACAGGAACAAATTTCAATAACGAATATCTACTTGGTATTCGAGTGATTTGAATAATTAAATGATATCACCTGTAGTTTCTCAGAAAACATATCAACTTAAAATAAACAGGCTATTCTGTACATCACAATGAATTAATTACCTAAAACTTACTCACTCCTTTTAGGTAATTACTTGTCGAAATAAACAGAGTAATAATTATAATTTTTTTTTTGTGTTTCAGATTGTTTAAAAAAATCAGTAATAATTTGCATATTCTCATGACACTAATAACAAAGATGCACAATAATGATTATTTATTTAATGACTGTGTTTATTAAAATTGTTTTTTGTGGGAAATTGACCTAAAATTGTACCACAGGAAGGTATTATTATAATTTTTAAGCAATTTTACTTTAAGTAAATCCAATAAGTTACGATGTTTAGAACTAATTAGTCACATTAAAACGATCATTTTTAGACACCCGGCCTCGATTTATGGAAAATTGTTGGATATTTATATTTTTTTAAATGTATAATGGCATAGTACATGTCAAAGAGTACAATGACATATTTGACATTTGGTGGTTAAAGCCAAGCTGGGCGCCGCGACATCAAACAATTTTTTTTTCTTCAATATATCTTTGGTAAAATGGCATTGGAAAGCCCTATTTTTTTTCAACATTTTTTCCTAAAACTGTTTTTTTTTTTTTTTTTCATCATTTTGTTTTGTAAAAAAGTTATGCAGCAAAAATCCTCTAAAATATTATTTTTTTGGTCATCACAGTTGTCCTGGATTGTATGCCACGTTTGGAGATTTTCAAACAATTTATCTAGTAGGCGGCTGTCAGACTTTAATCTGACGGTAATTATATAATAATATTACTTACTCTGCTATTGAGGTGTTGTCTTTAATAAAATATCTTTGAACAATAAAGAACAAAAATATCATTTTTATTAAAACCACAAAAAAACTGTATAACTTTTAATATTACATAACTTATTACTAGAGACCGGATTATATGCATTTGCATATTTTCATATGCATTTGCATATTTAGACCATTCTCACCGATTATTGCATATTTTACTCAAAATCTAGTAATGATGCATATTTTCCCTATATTTACAATATTTCTCGGTGTTACTAGGCAATTGAATTGCTCAGGGTATTGTTAATGTCGCCATCTGGAACCGATCTTATCGCCGGAACATTACCTGCAATAGTCTAAACATCGATTAGGTTATAATGCCAAGGGAATACCCAAAATTACGACGGTATTTTATTCCTTTGTTTCTCGGTCGGGATATTAAGTGATAAGTAGTTAGTTTCTAAGAATATTTGTTTGAGCGTGGATCAAATAAACAATTTTCTCAAAGACGAATTTTTATTTTAAAACAAGATATCAGTTTTAACATTATTGTTGACGCGTTTGCCTCAGTGTACTCTTTTTGCAATTTTTAACGTGTTGTGTCAAAGTTTAACGTGTACCATGCCACCCGCAAAAAAAGTGTCTTTTTCGTGGGTAGCTGATTATCATTTACATACGACGGAAATGTTTTATATTGTCGAGTTTGCGAGAAAAATGTTTCGTGCACAAAAGAGTTTCAAATTGACCAGCATGTCAAGACAAGTCTTCATATCGCAGGAATGCAAAAAAAGGCCCACGACAATAACTTATAACAGCAGCAAGTAGCAGTGATTCCAGTTCTATAGGCAAACAAAAAAACCACTTTAGCATGGATTTATGTGAAGCATTGCTTGCAAGTAATATTCCTCTCCACAAACTTACAAATCCTATATTCAAAGATTTTCTGCGAAAATATTGCTTGAATCAAAAAATACCAGACGAATCAACACTGATTAAAAATTACATACCAACAATTTACCAACATGTTCTGGAAGAAATACGTAATGAACCTAAAGATGACATTATTTGGATTTCAGCTGATGAAACTACCGACAGTTGTGGTCGCTATATTGCGAATTTAATTGTGGATTCATTAAGATTAGAGCCTTCTTCTTCCTATTTGCCGCCTACAAAGAACTTGACAAGAAAAATCATTCTACGATCGCCAGATTTGTGAATGAGGGTATTAAAAAAATATTTCCTGAATCTTCTGCAGATCAAAGAGTGTTTATACTTCTCTCAGATGCTGCTCCCTATATGATCAAGGCAGCCAAAGTCCTCCAAGTATTTTATCCAAATTTAATTCATATGACATACTTTGCTCACGGAGTCCATCGACTCGCTGAAGAAGTACGATCCACGTTCGGAAATGTAAATAAACTGATTTCATCAGCAAAGAAAGTGTTTCTTAAGGCACCTGCTCGCAATAACGCCTATAAAGAAAAACTACCAAATGTGCTTTTACTTCCCGAATCAGTGGTAACTCGATGGGGAACATGGATTACAGCTGTACTATTTTACAATGAACATTTCGAGGCCATCAAAGGTGTAGTAAATGACTTCGATAGTGCAGAGGCTATGGCAGTTCGTCAATCCAAGGAAGCATTTAACGATTCTGATATTTAAAAAAAAACCTAGCTTTGATTAGCACTCACTTTTCCCACATACCTGTGGGTATTAAAAAGCTTGAAACTAGAGGTTTGGCGCTGACCGAATCAATTCAGTTAATGAATAAAATCCGACAAATAAACTCCACATTACCAGATGTATTCCCGCGTAGAGTTAAAGAAAAGTTTGAAAAAATTTTGTGCAATAACCCAGGCTTTGAACCTTTGTGTCAAATTGATAGTTTTATTAATGGGATGGGTGAACTTTTGCCAGAAACAATAAGTGCTAACATAACACCCAAATTCAAATACTGCCCAGTTACCTCAATGGATGTGGAACGGTCTTTTTCCACTTATAAAAATATTTTAAGTGATCGAGGACACAATCTTACTACCCAACATTTGGAACAATACCTTATTCTTTACGTGTATAAGAATACAAATGTTAAATAATTTTAAAAAATGTTAAATAATTGTTAATTAAATTTAAACATCGTCGATAACGTGTTAATTTTACGCTGATTTTGAAATAAAAAACTAAAAATTACTACTTTTATTATTATTTGGTATTGCATATTTTGACCCTTTTCATGCATATTTTAAGTATTTTTCATGCATATTTGCATGCATATTTCAAAATTTTTATGTTGCAAACAATCGGGTCTCTACTTATTACATACATATTTATAAAATTAAATGTTTGAAACTGTGGTGGGACTCTTGTAGATATTGTATACAAAACTGCGTTAATGAAAAGAATGGAAAAATGCATGATAGAAGAAGGAAGACATAAAAAATTTATTTCGATTTTTTTTATTATTTTATAGTTTCAAATTTAATTTTATAAATACGTAATAAGTTATGTAATGTTAAAAGTTATATAGTTTTTTGTGGTTTTAAAAAAATAATGTATTCTTGTTTTTTATTGTTCAATGATATTTTATTAAACGAAAAACCTCAACAGTATAGTAACTAATATTATTATAATTACTGTCAGTTTAAAGTATGACAGCCGCCTACTGGATAAGTTGTTTGAAAACCGCCAAATGTGGCACACGAACCATGGCAACCACGATGATCGAAAAATAATATTTTAGAGGGTTTTTGCCTCATAACTTTTTTACAAAACAAATTAGAGTTTAAGGAAAAAATGTTGAAAAAAATTAGGGCTTTCCAATGCCATTTTACCAGAGGTATGTCGATGGAAAAAAAATACAAATGTCAAATACGTCAGTATACTCCTTAACATGCACTATACTTTTCCACATTTAAAAAAATAAATATCCAACAATTTTCCATAAATCAGGGCCGGGCGTCTAAAAATGATCACCCTGTACGTTTGGTTTTTGAGGATTAAATATAACACTGCTCTATGTACATACATTTTCTTTTCATTAAATTCACCACAATTTTTGAGGGCCTCTAACCTCACAAGGAACACTAAATTTTCAGCAAAAAAACAAAGGAGGGGTTTTTGACTTCTTCATCACCAATAACAATTGTATTCTCTTTGGCAAGATAATAGTCAGAAGGGGCTAGGTCCGGTGAATACAGAGAATCGTATAAAACTTCACATTTTACAGTGATTGACCATTCTCGTATGCTCAAAGATGTACACGGTCTAGAGTTGTCGCGATAAACCATGTATAACACAAAAGACAACGATTCTTCAATTTTGGACGTCGTAATAAATGACAGCTGCGTAATCCTACCAAAGAGAAAGCAAGATCGATATTTTGTGGGTGAAGGCCTGCTCTTGGCATTGCTAGAGACGGTTCGTCGCTTTTCTGTCACAACTTCTTACGTTTCATGTTATCGCAAACAATCTACTCTTTTCAAAATATCGTCGCTATCTTGGCCTATTAGTAGTATTTTGCAACTAATTAAGTTCGCATCAGTCAACTTGTGCAGTGCTCACTCGTTTAGTGTTACAATCGGTAAAGTAAGAACGTGTGGCAGTAAAGTATTGCCTTTAACATGCTAATGATTCAGTAGTTCGTCCAGTCCCCATCAGCGTCAGTGGTCCCCTAGAGTCTCCAGGGTATACTTTCGACGAAATTTTCCAGATATTCTTAGGGCAAAAATTTCAAATGCCCGAATTTGTCGGGACAGTTGCATTGCTGAGTACACCTTTTTACTACGAAGCTTCTGCTTGATGTATGATCACACGTTCTCGATTGGGTTTATATCGGGCGACTGGGATGGCCAATCTAGTGTGACGATACCGAATTCCCCTTTCCACTGGCTACTTATTTTACTCCGATGTTTTGGGTAATTATCCTTTTGAGAAATCCACTTCTTTTTTTTATCGAGAAGTAATGCCTTCTTGTAAATATGTATGTGTGTACACATATAGGTTTTCACGAATGGTGAAATGTAATACATTAAAATTCCGGGTTTCAATCCGTCTGTCTAACAATGAATTTGCACGACGTTTCGCCAAAATCTCATTTGACATTTTCAAGTGCTCTTGCTGCTGCTGCTACTCGATACTGTGATCTTGCTGTTGCTGCCGCTCGAAGCTAACAGTTAACAGAATTTTGGCGAAACGTCGTGCAAATTTATTGTTAGACGAACGGATTGAAACCCGGAATTATAATGTATTATACATATTATATATATATATATATATATATATATATATATATATATATATATATATATATATATATATATATATATATAGTTCAATGTGAAACAGCTGGAAACGGACGAAGGCCCATATTTTATCAGTTTTCTCACTGCTTTTTATTCGTCAAATCCATCCCAAAACGCATTTAGCCGTATCCGGGCTCATCAGTCGAGCTAAGATCGACAAACAAGAGAACATAATTTTCTGGCACCTAAGCCAGTTCTGACGGCCAATAATGGTAAGATATAACGCATTCCCCCAATTTGGTATTATATCGGAGGTGGACTCGTTCCAGCTATTTATGCTGACAAAGCAGACTGCCAACACTTCACCGCACTCAGGGGGTTATATATATATATATATATATATATATATATATATATATATATATATATATATATATATATATATATATATATATATATATATATATATATATATACATATAGGGTGTTATAAAATTCATTAATATATTTGATATATTGAAACTAATATATCTCTGTAACAAAAGCAATTGTAAAAAATACCGCCCATCGATAAATAGCACGTAAGACCAACTAGAGATATTTCAGAACTAAAGTTTACAGTAATAATTCTTGTTCCCTGGAATAATTAAAAGGAAATATTCGGCAAGACATAGTAGTGATCACTGAAACAAAGTGCTGAATAATTGATAATTTCGCTGCTCACTTAGAAAAGTGCCAGGAATGTAACGATTCGTATTAGATATATTTTTTTTCGTGTAACACCCTATCCTACATACATATGATGTGGATATAATGCGGTGCACACATATATTTTAAAGTTATCGCACGACTTACGTCAGCCTCTAGTCAAATTTGGCAAAATTTACAACCTGTCAAAGAAATGGTCTGTAATTGTACAAAAACATTAATCAGTACAGTAAAAAAAGTTTTTTGTGGAATTTTTACCATTAGAACTATTATAAACGCTCATCAGTTAAGAGAGGATGGATCCACACTGCTTCGGAGTTCGATGAAACAAGTAATAAATAAGATTAAATAAAAACCTGTATGATAATTTCAAAATTTCTAATAGTAATTTCACCAACTTTTGATATAAAATGAACTGCTCGGAAAAGTGCATATAAAAATAATATATTAATTACGTAATCAGTTTTATCAGTGTAATTACCTTCTCGTTATTTGTATAATTCAAAATAAGTAAAATAGGGTATTTCCCGTTAGCAATCACGAATTTCCTAATAAGAAATATATTACACCCACCAAACATAGGTTCTAAAACCATGTACAACAGCAATAATTCTGTTTTATTAAGCAAACTGTAATAAAAACTAATTGTCACTAAACTTTGCCAACATCAATAAAACACTTAAAACAAGTTTTGCATAAGCAATTTGCAATATTTAATGAGAATTTTTTTTTTGCCACGACGCATTGTCAGCAAACAGTTTTGAAGGTTAGCTTGTCGCTGACATCGGTATGCCATTTCCGCTTAACTCCGCCATGTTGATCTTAGTTGTGATAAGGATAGCTTAACGACTTTTTTGTTTACGTCCTCCAGTGATTGCGCAAATCTTCAGTGATTGTCAAACATATGAAAAATAAGTATTAGCTGGGTTTCCAATTCACCCCAGGAGTCACCGATTTCAGTATTCTAAACGATTTTTATAACACCCTATTTATATATATATAAAACAGACCGATATCTCTTCTGTCTAATGTTGAAAAGATCTTTAAGAGGATTATTAATGAGAGATTTCTTGGATTCTTTGAGAGGCTCTCGATCATTGCTTCCAATCAAAACGGCTTTGTAAGAACTATTTATCAGGCATTGTGGAATGTTCTGGATTGACTAAATAACGGAAAAACAACTATGGCAATGTGTATTGATCTATCAAAAGCCTTTGATAGTGTCAATCATAAGACTTTACGCAAAAAATTGGAACACCTAGGTACTAGGGGCAATGCATTAAAGTTAATCGCCTCCTACTTGAATATTCGCACTCAGCAAGTGATGGAGACTGATAATTATGGCAGGTCTTTTCTTTCAGACAGGGTCGCTGTTACGAGGGGTGTACCTCAGGGATCTATTTTAGGCCCGCTGCTTTATATACTTTATACAAACGAATTGCCTAACATTACAGGAAAGTTTACAGTTCTATATGGGGACGACATAACCCTGATCTTTAGTGGTGACACTCCACAAGAGATAGTCGCTGATGTGGGGAGAGCCTGTGAAATTCTAGATCGTTATTTTACAACCCATGACCTTCTACTGAATGTTTCAAAAACACAGTGTCTAGTTTTTGGCAGGAGGGTTGGTCATTTTCTCACGTTTCCTTACAAGGGTAGCGATATTCAAACATCTCGGCATTTGTCTTTGCTAGGCGTCAATATTGATGCTAGACTTGATTGGAGACAGCATGTGGAGAATGTCGCGGCTGGTATCTCCAAATATTGTTATGCACTGAGAATCTTATCAAATAATGTGGGCGTTGATGCTGCCTTGACGGCCTATTATGCTTACGTCCAGGTTCAGGTATGGTTTGATTTTTTGGAGAAATTCTCCCCAAGTAGACAAAATTTTTAAATTACAAAAAAAAATGTATCAGAGCTACTTTTAAGATGCATTATCGTGAAAGCTGTAGGAATGTCTTTGTCAGTAAATCCCTTTTAACTTTAACTAGTATGTATATATTGGACTCCTTTATGTTTGTTCGTATTAACAAGGATCTCTTTGAAAATGCGCAAAACAGACAGAATTGAGAAGTGTAATTTTAGTTATATCCAAAGAGGTGTACAATATTCTTCCGTTAAAATATTTAATAGTTTCCCAGAGAGAGTTCGAAAATTACCGCAAGTAAGAGCCAAAACAAGGATACAGAAGTTTGTATTATAAAAAGGTATTATACTATAGACAGTTTCTTTAGTTAAATTATGAATAAAAATGTTAATTGTATTGCTACTTGTTAAGGATGCTTTTCATCTTCCGTTGACTGTCTTTAATGATGTCTTCTAAGCCTTTTGTTTTTGTCATGAACATATGTATGTGTTTTGTGAATGTCCTTTTATCTTTTTGTTCTTTGTACAATGTTTCATACCATTTTGTGTTTATAATTATTGTTATTTTTGGAACTAATAAATGATTATTATTTATTACAAAAAGTTCTTCTTTCTCACATTTGATCAATGTGGTTCCATGTTTGGCTGACGGGCCAAAACCAAGTCAGCACAAACGCTATTACCATTCCGTATTAAGGAATGACATGACAATGTTACATGTTTTCAAAATCACTGACTTCTGAATGTTTCTGTGTATGTCCGTGTTGAGTCCCAATTGCACTAAATGTGGTGTGAATGTTATTGGTGTAAGGCCTGTGGCTGATATAATGAGGGGGACAATGATGACTTTTTCCTGTCTCCATAGCCTTTTTATTTCCGTTGCAAGGTCTGTGTATTTGGAAATTTTTTCTGTGTATTTCGCTTGGATGTTTGTATCGTTGGGGACAGCTATGTCAATCAGATAGGTGACTTTTCCTTTTTTGCACTGAAAAGTAATATCGGGTCCATTGGCGGAGACTGTTTTATCTGTATGGATACCGATATCCCAGTAGAGCTTGTAATCTTCATTTTCAAGTGTGGATGTTGGCGTGTATTTGTAGTAGGGATCTGTGTTTTTTATGAGTCTGTATGTTGTGGCTAGTGCTTGGTGAACCACTTTGGCAGCTGAATCATGCCTGGCTGTGTACTCTGTTCCGGCCAATATTTTACATCCGCTCGTTATGTGTTCGATCGTTTCTTTCTGCTGGTGGCATTTCCTACATCTGTCCTCTGCAATAGTCGGGTCTTTGATGATATGCTTTTGGTAGTTTCTGGTTAATATGACTTTATCCTGGATGGCAAGTAAGAAGCCTTCAGTCTCAGGGAATAGCTGCCCATCCCGTAACCAGGTGTATGATTGTTTTTTATTTACGTGGTCTTGTGCTATGTGGTATCTGTGTTTTCCGTGGAGTGTTTTCTCTGACCACGTTTTCATCTTTTCCTGTTGTAATTGGGTGTGACTGTGTGTGTCTGCTGAGTGGTCTGCCCGGGCTAAGTCGAGAGGTGTGTAGTTTTTGTCTGCTTTCACTGTCGCTGTGTGGAGGCTGGTTTGCTTGCTGTGAAAGAATTTCCTAAGTGTTTGTATTTGTTTTGTGTGTAATGATCTGATGTCTATAATTCCTCTTCCTCCTGCCTTCCTCTCGATGGTAAGTCTTTCTTTGCATGCGTTGGTGTGTAATTTCCTGTATTTGGTGAATTGAGATCGTATAAGGATGTGAATATTTTCTATGTCTGTTTGTGACCATTTGATGATACCAAATGAATATGTGAGTATAGGTGTAGCGAACGTGTTGATGGCTTTAGTGAGATTCTTTCTTATTATTATTATTATTATTATATATACATATATATATATATATATATATATATATATATATATATATATATATATATATATATATATATATCATTGGTTAGCGACGGTGATGTAATTTCTGCCATCTCTCAGACAAGGTCGAATGCTCCTGGAGCTGATCACCTTACGTTGCAAATGTTAGGACTTTGTTGCCCCCTCATCGTACCATTTCTAACACATATTTTTAATATATCTATACTGGAGGGTAAGAGCCCCCGCAGACTACAGATCGGGTGCCGGTTTAATCGATTGCTTAGTTAACATGCGCACTCATGTATGTCGTGAGTGCATACACCCAACTATTCTTCACTCACATATGTCTTCATGTTAATTAAGCAATCAATTAAATTGTCGACTGATCTAGAGTCTGTAGTCTGCGGGGGCTCTCAGTTTCCATCCGATTGGAAGTTGGATTTGGTATTGCTTTTGCCCAAAGTGTCAAGCAAAAGGATTATTCTGAACTGCATCCGATTAGTCTTTTATTCTAATATTTTGTAGAAAATAATTTTTTTAACAAATTGTTAATATTTTAATAATAATATAATATATAAATAACCTTTAAAGAACAGTCGGGGTTTCGCATGAGTTTTGGTACTGCAACAGCATTGCTAAGCTCTCGTAGCGGCGAATAGAGGAGAGACAACGTTTTGGTTCTTCTCGACTATAGCAAGGCCTTTGACACGTTGAATCCCCTCTTATTATATGTAACTTCATTATTATGGCTTTAAAGAACGAAAAATAAATTTATTACTGATTAATCGCCGTGTGTCACAAAGTTTGGCCTTAGATAGAGGCGTCCCTCAGGGGTCGATTTTGGGACCACTGTTGTTTGTCATTTTTATAACGGATATGCATTGTTGTGATGACAATTGTAAGCTAAGACAATATACGGATGACAGTCAAATTCCTAGGAACTTTAGTAGGCTTAATGCATTACGGGCGGAACAGGAAATTAATTACTATTTGAATTCGATCTTTACCTACTCTAATAACAATGGTTTAAGGATAAATCCAAAGAAACCGGCAGTCATGTATTTTGGAACAGCAGTGATTGGGCTTAATTTAGGTATGGTCCAGGAGAGAATTCCCTTTGTTACTGAATATAAAAATTTGGGATTATTCTTTGATAGTAAGCTGAGGTTTAGAAAGCAGGTTTCTTTGGTGGCTCAAAGGGCATATTGTTCACTACGTAATTTGTATAAGACTCGGAATATCCTCAATTTGACCTTAAAAAAAATATTTATGTAAACCTCTTGTCCTTTTTCACTCTAATTAATATAATTTTGTTTATGGTTTGCCTGGACCTTATATCGAAGAATAAGGTACAAAAAATCCAAAACTACTGTGTGTGTTTCATTTTTGGATGCATGGGAGGGATCATGTGAGTAGCAGGCTGAAGAAGTTAAAATGGTTGCGTATTATGGATAGAAAAAGGCTACATCTGGGATGGTTTCTGTTTAGACTGTTGAGGACCGGAGTGCCGGAGTATTTGTGTGGAGGACTGCATTATCGAGCGTAATACTAGGTACAACGACCATTTTCAGATACCTACGCATCGGATAAGCTGGTTTAAACAGTCTTTAAGATATACGTTTGCTAAACCTCTGAACGAGGTTCCTGGAGGTTTGCTCGCTCTGTCTGAATTTTCTTTCAAAAGACAGCTGAGGGAAATTTTATTTCAGACTTACTGATTGTTGTTATAATTATGACTTTTTGATTGTTATTATTATGTCTTTTTTTATAGGATAAGGCTGGGATCACGGTTTGTTTGTATATGGGTATTAATATCAATTCATATGGAATTAAAATGTTACGTTTGTTTTCTCTCTTTTTTAAGTTTAAAGTAAGTAGAATTAAGTTATGATTGTGACTTCTTGAATTGTATTTGAGTTGAATTTATTTTTTTTGTATTGTATTTTTGGAAACTCGGTTAACAACAGCACTGCTGCATTTCGCCGAGTATACAATAAAGACGTTTTTGACTGTTCTGGAGATTCAGTAGGGAAGGGGCATCCGTAGAAAAAAATGGTGTCTGGATATAATACGTGTTGGTCTAAAGACTTAGCTCTCAATCAATTGATATCGCAGCATCTTGAACTAAGTAAACTTAAGAATAACCCTTAACTTCTCATTTTAATGCAGAGAATGGAATTCTACTTAAATATCAACCTCTCTGAAACGCTAGATTCAGAAATTGTATCAAAAATACTTATTAAAATCTTAATTCTATTCAATTAATGAGTACCTTTTAGCTCACCTATAATTTACATTCTTAAGCATTACCGGTTGGCATGACCTTGTATAATTTATTCTACATCTCAAAAATTATTACCCTTTGATATATTTTGTTGTCAGAAATGTTTTTATTTTGTATTATATTTCTTAATATTCCTATTTTTTTGAAGATAATGACTTGCTACAAATCTTATGTAAAGTAGCCAATAAATATCTGTCTGTCTAATCTAGGTAAAAAATGCGCCCAAAACGGCAGAATACAAGTTAAGCAGTAATCATGACATAAAAACTCAAATCACCTTATATTTAGTATTAATTTTATTGAAAATCTTACCAGACGACTCTAAATTTCCAACGTTAACGGTCTCAAGAATCAGGTGATCTTTTACGATCTACTCACAGATGGTCGCTCGAAGGAGTAACCTTTCCGGTTTAGGAATTTGGTCAATGAAAATCGTTTTTTACTGCGACACGTAAGGGCTCGTTTGATAGTTAGGTCAACGGAACCGTGAAAATATTTTAAGTTACAAAGAAGCAGGTTCTTTATATAAAACAATTTTGTGGTTGATTTTAGATAGAGTACTACCAACAATTTTAGGTACTTAGGCCCTTATGTTTAAAGCGAAATAAATACTGGATTTTTCTCAATCACGTTAAGTTTATTCGGGAAATAAAGTGGGAAACACAGAAAACGCTTAAAATAGCAGAAAAAGTTATTTCTGAGAAGCGCTAACGTATATTACTAACTTGTAGTCGATTTAAAGATATTCCTTTTTTTGAGGTTATTGTTGGCACTCCTGCAAGCAATGCTTTGTGGAAAAAAAAAACATTTTAACCTTATTTATGGTTATGCATACGCTTTGCACTTTGGGGGTGTGTTTCTAAGTAATCATCCAAAAGATTCGAAAATGACGCTTACAACGGCTGTTAAGTATATGAGCTAGTTGAGGGCACTCCTTAACAAGTGAGTGAAATGATACTCTCAGGTAAAAAATGTTGATCTACCAGAACATGGTTCAAGAGGAAAAGTGGCGGACAGAACGAAAAAATGATTATTAATATGTGTTTTCGAAATCTTCACTTAACTTTGCACCCAGCGACGCAAAAACTAAAGCAGAAAGGCCTGGATATATCGTATAAGACAAATCATACTCATCTCCGGGCTAACGGTTTGAAGTGGTGGAGTAAAACCAAGGAACCATTGCTGAGCGAAAAACACAGAGCGAAACGACTCGCGTGGGCAGAGGAAGATATAGATCGGGACTGGAGAAATGTATTTTTTTCCGATGAAACTTCATTTTGGGGTCATGTTATCATCCCACGGGCCTGGTCAATTTTTTTAGTAAATCGAGATAAATTGGCATATATCAAATTATAGATTAAATTATTTTAAATTAAAATTATATGCAAATACCTTTTAAACAATTTTTCAAATGGAAATTAATTAATTTTTCACTTCACTGTTTTTGTTTACATTGATACATAACATAACCTTTCTTTTTTTGACAAAATATGACTTCCGTTTGACAGTTTGAGGCACGAGAATGGGTGTTTCCGGTTGGGGCTTCTGAGGGCGAATTTCACACGTTTTTTGGGGCTCCGGAGTGTGGAACGGTGGTCTACAAACTGCTTGGTGGGGATTTTAATCGCAGAGGGTTGCTAAGCACTCTGCGGAGTGATTCCTAAAACGTCGGTTTGAGGTTATGTGATTTGAGCAGGTGGTCGGGCACGTGAGATCATGCCTTTTGTGAATGTTGCCTAATCAGGCTGACGGGTTGACAGAAAACGGTTATATCCAAAATCAGTAACAGTTTCCCGAGGAGAACCTTTATTAGAGCCCATGAAATATATGAAAAGCTAAAGCTAAATATTTCAAATATAAAATCCCTACAAGGTTATGGACATAGAACTCACTTTGTTGTGGACCTTGTTGGGAATCATTTAATATAAGAGAAAAATAAGGGTTTTGAAATATAAACCGACATCGACACTCCGAATAGTCCTGGCAGCTGTAACCGTAAAACGTATAGAGAGAGAGAGAGAGAGCGAGACAAGATATTTTATAATTAATATAAGGAACTATTACATGGTTTCCTTCGCATTTTTCCAGCGGGAATAAACAAGAAAACTTGAATTTCTTAGATAAATTAACAGATATATCCTATTTTAACGAACAATGGTAATTTGACATTTGAAGGAAAAGTCGGATGCTTACATGACTTGATTTTAAAGAACCACCGAGTTATCTTTCTTATCCTGTAATTTTCGACGCAAACAAGCATTCGAAATTTGATAATTTTTTGATTAGTATACATATTTTGTCTCCAGGAAGCGGAAATAAAATTCCGCAGTTATCTCTCTACTCGATTCTGTTCAGTTTTTTCAATAAAGGTTTAAAAAGTGCCGATTGATGAAACACGGAAGTTCCCAGTTACGGTATCATTGGTAGTTTTTTGCATAAGATTCTTCCCAAGGTTGCAGGAGAGCATTTTAAAAACTCGAGGTGAGTAACCACCTTATGGAATTTATTTTTTTTGTGTGGCGGTTTCAGTGAAATTCTCTTTAAAAATTTTCACACATATGCTGAAATATAGTATCCTAAACCAGGATGTTTCTTTGCTCCAGGGTTTATTTCGTTTTGTCTATTTTGGTGCTGGAGGTAGGTTAGAGCCATCATTTCTTTCCACCGTTTATTGAGTAAGACATAGCCTTGACTCAGTCAACGTCTCTGGTGTTCGTATAAGTGCTTTTATCTGTACCACCCACTTAGGAACAGACGGGAATAATTTCAGATAAGTTGTACTGTAGAATTAATCTCTTTAGTATTCGAAAAGCTGCGAACCACAAGGGAAAATTTACTGTTATTATACCCTTAGCTTGAGTCAAAAGTATCAGATTACTCGTGGTTCGGAGACCTTACAGACTTAATTTTTATCACTGTTTTGATCACATATATTACCATCATAATTAGTATTAAAGACGTTAGCTTTGTTAACACAAACAGCTTTACGTTTTATAGTTATTAGTTTTAGTATCATTGGAAAATTATATGGTTGAGTCAGCAACAATTCAACAATTAACGTTATATGCTTAAGACACTCTTTGTAAGACGAGATTTAGGAATAAACTTCTGTTCTGATAGTAGTAAATTTTGGTTGATAATATTTACTAAGTCACGTTATTGCAAAAGGGGAATTTGAGCTCAATTTTGATTTCGTTAGAGATATTTTGTTTTGTACTATATTTAATTTTCTTCCTTTTAAAATAAACTAATCAATCAACAGTTTTTCTGGACTAATAGGGAAAATAAAATAACAGCTATCCGGTAGATTTTATTAGAATAGTTTTCACATTTTTTTTCTTATCTTTGGCCACATAACATGCCTGCAAGGCCGGTTTCATTAGAAATGAAACTATGGTAGCGTTTATCGGTTTATGGGGAAGTATAGAGTCCAAATTAACAGGGAAAACAAAAGACCGAATTTTAACTTGAGGTCGAGCTGGCAATTTTAGATGAGAGGCACTTGTCTAAGATAATTTACAGCACCTAACGGGGTACCTGGGCATTAGTCTGTGCCCATTGTTCTTGAATATTAGGCAATTTTCTGATTTGGGGTTTTGGACTAGTTATTAGCTCCGCGCAGGATTCCTAACGGGGAGACCAAGCGCAGTGAGGGGTTGATTCCTATTCTCGCAGCAAATGGTTATGCCCAACTCCTGTAACAGTTTTCTGTCAGGCTAAAACTAGCCAAACGTTGTTAGTAATTGAAAATTGATATTTGGATTTACGACTTTCAGTTTTATTAGAAGCTTTTCGGCCCGGAACATTATTAGTAATTTGTATATTTTGTGGAAGCACTAGAAATAGAAACACAAAAAGTAAAGAAAAACTAAGAATTAATAATAATGGGAGAACAGGAAGGAAAACAAAGGACGATACCGTAGGACCATTTGGAGAAGACATTACTAACGACAACGGAGAGAGACTAATAGAGCTGTGTGAACTAAACGGCCTCAAAATAACAAACGGATTCTACAAACACAAAGACATCCACAAATATACTTGGATACAAGAAACACGAAATTTAAAATCAATAATAGACTACATTATAATTAAAAACGATACCACTATCAAAATAAAAGACGTAAGAGTAAAGAGAGGAGCAGAATGTGCAACAGACCATAGACTATTAATAGCAAATATAAAAGTACCGTGGTACAAGACAATAAAGCAAAAAGAAACAATAGATAAAGAAAACAGAAATACTAATGAGATAACAGAAAAAGCAGACAAAAAAATAAAATACAAAATACACTTACTGCAAGACGAAACGATAAGAGACCTATATAGACGACGATTAGATCAAAAATTAAATGAATTTAACTACGACAACCTCCAACAGATGTATGACCACATAAAAGAATGCATCAAACAGGAGTCCCTAGAAGCATTAGGTAAAGAAGACAACGAGAATGAGAAACATAAAATTAGAATCTGTGAAAAAACCAAAGAATCTATAAAGGAGAAAAAAAGACTATACGAAAAATGGTTGAATACAAAATCAGAAGAAGATCTACAAAAATATAAAGAGAAAAACACAGAAACGAGGAGGATGATAAACAAAGAAAAGAACGAGAGATGGGAAAAATCGTGCGAACATGTAGAACAGTATATAGGAGGAACTAGAAGTACAGAGTCATGGAGAATAATTAAAGCATTAAGAACTAACAATAGAGAGAAGGCGTATATAGAGTACATTCCAGAAAGCGAGTGGGAAGAAGCTGCTAACAGAAGATAGACAAGAATTCCCTGAAGAAGAACAGAATAAGGAAATAAAAAAGATTGAACTAAGCTATGAAGAAGTAAAGAAGACAATAAAAAACACTCAAAAATAATAAATCTGCAGGGCCTGGGGGTGTGGTAAATGAAATGATTGAGTACGGGTCTAATAAATTACATCGAATGCTGAGAAACATGTTCCACAGAGCGATAAATGGAGAAAAAATACCAGAGGAATGGTCAAAAGCTTATATAGTATCCATATTTAAAAAGAGAGACCGCAGAAAATGCACAAACTATAGAGGCCTAAGCATAATATCGAGTATGGGACGTTTGTATGGAAAAATTATTAAAAATATCATGGAGGAAAATATAAAAGGAAAAATTGGAGAAGACCAAGCAGGCTTTACGGCCGGAAAATCATGTATAGACCACATATACACTATAAAACAAACAATAGAAAAAAAAAACTGGCAAAAAATAGAGAAGTTCATCTAGCCTTCATAGACATAAGAAAGACCTATGACTCAGTACCAAGACAAAGATTATGGAACGCAAATAGGCATTGACAAAGAACTAATATACGCAGTAAAAGCTCTCTACGAAAACAACACAGTGAACATAAAAATAGGACATAAAATAGGGAAGAAACTCCAAACATCAAAAGGCCTATTACAAGGATGCTCTACATCCCCAACACTATTCAAAATATACCTCGAACAAACATTAAAAAAATGGAAGCAAAAATGTAGTGGAATGGGAATCCCAATACGAGAAGATTACTTATATACTCTAAGTTTCGCAGACGACCAAGTAATCATAGCGCAAGATGAGGAAGACCTCAGTTATATGGTAAGAAAACTGAAAGAAGAATACACTAAAGCGGGATTAGCAATAAACTTTGATAAAACGGAATATCTAACAACAAAGGAGGGAAACATGGAGAACTAGAAGTAGATAACGAAACAATAATCAAAGGAACCGATAGATTTAAATATCTAGGAACCATCATTTCAAAAAACGCAACATCAGAAGAAGAGATTAAAGCTAGATTAGGACAAACGCAAACATGCATAAGACAATTAAATTCGATCCTGTGGGACCAGCACATTACAAAGAGAAACAAAACACGCATCAACAATACAAAGCATAATGACATACGGGTCAGAAACATGGACGATCAACAAAAGAAATAAATCTAAAATTAACGCAGTAGAGATGAAGTATTGGAGAAGATGTTGTAGAGTGACACGTATGGAGAGAATAACCACTGAAGAAATAAGAAGCAGAATGAACATCAAAGAGAACGCAATAAATACCATTGAAGAAAAACGATTAAAATGGTATGGACACATAAGACGAAGCGAAGATAATAGGTGGATAAAGAAAATAACGGAGTGGAGCCCTATAGGGAGAAGAAAAAGAGGAAGACCTAGACGATCGTGGAGAGACGATGTAGACGAGGCTATGGAGGACAGGGGTCTAACAGATGGAGACTGGGAAGATAGAAACGGATGGAATCAAAGGCTGAGAGAAGGAAGACAGTGTTAGCTGTAGAAAATCCTTGTTTTATATATATATATATATATATATATATATATATATATATATATATATATATATATATATATTGTGGGCATATTTTTTAATAATAAAATAAAAATATAACAAATAGTGCCCAACTGGATTATTTATATCCTAATTAAAAGCATAACAAATAAGAATATTCACAGCAAATAGCGCCCACTCTTCCTTTAAAATAAAAAAGCATTACAAACTTTACCTACAATTTGAACCCTGAATGAATGCTGCAGAGTTACAAGAAGGCATTAGTACAGACTGTCAAACGGTGGCTTGTCAATAAAAATGATGAAATGATGATTCTTCAAGAGGAGAACGACCCCAAACATTGGAGTAAAACATATAGCCAGTTTAAAGGGGAATCCGGTATTGGTGATCCCAGACATCTGAAGCAAATCCAATCGAGAACGTGTGGTCATACAGCAGGCAGAAGCTTCTTAATAAAAATGTGTACACAGTGAACCTGCTGTCACTGCAAATTCGGGCAATTTGGAAATCCTTGTTTCAAGAATACGCGGAAAATCTCGTCGACGCTAAGGGGGGCTGGAGGAATTACCGAATCATTAGCATTGTAATATCAATCCTTTACTGTCGAATGATGTAAAAAACCTTTTAAATAATTATATTTTCTAATGAACAATGCGCGAGACGTTCAGACGTTCTTACTTGACCGACAGTAACAATGTAGGCTATAGTTGTAACAATGAATATCGTTCCATGATTATGATTAATTTACTAAAAAAATTTCGCAACATTACTTTCTTAAAAGAAAGTAAACTTTTTATATGACTTGAATTTTAAATACTCAATTGTATCCATACGACATGGAACATTTTTTATTTTAAATATTACTGATTTAAAATATATAATACAATAACGGTAACTATTTTTAGCCATAACTTTCAATTAGAATTGATGGTTTTCAATTTTGCCAATTTAAATTACTAAAAAACTCTTTTAATTTTTGTTATTACGAGGTTCATTCAATAAGTAAAGAGACAATTGGTCTCAGCTTAAACCCATTCAACGAAACCGCTCCATACTTCTAGGAGTGCAAGTTGGCAACCTTGCGATGAGTTTTAATCAGCTGTTCGATCATGTAATGCGAACATAGCCGCAAAATATCCAGTTTACAACAGTGAGTCTATTGAAAGACTACACTTTAGAAGAGCAGCGTTCTGTTATCAGATTTTTAGTAGCAGGAGGTGTTAAGCCAAGTGAAACGCATTCTAGAATGTTCTTACAGTATGGACAAAGTTGTACGAACCGTGCGAACGTTTACAAGTGGGCAGAAATGTTCAAAAATGGCCGAGCAAGAGTGTGAGACGAGCAGTCGAAGTTTCCGGTCTTTCGTTGGAATCGAGGATTTATTCGTGATAAGAGAAGAATTACTGTTTTTTTTTTTTTTTTTTTTTTATTGGTCTAGC
Organism: Pachyrhynchus sulphureomaculatus; assembly: GCA_019049505.1. Lineage (NCBI taxonomy): Eukaryota > Metazoa > Arthropoda > Insecta > Coleoptera > Curculionidae > Pachyrhynchus > Pachyrhynchus sulphureomaculatus. The sequence continues at coordinate 2,565,521 of CM032452.1, read as the reverse complement.
ACACGTGCTGCAGGGAAGTCCCTAAAGCGCTCCAGGAGCGGCACGAGTGCGGAAAAAGCGATTCACGTTGTTCTTGAATCGCTGCAAATTGTATTCGGTGGGAAACACAGCGCTGGGCAAATTATTCCAAAGGGATGACGTTCTCCATATAAAAGATTGCTTGAAAAGCGTCGTACGTGGAGTAACAAGCTGAACCTCATTCGGATGCGAAGCACCAGCGCGACGTGTATTTCTAACATGCACCGCTTTGGGAGGAATTAAGCGGGCTACATCCTTCGAACACTTTCCATGAAAATACTTGTAGAACAGACTCAAGTCGCCAACCGTTCTTCGATGTTCCAGCGAATCAAGGCCGCCGGTCAATTCCGGGTCCCCAATCAGACGGACCGCTCTTCTCTGAACAGAATCCAACAAATGCAGTGTATGTTTGGGAGCGGAGCCCCAAACGTGGGAGCAGTATTCCATAGTTGGTCGAATTTGGGCTTTGTAAAGAATTAACAGTTGCTGTGGGGTGTAAAGCTTTCTGGTTCTAAATAATATTCCCAACTTTTGAGAAGCTCTCCTTGCTATGCCTGCAACATGTTCATGCCAAGACATATTTGCTCCCAAACTAACGCCCAACAAATTGAGCGACGATGCTAGGGGAATGGAGTGCCCCGACATAACTATGTCGGGTTCAGCAACGTTAACTTTTTTAGAAAAAACTGCCGCTTGGGTTTTTGTAGCGTTAAATTCCACTTGGTTACTGTCACCCCAAGATAGAATTTCTTCCAGGTCTTTGTTAAGTTGAACGACCTCCTGCTGTCTGCGGATATTCGCCTGAGCAGCCGATGTCCGAGCGTTCAAGGTGAATGAAGAGACAAGCGTACTGTCATCTGCAAAGCTATAGATTGGATTCCCGGTCTTTTCCAGCAGATCGTTAATGTAAATGAGAAAGAGAGTAGGAGACAGTATGGAGCCCTGGGGCACACCGGCGTTGATAGTGAGGGTGTTAGAAAGAAATCCGTCGACCGCCACTCGTAAAGAACGCTCTCTGAGGAAACATGAGAGCCACAAACAGAACCTTTCAGACATACCATAAGAGCGCAACTTAGCCAACAGTCCATCGTGCCAAACACGGTCGAATGCCTTGGATATGTCAAGAGCAACCGCTCGAGATTCTCCAAAGTGTTCAATTGCGTTGTTCCAAACATGTGTTAGATAAGTCAGAAGATCTCCTGTTGATCTATGTTTACGAAAACCATATTGGTGATCGCTAATAATATTGAATCGTTCAAGATATTTTAGAAGATGCTCATTGATAACCCTTTCCATGACTTTCGATATTATTGAAAGCAGTGCAACTGGTCGGTAGTTATTTGGCAAGGTCTTCTTACCTTTTTTAGGTATCGGCTGAACCGTGGCACATTTCCAGCAGGACGGAAATATTCCCTTTCTGTAGGATAGGTTAAAAAGTCTACAGAAAACTGGTGTTAGTTCCCTTGCACAGTTTTTGAGAACTATGGCAGGTATTCCGTCAGCGCCAGAAGCCTTCTTGGTGTCTAGCTTCATTAAAATACGCTTTATGATGCGCTGTCTGAAGACAACATCGGGCATCCTTGACTGCAATATGGGAATAGTAGGTGGTGTTTTTCCTTGGAAATCGACAGTAGAATGTGAAGCAAAGAGTTCAGCCAACAAGTTCGCTCTCTCAACAGGTGTGGTTGCAATGGAATTATCTGGCCGTGTGAGTGGTGGTATGGTGGATTTGGTAAAATTTTGACTAACTGCCTTAGCGACTGCCCAAAAGGACCTGGAATTGTTGGGACAAGCGAGAAGTTTGTTTCTAATTCGTTGATTGTGTGCCTCCTTGGTTTCGTCGATAATTCCCTTGCATCTGTTCCGGGCATGAACAAAGATGTTTCGATTTAAGGTGTTAGGATTTTCCCGCCATTGTCGGTAGGCAATATGTTTAGAAGCAACAGCTTCTTTGCATTTTCGGTCGAACCAAGGCTTGCCGTTGGAGGAGCATTTCTTCGAAAAAGGGATGTAAGCTTCCATACCAGCCAAAATAACATCGGAGACCTCCCTGGCGCAGTCAGATGGGTTAACGGATCGAAAACAAACGTCCATCCAAGGGAAAGTTCGAAAGTATTCCATGAGATCTTCCCATTTAGCAGATTTGTAGTGCCAAATCTTGCGCGGCCTAGGCGCCTCTCCGTCACTGATTGGCAGGATATTGAAATGATAGCTCAGGAAGTTGGGATAAGCGTTGGAACTGTTCACAATACTATTTAGAACCATTTATAAGGCCCGCCCTCATACGTCTTGCCCAAGAAAAGCAACAAGATCTGGGTTGAGAGACCTTGCCTCATCGCACATATAGCTCAGACCTGGCTCCATTTGATTTTTACCTGTTTAGGCCTCTCAAAAGTGCCCTACGTGGAAAGAAGTTCGCCGACAATGAAGATGTGAAGGAAAAAGTGCAAGAATGGCTTCGAGGGCAACCGAAAGAAAAGTGGGACAAGTGTATTAACGTTGGGGGGGATTATGTCGAAAAGTAGGCCAAATTTTGTAGCAATCTTGTAAACCATCCTTGAGCTAGAGCTATTTGTTTCTTTTACTTATTGAATAACCCTCGTATACAATTTTAAATGTTTGGAGTAACCGGTCTTTACGATATGCTACATTAAAAGGAAGGCAACTCGTTATTGCTTAAGTACCATAAAATATATCTAAAAAAAATACTAGCCTAATTAAAAATCTTTAGAGTTCATTCAAAGAAAATTCTAGTTTTGTTGTATTTCAAAGAAATTTCCTTATTACAAAAATACGTCTAAAATGTCTACTAAAATGCAAAAGTCTTTTTATATAACACCAATTTGAAATTTATGCTCATTTGGCAAAGGAATATTCGAAAAATCCGAATAAAAATCTGATACATCACCACTCGTGTCGCTATTATCCATTGTGACGTCGCTAACTATTGGCGAGTGCATGGCTGCAAATCTTCTTCTTAAAACCGCCATCATGTCACGAACTTCGGGTGTTTTCGGGAGGTTTAAGTTTATGTTCGGGGGTTTTAGCTAGAAACAAGCGAGTAATTGAAATTGCAATAATGTCTGCCACAATTTACTGAATTTTTGGTTTACTCTAGTAAAGAAAGGTCAAAATAATGATGAGACAGGCATAGTTTAGATACAGAAATATTATGACTTTATCCTCTCTGAGATATTACTAGGAGTATTGTAAGTTTTAGACCTCGAAAAACTTGTGCTTTTTTCTTTATAAACAATTTAAATTTTCAAAACGGCGTTTTTTTTAGCTTAAAATGTGAATAACTCCTGTTATGTAAGTCGGATCGAGACAAAAAAAATCCAAACTCTTCGCAATGAAATTTCCAATAAATCCTCGTTAGTTTTAAGTCGCTCAAGTGTACAAGTATTTTTAACCTACAAAATTGAAAAAAAAACATAGACAAAAAACTGTTTTTTTTTTCATTTTATTGTACAGGGTGAGTCAACGATAGAATGAAGTTCATTATCTCATTTGTTTCGGGAATAACGAAAAAATGTTAAATACAATAGTTTTGGGGAATGTTAAGGTGCACAGTTTAAAATTATTTTTGAGTATACAGGGTACTGCAAAAAAAGGGGCCGATATCTAATATGTTTTTTTTTTAATGGAACATCCTATTTTCTAACTTATTTTTAAATTCTGCGTAAAATTTTATAACTTTTTTATTAATAATGTTATATACCTAAACCTAGTAGTTTTTCTAATATTTCATTTTTTTTTAAATATTAGTTTTCAGTTTTGTAAAAACTTGCCAGTAGCGCCATTTTTTTCTGAAGGTGGAATACTCGTAATTGGTACAAGCGTTCTATAAAGATGAAAAAAAAGATATATAAAAAGAAATTTGAGTTAGAAGCTACAGGGTGTTCAAAATAAGTGTATGCATTTCGACTATTTTAACTAGAATAATCTCAAATTTTTTAAATGGCGCATCCTGTATATTATTATTTTTTCTGATAGAGTTTACAAAACCCGCCAACATTTATTAATAATGTCATATACCTGTTTCTAATAGTTTTCGATTTGGTTTGAATTTTTCAATTTTTAGCCTTGTTTTAATACACTTACGCTATAACACCATAGTTGCCAAGACAAAACAAAAATGTAGGCATTGTCAAATTTTGACATGTCTATTAAGCAAGTAAAAATAGTTTAATTTGTTGTAGTAAGTGACGTATAAAGGTAATAGTTATGGATTTTCCTCAAAATGAATTAATTGATATGTTTTTATATACTGGGCTTTACGGAGCGAAGTACCCTAACAGATGTATACCATATAGAAATTCTTTTCAGTGCTTAATGGAACAGTTTGATGGTAGTGGTAGCGTTGAGTATACGAAACGGAAAGTAGTAAACCAGAATGCTACCAATGAGGAAAAAGAAATGGAGATTTTACTTCATGTTGAAGATAATCCCCAGGTCAGCAGCCGTCAACTAGCTGACTTATCTGACACATCCCAATCTACGGCTAATCGCATCACGAGAAAATACAAGTATCATCCCTTTCATATGGAACTACAACCAAAAACTTCAAGACCGTGATTTTGAACGACGAGTAAACTTTTGTACCACCATGAATGGAGCAATAGAGGCCGATCCAAATTTTTTATCCAAAATAATGTTTTCTGATGAAGCTACTTTTCGCAGTAATGGAGCAGTTAATAGCCATAACATGCATTATTATTCAACAGTTAATCCATTTTAGGTCGGGGAAGTTCAAAACCAAAACCATTGGCCGCTTAATGTATGGTATGAATATCAAATTTTCGAATTATTGGTCCATATTTTTTCCGCGAACCGCTTAACGGGCCTAGATATCTAAATTTTTTGCAAAACGAATTACCTCAGGTTCTTGAAGAAGTTGATAACTTTGAAAGGGAACAAATGTGGATTCAACAAGACGGAGCTCCTACTCATTACCACCGGGAATTTCGGAAATTTTTAAACGATCGTTACCCACAAAAATGGATCGGTAGGGATGAATTCATTCAGTGGCCCCCTCGATCATGTGACTTAACACCTTTAGACTTCTTTTTGTGGGGCTACATTAAAGATCGTGTTTATGTGAACAACACACAGTAGATATGGAAAATAGGATACGTGCACGACAATAACGCCCTTTATACTAAGTGAAAGAAAATATAGTAGACGGGCATATTTTTGAACATTTATTACGTCATAATAATTAATAATTAGATAAGTTAAACTATATTAAAATTATTATTAACTATTTGTTTATGTTCTCACAATAGCGTAAGTGATTGAAATTGAAAAATTTAAAATAAATCGAAAACTATTAGAAATAGGTATAAGACATACTTAATAAAAGTTGGAGGGTTTTGTAAAATCTATCAAAAAAAATAATAATATACTAAAATTTGAGATTTTTCAAATTAAAACAGTCGAAATGCATAAATTTATTTTGAACAGCCTGTAGCATCTAACTTAAATGTCTTTACATATATCTTTTCGTTTCATCTCTATAGAGTGCTCGTACCAATTATGAGTATTCCACCTACTGGCAATTTTTTTACAAAACTGAACATTAGTATTTTTTCTAAAAAATTGAAATATTAAAAAAAACTACTAGGTTTAGGTATATAACAATATTAATAAAAAAGTTATAAAATTTTAAGTAGAATTTAAAAATAATTTAGAAAATGGGATGTTCGATTTAAAATAACATATGTTATATCGGCCATACTTTTTTGAAGTATTCTGTATGCCTTAAGATTCCCTAAAACTATTTTATTTAACATTTTTTCGTCATTCCCGAAACAAATGAGATAATGAACTTTACTCTATCGTTGACTCACCCTGTAAAATAAAATGAAAAAAAACCTGCCAGTTTTTTCAATTTTATAGGTTACTAGCCGTGCCCGCGGCTCCGCTCTAGTAGATTTGATTCACCTTTATCGTCACTGCTTATTCGTTATGTTTATATTATTATACAGCTCGAGGGGCCTTAGAGGCCTATGGCTTGGTTGCATACTTGTCTCCACTTCTTTTTGTCTCCTGTTAGCTTTTCCCAGTGCGGGATTCCCATCAACTCCGGATCTTGCTTTACTGCCTGAATCCATGTAGATCGAGATCTACCCTTGCCTCTTCTTCCAACCACTCCTCTTATTAGAGCTTGCTTTGCCTGTTTTTCTTCCTTCATCCTTGCCACGTGTCTCAACCATCTTAATCGCTGGCTTATTATGATTTGGCTTATAAGGGGTTTCGTATATAGGCATTTTAATTCGTAATTTGTTCTTCTTCTCCACAGTCCCTCTTCTTTCCGTCCTCCGTATATTCTTCTCAAAGCTTTCCTTTCCCACACCTCCAACGTCCCCTTTTTTCTTGCATTCAGTTTCCACGTTTCGCATCCATATGTCACCGTGGGTCTGACAACTGTCGTATATATTCTTTCTTTTGCTTTTCTTGATACATTCTTGGATTTCAATTTTGGATTCATTGCCCCAAAGCATCTCTGTCCTGTCGCTATTCTTTCTTGTATCTCCGTCCTTTCTTGTCCATTCTCTGTTATTGTTACTCCCCAGAGAATTAAATTTGTCTACTTTTTCAAAGATATATCTTTTCCCTAAGTTGTTTATTATATCTAAACTTTTGTTGTTTTTATTATTCTTCTTCTTTGTAATTTCCATGTATTTTGTTTTTTCCTCATTTATCTTTAGTCCTCTCATCCTTCCCTTTTCTTCTATCCTACTTATGGCTTTTTGAGGTTTTCTTTTGCTCTTGCAATCACTGCTACATCAACCTCATAGGCCAAGCATTGGCAGGTTTGTTGGTATATCGTTCCATTTGTTGTTATTTCTGACTCCCGAATTATCTTCTCTAGTACCAAATTAAATAGACATGTCGACACTGGTTCCCCCCGTCTTAATCCTCTCTTCACCTTAAACTCGTCCGATACTTTGCCCTCAACCAACACTCTATTTTCTGTGCCATTCAAGGTCATTCTCACCATGCGAATCAATTTACTTGGAACTTTTAGTTCTTCCATTATCTTGTAGAGTCATTCTCTATTTACAGAGTCATATACTTCTCTGAAATCCACAAAGACCAAGTGTAGTGCCAAATTTTGTTCTAAGCTATTATCTTAGATTTGCTTAATCGAAAATATCTGGTCTGTTACAGATCTATTTTTCCTGAATCCACACTGGTACTCTCCCAGGATAGACTCGGCTTTCTCTGCTAGTCTGTTTTTGATAGTCAACACTACTATCTTGTACACATCTAGTAAGGCTATTGGTCTATAAATAGCACAAATAGTTTTTTCTCCTTTTTTGTATATTGGACAAATGAGCGACTCTCTCCAGCTCACTGGCGCCTGTTTCCCATATTTCTTGCACCAACTGGCATATTTCATTTTCCAGATCTACTCCTCCAGCTTCTATCAGTTCTACAATTTCCACCCGGGGCCTTATTTTTTTGGGGTTCTGAGTATTTCTCTTATTTCCTCTTTGCAGGGTTTATTTGTCCCCTCCTGCCCTTCAGTTAATTTTGCTTCCTATTTCTCATTCAACTCATCTTCATCTCCATTTTGCGTTTCTTTAAAGTATTCCCTCCATCTATTCAGTCTTTCGGCGAAGCTTACTGCTAAACTTCCATCTTTTTTCCTACATATTAGCATTTTGTCTCTGTTTATTCCCTTTGTATGTTATAAAAAAAAAAACGTAAATCGGATAAGTGGTTCTTGAGTGCTAAGCGCAGTAATGGATAGACAGACAGACAGAGATGTTACGTTTTATATATTATAGATTTTTTTTTACATATAATAAATTAAGAATTAAAAAAAAAAATCACGTAAATCGGATGAGTGGTTCTCGAATGATAAGCACACTAACGGAGAGACAGACAAAGAGACTTTGCGTTTTATATATATTATAAAGATTATTATTATTATATAACCTGGTCAGAGAACATATGTATAAATTTAAAAAATCACGTAAATCGTATAAGTGGTTCTAGAGGGATAAGCGCACTAACGGACAGACAGACAGACAGACAGACGTTGTATTTTACATATATAATAGAGATAGATTATTATTATTATTACTATATAACCTGACTAAAGAATGTATGTATGAATTTAAAAAAAGACACGTAAATCGGAAAAGTTGTTCTCGCCTGATAAACGCACTAATGGACAGACAAAGAGACATTGCATTTTATATATATTATAGATTATAGATATTCTCTGCTACATAATATTGTTCCAAATTTAACGGTTTAGGCTGTGTACTGCAAGGGAACGCGCTAGCGGCAAACTTTTTTCCGACTTCATTCACTATTATCGTCACTGCTCATTCCCTATGCTAGCTATCGTAATAAAATATAGCCTATAACCTGGCCAGAGAACATATGTATGTTTAAAAAAAAAAGTACGTAAATCGGATAAGTGGTTCTCCAGTGATAAGCGCACTAACGGACAGACAGACAGACAGACAGATAGACAGACAGACAGACGTTGCATTTTATATATATTATAGATGCACGCACTTGAGTGACAAAACTAACGAGGATTTATTGGAAATTTCATTACAAAGAGTTTGGTTTTTTGTCTCGATCCGGCTTATATAACCGGAGTTACTCACATTTTAAGCTCAAAAAAACGCATTCTGAAAACTTCAATTGTTTATAAACAAAAAGCACAAGTTTTTTCGAGATCTAAAAGTCAAGACAATATTCCTGGTGATACCCCAGAGAGGATAAAATCATAATATTGCTGTATCTATATTGTGCAATTTCAAATGCTTTTTTTACTGCACTAGTTGCCTTTCGTATTATTACAGTAACGCAGTTGCTTATTAGTAGAATCAACAGAATTTTTTTTCTGAAAATTCGTAAAAACCCATAAAACAATGACATCTAGAAATTTGTAAGGGGAAAAACTATTCCTATGGTCCACAAAAACAGAAAAAATGTTTTTGTGGTTTTCTAGGACAACTGAGTTTGGCGCACCCTATATCTCCTCCTTAAGCAAAATTATTGTATACGAGTTTGCTAAATTAATAAGCGCAGACCTGAAACTCTAAAAAAGGAAGAACGAAAACAACTCTGTTTAAAGGTCCGCGGGACAATCAATATGTCAATAAACACCATAAAGGTCAAAAAGCTACAAAAGTTAGAACTTTATTTTTAATGCTGTTTTAGTCGATAAAGGTTTTTTTTTAAAAAAGAAAAATAAAAAATATGGTTGATAGCTTGGATTTAAAGTAATAGATAGACAGATAGATATTCTTTATTCATTCCAACCAAAAACAGTACAAGCCGAATGGGCATGGAACACGTCAATAAAACACATTTGTAAAGAAACTGAATCTAGCAGCCCTTAAGTAAATTTTAAACAATTTGCATTTAGAGTTAAAAACATAACAAACACAATCTTAACTTGCTTGCACCTATTTCAAGTTTACGTTACAAACATAAAACTCTTCTAAGGAATAAAATGCTTTCCTGCAGAGAAAAGGCCTTAAAACCTTTCCAAGTTCAATTTTTTTCAAGGTTAGAAGTCCTATAAATTTCAGTTAGAAGGTTGGCTTTATTTCTTGAGCCATGTCCATGCCTGACACTCATGCCCTCAAACAAATCCCTATTATCAGCTACAAACATAACTGAGTCTAAAATTTAAATACTAAATAATGTTAAAATGTTCTTAGAGGCGAAATACCTTTCTGCAGCTTTCTTGTTGTTTCATGCCTAAAAATACACCTTAAACACCTTTTTTGCAGAACAAAAACTCTATTGATATCCCTCGAATTTCCCCAAAAAATCAATCCATATCTGATCCTCGACTGGATGAACGCATGATATGCCAAGAGCGCCGTATCAATCCCCACCGTCTCCGATATAGCAATATCTGGATATTTTTAGCAGCAACCATATCGATGTGCTCCCCCCAGTCCAATCCCCTCTCAATGCTTAAGCTCAAAAACACCACACTCTCCGTTATGGTGATAGTCTCACTTCCGTGCCTGAAGCTGAAGTGATTATTGGCCCTATTGCCAAATAAGCAACATTGAGTCTTAGAGACATTTAGAAGCAAATTATTCAATCGGAAATATCCCCCATCGCAGACGGCATTTTCCTCGATAGCTGTTCAATGTTATTTTCTTTGAAAATCACTGTTATGTCATCAGCATACAACACTGTCTGCTCATGGAGCACCTGAGGCAACTCATTGGTGTATAAGATATACAAGAGCGGACCAAGAATTGATCTCTAGGGCACACCCTTTTTTACATTAATTTTGTTGGAGAGGAATGTCCTACCTCGATGATCAGATTCCACTACCTGCTGAGATCTATCGGTTAAATAAGTTTTTAATAGTTCCAGTGCATTCCCCCTTATACCATACCTCTCCAACTCCTACACCAAAATGTTGTGATCAACACTGTCAAAAGCCTTTGATAGGTCCAAACACATGGCCAAAGTCTGCTGTTTAGAGACTCTAAAAAATATCTGAAAGGGTCAGGTAAATTGCTCTTATTATATATATATATATATATATATATATATATATATATATATATATATATATATATATATATTTTTATATATATTATATGAATCCATTCTGCCTGTTGGACAGTATAGAATATCCCACCAAAAATGCGACAAGTCTCAAAAATTTTACTTATGTTGGATAGTAATGAAACTGGTCTATAATTATTTTCATTGTCTGTTTCCCCTTTCTTGTAGATTGCTTTGATGTACGAATTCTTTAGTCTATTTGGAAAAGAGCCCTTCAGAAAAGATAGATTTATGATATTTATTTTTATTTATTAAAGTAACATACTTCTACAACAAAAAATGGTCAAGTTATTTACTCAGTAGAATTTAACGATACAAAAACCCAAGCGGCAATTTTTTCTAAAAAAGTTAATATTGCTGAACACTATAGAGTTATGTCGGGAAAGCATAGGAAAGAGAGCTTTTTAAATGCTTACCGAGCTTGAAATCGATATCTCATTTTGTTCGAGGGCATTGTGGGGACAAACTGCCAAAAATATGAAAACTCTATTCTTGTAAATATGACCTACAGCCCCTGACATGCCAAGAAATGCAAAATGTGATGAGTGTGATCTTTTCACTAATCCAATACTTAACAAGGAAAGGAAAACTATATATAAAGAAATAAAATAGAGACTACAGTATACATAATATACATGAACTAACCTTTACCGACTGTAAATCTCCCACAGTAATCCTTCTCAATGGTGTTTTACTCAAAAATTCCTCCTTATCAACATTAAAAATATTGTGACCTGTCATTGGTGGGACCGGAAAATAATTGTCAGTGCCACCTTCCTCCGTAATCCTCCTTAATGGTGTTCTACTCAATAATTTATCTTTTTTAACACTAAAAATATCCTGAGATGGCATCGGAGGTGGTACAGGAATCTTCTTAACATCATTTATTTCTTTTGAGGATTCTAATTCTTGTTCAACTTCATCTGACCATAATTTGATAGGTGTCGAATGTTTTCGTGGATTCGTCATTGTTCTTTGTAGTTCTGGATCTTCATTAAAAATATGAGTACAATTCAATATAATGTTTGTGTTTTAACCGAGTTAGAAGCAGTTGTTTGATCTCTTGTGGGAATTAGCTGCACCAAACCTCTATTTTGAGTACCTGAGTTAGTTATTTGAAGTTTCTTGGCAGGAGAGTTACTTTCGTTGTAGTCATCTGTATGGTTATATTGGAGATAATACAATTTCTGACAATCCTTACCACATTTCGTGACAGCAGACGAGTTTTCTATGATTTTCAAAGCTTTCTTTCGAGGGATCGTCACAAAGCTATCATCATTCTCAGAAGATGTTGACAAAGAGTCATAGAACTCGGTACTAAAAACTTCTATGAAATGATTCTTCACTGAAAAAAATTCAAGGTTTTTCTATTCGTTTCAATAATTATTGGACTCACGACTATCCTGTAAAGTGGAAAAAAATTTGCTGGTAATTTTATTAATATCTTGGAAATGTATATTCTTCCATTAAATGGATGAAAATTTCTCTTTAACTTTTTAAGCAACATTTTGAGGAGACAGGAAAACCGCATGGCAGTTTGTAGCATAACTGACATTTGACGTTTAAGTACATAACGGTGAAAATAAGGTTGAAGTATTTGCTTGTCATCTGTTTCTGGATTTAAATTCAGTGTTTGCTGTTTATAGATTGGTCAACACAGAAACAGGTATACATTGGATTGTCGAAAAAGTATCGGGCCGTTTTGAGTTCTTGTGTATATTTTAAATGAAGTTTATTAAATCAGATATGTGTCGTTCTTATCAATGATTGATGTCTTTGTACTGGTAGCATATTTTCCCGTCACTGTAGAACTGTTGAAATTTCTGGGCGAAGAAATGAACCAAGTGATTTTGAAAAGCCTCTTTTAAAATCAACTTTACACTATTAACAAAAGATAGACGGAAAGAGGTGGCAGTCTAATGATGCGTCTGGAGATTTCCCAGCAAAACTCTCTTACTTTTTTGCCGGGTAGACAAAAATACGTGTGGTCTTGTGTTCTCATGACAAAAGACAACACCTTTTCCATTGATTAATTCTGGCTGCTTTCTATAAATTACTCGCTGTAATCTGATTAATTGTTGAAGTAGAGTCAAATATTCGGCCAGTTTACAGCACCTCGTTATTCGCCATTCCCTTTCCATCCCATTGTACACAGTACTTAGGTTCTTTTGGAAAATACAAACTAGTTTATTTGACGTTTCGCCTTATTTTTTTAGGCATTTTCAAAAATTCTTTATTTTTTAATATTCATTCTAAAATTAGAAAATACAAGGTTAAAATCTTTTAAATTATAGGTTTAAAAACATATAACATTTTTACGCACACTCGGACATTTAAAATATTTACACTATAACAACAATATAAAAACAATTTACTCACGAGTATATACCTTGAAAGTCAACTATTTGTGTGTTTGTGAATTTCAAATTCTATATTTCTTATCAACATATCGTCCCTCGTATTTTTTATTGATTTTTTAAATGTTATTATCTATAATGAGTGTCTTAACCAAAAAACTATTATTGATGTTAAGTATATATACCATTTTGTATTATTAAGAGGATATGCATGCCACGTTGTTTATTTTTTAATTAAATTTGTGTAGATATAACTGATTCCTCTTATGTCAGTCCTATCATTCACAGTGTTTTCATCTTTTTTTTTATTTCAATCATCTCTTTGATCTGTAGTTTGGCATAATTCCGGTCTTTGCAGAGGACCTAGATTTCATTAAATTTAAAGTCATGTTTTTCTTCTGCTTCGTGTTTACTAAGGGGAGTGGAAGCATTCCTAGTATATTTGTGTCCATTCAGTCTGTTTTTTAGTAACTGAGAAGTCATTCCAATATATTTCTTCGGACAATCCGCACACGGTATTGCATACACAACATTAGATTCATTCATTGTGTTTATATATATATATATATATATATATATATATATATATATATATATATATATATATATATATATATAGTCCCTGGCCAAATTATTAGACGCACTGCAAGATTTCATGTAAAATATTAATTACCGAGTGATATTGTACCGTTTTATTATTTTAAATTGATTTGTTTTTTATTTTTATATTATCCAATCAATTACCTATTTATTTGACATAAATAAAACAGCATTAATTTAGAAAAGCATAAGTTTATTAAGTTTTAAAGAAAAGTGAAATTAATGTTAGTAAAAGTCAATATTTAGTTGAGCCACCTTTAGCCGCTATCAAAGCTTTAATTCTGCGCGGCATGTTATCAATGCAAGATTGTACTGTCTCCTGCATTTGAGGATGATGATTCCACACATGAATAATCTTTTCTAGGAGCTCGGTTTTGTTGGTAATCACATCTTTAGCCACTTCTCTTTTCATCAGCTCCCACACATTTTCAATGGGGTTCATATTAGGGCTATTACCCGGCCAATCCAACAGAGGGATATTTTTTTCTGCCAAAAAAGCTTTAACAGACCGAGCAGTGTGGCAGGGAGCTCCATCTTCCATGAAAGTGAATGGTTCCCCATTTGGAAACCATTCTCTGAGCTGCGGAATCAACCGATTTTGTAATACTTCTTTGTACTGATCTTGCCTCATTATTCCTTTGACGACCTACAGACGTCCAGTGCCCTTGCCGCTGATGACTGACCAAATCATCACTTTGGTGGGATGTTTAACCGTCGGGACGACACAATCAGGATGAAACTTTTCTCCATGACGACGACGCACATACTGAGCTTTATTCTGCAAAATTTCGAATGTGCTTTCGTCACTGAAGCAGACCTGTCAAAAAAACAGGAAAAATATATAAACTTCCATGTTTATTTGCTTTATTTAACTGAAAATGATAATAATGTATCAATTATTGATTAAATTGCTGTATCTTACCGATCTCCAGAAGTCCACATCTTTGTCTTGCCATTGTTTGGCCCACTTCAGGCGCTTTGCTTTCATTGCAGCTGTTAACTTGGGCTTCCTGGCGGGGCGACAGGCCTTAAAATTTAATTCTTTCAATTTTCTTCGAACAGTGCGCTCAGAAGCATTTACGCTAGCATCCTGGAGTTGTGATTTTATTACCTTTGTGGTAGCAAATCTGTTTTCTACACAAATTTTCTTCAAACATCTCTTTCTGACCGTGGAGTGAAAATTGGTTTTCTACCGCATCTTTTCTTTCTTTTCGGGCTTAATTCCTTCCCTGACTCAATTTTCTTTTTTATGCGTCGTACACTAGCTTCAGAAACCTCCAAACTTCGTGATATTTCTCGGTTTGTAAATGTTTTCGCAATCACAAGGGCCTTCACTTCGGCTTTTTTACGTGGTGAAAGATCGCCTTTTCTACCCATAATGAAAATAGTCCAATTACTTTTTTTAAAACACTGCATACAAAATAAACTAATAACAGAGTAGTATAAAACTGTTAAACAAACAATCACAGTCTATAAAGCCACAGAAACACGTCCGTACCTGACTCGATTCCGATCGCGACTGATACAGGTTTGTACTTATTTACGTTCATGTATCACTTTGTCAACACAGTGTTGCCATATGTTAAAAATAAATACAAATATGTAGTCTACAACAATTCTTTTAAATAAAAATCAATAATATTGTAGTTTAAATATACCATTATTGCATAAAAACTCTTAAGAAACATAAAATTACTAAAAAAAATACAGTGCGTCTAATAATTTGGGACTGTATATATATATATATATATATATATATATATATATATATATATATATATATATATATATATATAAGAAAGAGGAAGGACAGTAACAGGGCACTGACAACAAACAATCCTAAGTTTAACTGCTGGGAAACGCCCTTATAAGGAGAATAGATGAGCAATCAAAGATCTAAAGGCTCTAGTATCTGCTTTTTATTTTTATTATCGAGCTTTCGCTGCCTAATGGTAGCTTCTTCTGGATTCTAAAAATGCAAACCAGGTACAGAAAATAAACTAAAACGTTCGTTTTTTAAAACGTAATTAAATGAATTGTACGACTGAATGTGAAATTACTTACAAAAATTTAGCAGTTAGTTCATCTCTGGTGAAGACAATGAAATTTGCATTTTTGTTGGCCAGGTAGTATGCATGATTACACAAAACATGATTAAAAGACACTTAGAGAGTTACACAAATATTGAAAATAAAACTTTGTCAATAAACATTAGTTAAAACACTTTTTAAAGACAGAAGCACAACTGCAAGAAACCATGATGTTGAAATGGTACTCCATTTTAAAATTTTGTGACGTCGAGTTTAGTAACTATTTAGTGATATTTGAGTCCGAACCGGATATTGTTGGTAGTCTATGTCGTCATCAGGTCGACAAAAAAAGCATTAAAGTTAGGGATGTGGTAAATTTTTTTAGATAGATGCTAATTTTAGATAAATTATTTATTATTAATGATATCTATTTTTTAGTTTTAATTTTATAAAAAAAAGGGGGACTTAAATTTTGATGAATATTACTCTTCGACGAGTTATTTATTATTAATTATATTAATTCTTTAATTTTATAATCAAGAGATTCATAGGCTAATTTAAAAATTTAAAAATTTGAAATCGAAAATTAATACTGGACGTTATTTATTATTAGTCATATTTAATTTTTTATTATGTAATTTTAACAAGAAAATATAGAAAAGTAACTGGTAATAAATAGCAAAAAATGACAGAAAGAGATCAGAAACGTCAACTTTACTAGAAACTAATTTTTTCATAAAGATCGTTCTTTTTAATTGGTTTGGTATAGTTTTGTGTTAGCAAATAAGTATACATGGAGCTCAATCCTTCTATGTCTTTTTTGTGGTTGAGATTATTTTTACAGGTTTTTATGTAACACATTTCCAAGAAACTTCTTCTGAAATAATTAGTCTCAACATCCAGAATGAAGCTGTTGTTATATTGTACTCTGTGATCTGTATTATTTACGTGTAAGCTCAAGCTAGTTGCGTTAGGTTTGTGTTTACTATCACTTTTGTGCAACGCTAATCTCTTAGAGAGCTTTTGTGAAGTTTGTCCAACGTAGACCAAACCACATTGGCAGGGAATGCCATAGATTATATTAGATCTTTGTAAAGTGTCGGTTTTATCTTTTAAATTGGTATAAAAACAATTCATTCTTTTTATGTTGTAGTTGGCAATTTTATCTCTCTCCTTATAAGGGCGTTTCCCAGCAGTTAAACTTAGGATTGTTATATATATATATATATATATATATATATATATATATATATATATATATATATATATAATAGTTCCGGGTTGTTTCAATCCCTTCGTCTAACGATGAATTTGCACGCCAAAATCTTATATAGTATTTTTCAAGTTCTCTTGCTGCTACTCGATCTTGCTGCTGCTGCCGCTCGAAGCTAATTAAGAAACCGAAGTGCGTATACACAGATTATAGGTGGGGGGATCGGGAATGTTCGTCCAGGCATAGGTGTTTGCCGGCTGGGTGCCCGTATCAGTGGTAATTACGGGTTTTGGCGCTATGCTAACTGTTGCCTTCTCGATGTTTTGCCAGACTGGCCTGCGCCGACTCCTGACCTCAATACAATCGAGCACATACAGTATGAGTTCAAAAGAAGGGTTCGAGCCAGAAATGCAGCCTGTGCATCGCTCGCCACTGTAGTACAAGTAGCTTAGCCGCGCGACTTTTTTACTCTTATATGTAGATACGTCGCCATCTAGAAATGGGGTATAAATCAGGCATTTGAGAGTCAGAAAATTGTGATTAGGGTAAACTCTCATACATACACGATTTATGCCACAGCAGGTGAAGCTGGAGTTTTCAACCGTCATGTAAATAAAAACAATAGCCAACACACAACGATGGAGACTCATCCATATTAATAGACTAAAGACGGTGTTATTTAAATGTTCACGTTTTAGCGCAATTAGATAATTTTATTGTTGAACAAAACGTAATGTCTAGTAATGTGTTCTCTGAAACAACGAATTACAATTGATAATGAGTGTTGTGACTAATTTTTTATTACGAGATGGGCCCATTAAAAAATGAACCTATTTTAACACTAAAAAGTATTTTTAATTTTACTGCTTTATATCTTCAATAAATAAAAAAAAAATGGTAAAGGTTGCTTCTAGATTCAACTTATTTATAAAAGTTTCAAGAATAAACTGTATTTAACAAGCACCTGTGAATACTTTTCATTGGCTAATCTCATACAGGCTGCTATTATGGCGTCGGCAAAAAAAAAAGTTGGTTTTCTGGCTTAAAACGATAAATGTGCTTACAGGCCCTGATCTGTGAACTCTTTCTGTTTTTCTATCTTATAGCTTTTTATGTGTTACCAATGAAAGCCAAAAAAGTCTAAAAAAATGACGTTGAAAAGACCTATAACAAGATATATTCGAAGTAATTCATTCTTAACCCTTCCCATCTCTTAAACCTAATATATATTTGACTATAAATAACATTTCTATCTGGCTATTTGGCTAATTATTTTAACTAAAAACCAAGAAACATGATCATGTTGCTATTCAAACTAAACCAAATTTATCGACCCTCACCCCTTCACATGAAGTTAAAAACTATAAGTTCCTTTGTGAAATCTTGGGATTAGATGGTTCCCGATTATGCGAGGCATTTTCAGGGATTTTTACTATTCGAGATTAAACACTGAATTCAGTGAAAACTTCGGTTAAATGTTATAAATTCCTTTCTTGTTTCCAGTGTAATATATATAGACAGGTAGAAAGATCGATCGACAGAGAGAAGACATATCTAGGGACTCGAAGAAATGTTGGAAAGTGATATTTTTTACAAATACAACACTGAAAAAAACCACGAAATACCTATACACTCAATAAAGTCTAGTTCATTATTTACACAGTATACCAGAATGCATTATTACCTCAAATTCATGATATTACTAAAATTTTACATCACTAAAAATAAAGCATTTAGAAAAAAAAGTATTGTAGAACTATGCATAACAAAATTTGGAGATAATAAGGATGAAATATTTCTTAGTTTAACAAAACTTTATAGGATAGAGGAAAGGAAATTTAAAAAGTAAAATTACGTAATAGAAATAGATCGTAAAGTGTTTCATTAAGTGTACAATGATATAGACCAACTTTGGTCACAATCAATGGGAATAAAGAAAACTAGAACAAACTCAATCTCCTTCCCTGTGTACTCATTTTTGTCATCTCCAGGTAATATTATCTCTTCTTAATCATATGACCATAAAAAAAAATTAACGATTTTCAACTGGCAAATCAGAGAAATTATGTTGTAGAGATCGGAATAGACGGTAATCCGTAATTCGGTATCTGAAGAATATACCATACAAGAGATAATTGCCCAGCCAAAAAATGAGATTCCGTTTTCAAGGTCTTTCTACTGTGTGAGTCTGGGCGTTATACTGCAGCAGTACCACCGTCCTTATAAATTGTATTCTTTCTTCGAGTGTCTCGCACTGATCAGTTATTGTTGGTAGAGCTTAGAAGCGACAGTCTGAGTAAGTGAAGGCATCTATTAGTGGATCACGCCTCTTTAATCCCGCCACATACGTACCAACACCTTCTTTGTGCAGATGTTCGGTTTGCTTGTTGATGGTTCACCTAGATAAATTTATGATTTTTGACTATTGTACTTTTCATTACAGATAATAATTTTGTACGAAAAGTCCTTTTTCTTGAATTTGGAGAGAAAGAGAAGGAACGTATAGTAGCAACTGCGTCTGTTCTCGCTAATAAGCTCATGTTAGAGTCGCTGGGATATAGCTTCCTGTTTTAGTCCAAATGCATTTGTAAGTTCTAGTTAAGTTTCGTTAAGAAACTCGTCCAAAAATTTACTTCAACTCTTTATTTGCCATCTTCTTTGAATAATCAGGTTGATCCAGATTATTGTGAAGGCTGAAATTTCTCTAACCTCAACTACCCTTACACATGCTGTAAAATGATAAAAAAGGCAGTATTTCAAATTTAACTTTTCGAACGACATTGCATCTATAACTTGTTTTTCAGATTATGGTTATGTAGTATTAAGTACGAGGGTGGATTGATAAGACTGGAAAATTTCTACAAAATTGTGGGAAATTGTGTTAAGGAACATGACTGTGTGTAAGCGTGATTCTTGTAACGAATGTGTTTAAAGTTTCGAACAGATGAAACGCGCAGTTGTTTGTTGGCCGATATCGTAACTAATTGGTGTTACACATTTCGTAAGGATGAATAAAGTTGATCGATTATAATATGAGGATTGAATTCCTCTCCTTTCGTTTGGAGATCTTTTAAAATATTATCTCGCCAGCGCATTCTCGGTCTGCCAGTTTTATCAATCTATCGTCCCTCTATTGCAGGGATGTAACCTGCCCACCGTAATCGATTTGCTTTAATGTCTTGCACTATATCGGGGCTATTGTATAGATCGTTTATCTCCTGGTTTGTTCTGATGCGTGCATCCTCATCCTGCACTAGCCCGTATATTTTCCCGAAAACCTTCCGCTCAAATCGTCTCAGCCTCTCCATATTGGCTATTATCAGAATCCACGCGTCCACCATGTAAGGACTAGTTTTTTGTAAATTCGTACCATCAACGCTCTTCACAGTTGTTTTGATCTCTTGAGTGACTTTATTATCACTCATTATTGTAGTTCCTAGGTAGGTAAAGCTCTGTACTCGAAATTGTACTCGTCCATGCTGACCTTCTACCTGTGTACCTGCCGGTTCACTAGGGTGGATTTAGTTTTATATCAGCAAGGGCAAGCAACAATTGAGTCAGTAGTGAAATTTCCTCCATTGCATTCTATATTTGAACACGTGAAACATTATCATCCGCTTACTGGAAATCGATGAAGAGGTTGTGGAGATCCTCGTTGAATTCCCAGCATTTTTCCAGTAGTTGCCTGACAGTAAATATCTGATCGATAGCCGAGAGATTTTTCCGGGAACCAGACTGTAATTCACCTACTGAGTTTCTCTATAAATGATGTTAATCTGTTTAGGAGTATGTTCGCCAGAATCTTGTAACCCGTATTAATTAGAGAAACACCTCTGTAATTTTTACAAACTGTACCGTCTCTCCTTTCAATCGGGATCTCCTCCTGTTGCCACACCAATAAGATTAACTCATGCGACTTTAGCTGTAAAAATTCTCCTCCGTATTTGAAAAATTCAGATGGTATGTTATCTGCGCCAGGACACTTATTATTCTTAAGACACTCTATAGCTGTTACCACCTTGACCATAGAAGGGTCTTCCATCAAAACATCAGCCGTACAAAAAAGTAGCTTTATGTCTGGCTCGTTTGTTATGGAGTTTGTTGTCTCTTCTTCCCTAGTTTCCAATGACCGATCACTCCTCTTCAGGCCGACCCTAGTCTTAGGTTGAAATTCCCTCTTAATTCTCTCTCCAGCTTCTTGAAAAAATTCGTTGAATTATTTCTTCTTTTATCCGTCTCCATCCCTTCTATGAACTTCGTCTCATGTTCTCTCTTTTTTCTTCGTATGGTTTTTCTGGCTATATTTCTTGCACTTATGTATCCTTGAATGTTCTTTTCGGTACTTTCGTTTATCATTTTCATTCTTGCCACCTCTCTGTTTTAAATGACTTCCTCACAGCTTCATTAAACCATACATTCTTTTGTCTTTTCTTGGTGCCAATATTCTGCTCTGCTGCCGACACTACTATTGTCTGCAATTCGCTCCATTGTGCCCCCACCTTCTCCCCATTTCCTCTTGTCTCGCGTGGCCGAAATTGCTCTACTGTAAACTTTTCAAATTTTTTTCTCTGGTCTTCTTCCTTGACTTTATCTATATCTCATTTTTATTGCTCCTTCTGCTCTTCTATTCTTGTGACTAGATATTCTAGCGCGCCCATTTGCTCTGACCAGAGAGTGATATGAGTCCGCATCAACACCTCGTAGGCTTCTCACACTTTATTACTGGATAAATGAATTTAACAATGGCCATACGAGCAGTGCAGTTGCTGCGCGTTCAGGACGCCCAATTGAAATTTCTTTTTAGAAATGGTTGTTAAATTCAGGGTATCGTGGTGAAAGTTTGTCGCATTAAGTTTCGTGAGATTGCCGAGATGGATAAACGGGTAAATATTGTCCTCCATGAATTTCTAAAAACGAAAAAGTTGCGCGCATGGCAGATGCCGCGTTTGTTGGCTCCAGACCAAAAATACACAAGAAAGGATACGTCAAAATCGGATTTGGAAAAGTTGTAGCCTAATCCGAAGGATGGCATCGTTTTATCACTGTAGACGAAACGTGGATTCACCACTACATTCCAGAGACAAAATGGCAGTCAAAACCGTGGGTTTGCCGAAGATAATAAAATGCACTGAAAAGTGCGAAGGCAGTTTTATCTACGTGGAAAGTGATAGCCACTGTTTTTTGGGATTTACAGGGTATCATCATGATTGACTACTTGGGAAAGGGTAAAACAGAGACTGGTTTTTATTAATGTTCCATACGGAACACTTATAACATCACTTCGGTGTGTGTCTGTCCGTCTATCTGTCACACCCGATTTTCTCCGAAACTATTTGACATAAACAGTTTAAATTTGGTAATAATATAGGATTATATAAAAACAACACAATGGCTTCTGAAGAAGCCATTGTATGGTGAAACAATTGTCAAGTGACTTTAAATATATTGGAAATTAAAACATAGTGTTGTTTTTATATAATTTTATCATGAATTTCCAACAAGTATCGCTAACACAATCAAAAATAATATAGGAATTAATAATCTCGTCAGAGCCGTGTAGTTTTGAAAGTCAAATTTTGACTTAAGGGTTTAGTTTTTTTTAGAGTGAAATCGGAAGTAAAAAAAAATTGCCAGGTCATCGAGAGGAGTGTCAATTGAGAGCTTGTAAAAACATGAGTTCAAAAATATATAAATATATAATGTAATACTTGCGCACATTTTTCTTTGTATTATTTTTAAAAAATCGCGAAAAATCGCTGTCCCGCCCTTATCTCGAAAAGCACTGATAAAAATATTGAAAAAATTCTAGAATATTCTCCACAGGGTGTAGATTGAACGAAATAATATATCTAATATATATAAAAAAAAAAATTTCAAGGTCATCAGTTTTCGGTAAATATCGGAAAAAAACTTTGTTGGAAACTCATTGGGTGTGTTTTGTGACGTCATTGATCATTTCATACCTTCGTAACAAAAATTTTATTTTAAAAGCAATCAACGTACGGAACGCTAATTGCGCAAGTCTAACTTGCACTTGACCGGTTATTAAGCGATGTTATTTGACAGTTCGCGTAGTCAGTTGAAGCAGAAGCAACCAAGATTAGTGTGAAAAATGTTCTCCTCTACTAGGACAATGCCCCTGCTCATATATCTCCCGTTGCATGAGATGGGCCTGATGATGATTTTTTTTATTACCTAACCTCAAAAATTGACTTGAGGAAAGACTTTTTCGTCGAATGAAGAGGTTATATATATGCTGTAAACAAGAATTATGCACAGTTCAAAACATTTTTTTTTTTCAGAGAAAAAAATGGAATATCGCTGGACCAAAATGTATTGCGCTCAGTAGAGATTATGTTGAGAAAACATTCTTTGTTTTTGCTAAAAAATGTTATTTACCTTGTTTTTTACAAGATTTCTCAATCCACCCTCGTATTATACCTCTTTTTAGAGCTAAAAGTTGGCATTTTAAAATCATTGAAGAACAGGAAATTACTTCAATTTAAATCGGTTCTGTAGCCGATGAAAGGCAGAGGTAGAGAATTAATTTGTACACCATTTATGTTATGATTGTATCCATGTAACTTCGTACTAGTACTATTTGCCGCTTAATTCTTATAATTAGTAATTATAAGTATTGTATTAAAATGTGGATTTTGTGGTTAAATATATTAAATTGCTTGCAACCTATATTATTACTATTATTCAATGTCAGCTTATCTTTACAACCATCTCTATATCCTTGTGCGAAACCTATGTTAGTTGATATTACTACTTGTTTTTCTCCACAAATGTGAAAAAATTCCATTCCGAAATGTTATTTTTCACATTTAAATTATGTAAAAATATTTAAAATACTAATAACACATTAACAATGAAATTATGCAAAGTAATCGTAACTAGAATTTATCTGTGACTTCACCTACAATAATTATCTTGTATAAGGATATGCCATTGTGTTGATACTTTAAACCACTTAAGTCTGCTTTTAACTTTTTAGTAAGAAAAATAGCTAATTTACATAAAATTTTTCATATATGGCTTTTTATTTTCGTCCCACGTAAGGGTGTGGTATACATCTTTTGGTAAATATGCAGGCGGATTAAAAAATCTTGTAAAAAACAAGGTAAATAACATTTCTTTGCAAAAACAAAAAATTTATTTTTTCTCCACATAATCTCTATTGAGCTAAATACATTTGGTCCAGTGAGGTTCTGTTTTTATTCTCTCAAAAAAAAAGTTTCGAACCATGGATAATATTCGTTTACAGCAAATATAACTTCGTTATTCGGCCAAAATTTCTCTCCCCTTCCCAAGCTATTTTTAAAGTTAGGAAATAAATAAGTCACTCAGAGTCAAATCTGAGGAATAGGGTGGGCGGGGAACTATTTCGAAGCCCAGCTCGTGTACTTTTGCTATTGCAACAGACGATATGTGAGCAGGTGCATTGTTCTGGTGAACGAATACTTTTTTGCGCGCTAATCTTGGTCGTTTCGGCTTCAACTCACTATGCAAACGATCCAATAATAATGCGTAATAAGAGACAGTCACTGTTTT
>CM032452.1:2442747-2541071 GCA_019049505.1 Pachyrhynchus sulphureomaculatus | reverse complement strand
TTTCAAATATGTTGTAGTTTTAAACAACCAAAATTGACATGATCCTATATACCTTATACATAGGGTTAAATATTCAAACCGTTAACCCCCCCCCACCCCTTGACCTCCCGACCTAAAAGAACTCGTTCTTGAAATTTGCGAAGGAGATTTTCCATTTGAGTGGCATAATAGAATTAATGACTTGATTCTTTGATGTGGCCGTAGTACAAGGAATGAAGAGGCGTTAAGGTCTGTTGGTACAATGAATTCTAAAAATTTTGAAACAGTTAATTACTGCTTTGGCATTACGCTGCCGCTTCACTCGAAAGAATGCCAAAAAAATCAATTTTTAAGGTCAAATAGCTTCATAATTTTAACGGGATGGTATAGGTAGAGAGCCAAGGCTACGAATGAGTGTGATAGAAAATAATGTCTGATCATCGATTAAACAAAAAATATCAAATGCAACCACGTCCATTTTGTTAGCAGTATTAAACGTAACAACAAATTCATTTAATTAAAAATCAAAATCCGTAATGACATCGCTCACTAAAATTACGGCTTTTACGAATGAAAATATAATTGTATCCGCCAATATTTAAAAAAGAGTACTATAACATACATAATCGATAAACCTCTTATACCTGTAGTGTAGAGGATCGTTCTCTACTTTCTTCCACAAATTTACGCTACTCATCTTCTATTAGTGCTAGTTTGTTTCGTCTCAGTCCAGGATTTTCCTCTTTTCCTCAGTATTTCACTCACAACCATTGTTCCATGTTTCCCTTACGGTCGCCCCCTTCTATTTTTTCCTGTCACTCTTTGCCTTCCATACCATTTTTGACCTGCCGATCATTCATTCTCATTATGTGTCCAGTCCCATTTTACATTAAGTTCCTTCTTTCGTCAATTCTTCTTGCCCCACCACTTTTCCTCAGATACTTTACTTATTTCTGTGGCTTGTAATCGTCTTTCATACTTATCCGTCAGAATCCAATTTTCAGCCAGCCGTAGGTTATAACTGGCGTATATATTATTTGTAAATTGCCATTTTTTTTATTTTCATTGATATTTCCTTTTTACTCAGAAAGCTTCTGTACAGCGCGCAGTATAATCTTGTTCCAGCTGTCATTCTATTCCCAATTTCATCCTCTTGTGTTCCTTTGGAGTTTATTACTATTCCCAGGTATTTATATACCTTCACCTGTTTAATCTTTTGTCCCTCCACTTTAATGTTTCATATTTTCTTGTCTGTTAGTTATAACCATCACTTTGTTTTTTTCAGGTTAATAGACAGGTTATACTTTTTCAACTCTACTGTCAATATATTCCTGTTCAGCTTCAAGTCTCCTTCTGTCCTCGCTACTAAGTACAATATCGTCCGCGAATGCGCATGCCTTGATTTTTACAGCCTGTAACTGGTCATATCCCACCATGTACTTAATTGTCTTTCCCCAGCTCGCTTTTAATACCTCATCTATAACGTTTATAAATAATAGTGGACTCAACACCACTCCTCTTAGCCTTACCCCCATAACTATTGGTGAATTCCTTCGATGTTCGGTTGCACGTTCTCACTTGGTTTATTGTATTATCATACAGGCCCTGTATTGTACTTACAAAAAATCTTCATTCACATCTTTGTTCCTTAAACTCCCCCCATATTCCTTGTCTATTTACCATATCAAAAGCTTTTTTTCATATCCAGAAACCCTAAAAATACTCTCCCCATATTTTCCCAGGGCCTTTTCTATAATCTGCTGTATTGTAAATATGTGATTTTGTGTACTATGGGCTAGCCTAAAACCATTCTGCACATCTGCTAACTTTGGTTCAATTATTTGTCTTAATCTCTTCTCAATTATGGATTCATATACTTTTAGAACTGTATAGAGAAGCGATATGCCTCTGTATTTTCACACGCTCGCATATCATCATTTTTATCCACTGGAAGAACAATAGCCGTACTTTTGGTATTTTCTTACTCCTCCATGCAAGGTTAAAAATATCCTGAAGTTCTGTTTTCCTCATTGGTCCAAGGAATTTTAACAGTTCCGCATCTACTCCATCACATCCTGCTGCTTTACCAGTTTTCAGTTTCTCCCAGCGCCTTCTCAAACTTCCTGTAGTTCTATTTCCCCAACGCGAACAACACAACACTTTTTCCCTTCCTCTCAACTTTCTCCTTTACATTATCATTCTCATTGTTTGTACCTTTCCCTTTCCGCTCTGTTTTCATTGTTTAGAAGTGCCATAAAATATTGTCTCCATCGTTCTATGATTTTGTCCTCATCCCTGATAATATCTCCATTTCGATCCTTCACTTGCGCAAGTCTTTATTTCTCATATTTTTTAATACTTCGTAAAAATAATTTTTTATTTTGTATACTATTATCTTCAATTGTTCTTCATTCATTAATTAAAAATCAAAATCAGCAATGACATCGCTCACTACAATTACACTTTACGAATGAAATATAATTGTATCCGCCAAAATATTTAAAAAATAGTACTATAACAATAGTACTAATAATACTAATAGTATTTTTTGCTAATAATAGACAAAAGGAAAATAATATGTACTATATGTACGACTGATGATATTTGTTATACATAGTTTCCCATGTTACTAAAATTATCTTTTATTGTTGTAGCAAGGCCAGCGTTTTTTTTTGTTATTAATTTTTGAGATTATTAGTAAGTGTTTCCTGTATTTTTAAATCAATATATTTTATTTTCCAAGTTGAACATTTGTCTTCTCTAGTACTTACTACTGATTAAGGGTATTGTTCATAGAGTTCTGTATGTTAGAAGTTAGATCTTCTTACTTCTCTCGTCAAGGAAAGTTTTGTATCCGTGAAAAAAATCGTCCGCGTAGATTACTAAAAACGTAGGCCCCAATTTTCATATCAAATTTCATTGAAAATACCCGATATACTATCGAAAAAATCGACAAGTACAAGTTGAACTTGCGCAATTAGTGTGGGGTACGGTGATTGATACGGAGATATACAATGAACAATGACTTCACAAAACACACCCCAAATGAGTTTTCAACAAGATTTTCTCAGATTTTTACTGAAAAGTAATGACCCTGAAATTTTATTTTTTTTTATATATACCAAATAAATTATGAAAGGTAATGCACTCGTGATAATTTTCTTTCAATCTACACCCTGTGAAGAATATACCAGATTTTTTTCAAAATATTTTTATCAGTCCTAGTAGTACAGTAGTACAAAGAAAGTGTGAGCAAGTATTACATTATATATATTTTTGAACTCGTGTTTCTGCAGGCTTTCATTTGACACCCCCTCGACGACCTGGAAAAAAAAATCACTTTCGATTTCACCCCCAAAACCAACCCCTTAACTCAAATTTTAACTTTTAAAACTACACCGCTCTGATGAGGTCACCAATTCCTATATTAGTACCAAATTTCAACTTGCTAGGTTAAATAGTTTCGGAGAAAATCGGGTATGACAAACAGACAGACACCGAAGTGATCTTATATGGTAAGTACATGGAACACTAAAAAGGTTCAAAACATAATTGTGTTTAACGTCGAAAATATGAACTGGATAAAGTTACTAACCAGATATGACTATATTAATGCTATAGGGATTCAAGCTCTTAGCAACATATGCAGACTGCCGCGCAGCATCTCAGTAGGTACTGTCCAGCCAGTTAAGAGTGCATAAATTCGAAAAAAGCACGCAAGAGCGACAGGAGAACGTTTTATTTTATTAAAAACAGTCATATTGTATTGCAGTGATAAAGAATTTCAGCGTGAGATAAAAAGTTATTGTTGCTGTATTGAATAACTTTTTTTTCAAAATACTGAATTTCAAAAGTAGTTTCTCTAGCATATGCTTTTTTTGACAATAAAGTGTAAAATATCTTTAGTTTATAGATATAATATGTTCTGGCGTTCTTCTGTGTTGATTTAATAAGTGAAGCTACGTTCCGCCGATCATCCTGCTAGTTTTCCATAGCTTATCCCGCGAAGTGACTTCCTTGGAATGTAGTACGAAACTAACTTCATTCCGCTTGCACACCACTTTTATCAGCATCGGGGTATGGAAGGGCGGGGCATCATGGATGGTCTGTTCCCAAAAAGGTGAAAGGTCAAGAACAGTATTTTATGAGGCTGTACTGCCTTTGTCGTTCTTTAATTCTTGTAGATATTTTTCTGCACGTTTTGCCTACATAGGTATATTGTAGATTCGGATTTTCAAATGGAATCTTATCTTCGACAGATCTGAGATGTGACAGTTTAGAGTACGTAAAGAATAGTGTTAATATTTTACGTCTCGGTGGATTTTTCGAAATGCGATCTGTGACATTCTTGATATATGGAATCCCAAAGGACTGATCTGCTTGACTTCTAGTCTTCAGAGACCCATGCAGACTGTACGTTTTTGTATGGAGTTTTTTTATATCTCGGTACTGGAAATTGTTGGATTGCAGAACGGAAGTAAGATGTTTTAGTCCTGATTTAAAAGGTTGTGGCTGAAGTGCTGAAAAATAACATTATAAATTTATCGCGAAGCTCCATTTATAACTTTTTTCCGTAGTTCCTCTTGATACAAGGATTTACCGGATTAAATATACTAAACGATTTTCATAACATGCTGTATATACATATACATATATATATATAATATATATATATATATATATATATATATATATATATATATATTATATATACAGCTTGTTATGAAAATGGTATATTTAATATATATAAACTTGGTTGGCGTTTCTTGGCTAATTAGGTTTTTTTGAAAAAATACAATGCTAATTGTTTATTGACGTTTCGCCTTATTTTTTTGAGCATTTTCAATTTTTTTTTTATTCTACATTTCACGAACACTGGGATATTTAAAATAGTTACATATAAACTAAAACAATATAAAATAATCAAAAGTACATACCCTGAAAGTCAACTATGTTAGTGAATTTTAAATTCCATATTTCTTATCACCACATCGTGTCTCGCATTTCTTTTTTTATGTGTATGGGTGTCATTAATATTAAGTATATATACCATTTTGTATTATTAAAAGGATATATAAGCCCCATTTTTAATTAAATTTGGGTATATATGACTGATTCCTCTTATGTCAGTCCTATCATTCACAGTATTCGATCATCTTTTGATTTCTAGTTTGGCATAATGCCGGTCTTTGCAGAGGCTCTTGGCTTCATTAAATTTAAAGTTATGTTTTTGTTCTGATTTATGTTTACTGAAGAGAGTGAAACCATTTTTAGTATATTTGTATCCATTTAATCTGTTTTTTAGTAACTGACAAGTCATTCTAATATAATTCTTCGGACAATCCGCGCACGGTATTGCATACACAACATTTGATTCATTCATTGTGAGAATATGGCTTTTTAAGTTTGTAAATAATGAATTTAGTTTATTTTGAGTTTTATGGCAGACAGCAATATTTTTTTAAAACCCATTTCCACTTCTCAGAAAGTTCCTTTATAAGGAAGTGGTAAAAATTTTATGGCGGTATTATCTACTATCTTTGGTGTTGTTTTTTGACTTATTATAAAACTTATATACTCTTTTTTTATTGTTCGATTGATGTCATTCTCTTTAAAATTGTTTCGTAATAAGACCATTTTTACTTGCTCAGTCTGTTAAGCCCACTATAACGTCTAATTTTCTGGGACATTGCATGAGTAGATTGAAAATGCAAATATCTCCCTAACTAAGTAGGTTTTGTGTTTCACCTTGTGAGGACTTTATCTTGCTTTCTGATAAGAGTCAGGTCCAAAAAAAAATGTTTACCTTATTTTTCAATTTCTGATGTAAATTGTAATTTTTTGTGGAAGCTATTAAACATGTATAGAATTTCGGTAATTTTTTCATTTGTGCTGCTAATAAACAATCATCCACGAACCTCTTTAAAAATAGAATGTTAACTTTTAGTTTTTTAATAAACTGTTCTTCCAGGTATTCCATAACTGATGAAATCGGTGAACCCATGTCACAACCGTCGATTTGCTTGTTAAATTTATTTTCAAATTGAACACAGTTAGTGTTTAATGTGAAATCTACAGAATCAAGAAAATTTCTTTTTGAAATTGTTGTGGGTTCGCGTAGATCCATTTTTCATTAATGATAGTTTTTACTAGTTCTTTTGAAATATTTGTGTACAGGGATGTTACATCAAACGATGAAAGTTTATAATTCGATGGGATTCTCATTGTTTTAAAGACAAAAGAATCTTTAATAAAATTATCATTTTTACCGGTTATCAGTCTTAACGGGGTACCGTGTTTGTGTAAATTGGGTAAGCCATAAATTTCATTATGTCACAGCATCATTTACCTTTAGATTTTAGATATATATATATATATATATATATATATATATATATATATATATATATATATATATATATATACATATACATATATATAAATATATATATATATATATATATATATATATATATATATATATATTATATATATATATAAACTCCTGGACAAAATTAACGCAACAATCTGAAATTAATTTATCTTTTTTCTTATGTCAGTTTTAAAGTTTTAGCGAGTATTTGAATAGTAGGCTATGCATATTTTGTTTCGTTGTTCATGACAGAAATCAAAAACAATTCGTTTAGATTTACAGTTTTAAAGAATTTTTTAGAAGATAAACAATTTTCTGTAATAATACGATAGATTTTCTTTAAAAAGTAAGCTTATAAATTGTTCCCTTTTTCAAAGTAATACGTTTTTGTGGTAGACTGTTTTATTTTTGACACCGAAGAATTAGAAAAAAATGAATTGAACAAGGAATTTAACTGAACACGAGGTAGCGCGAGCCTCAGTTTTGTTTGGACGAGGGATATTGTCAGAGTTATGTTGCCAATTTGTTAGGCAAACATCGTTCCACAATAAGTCGTATGGTAAGACGCTTGAATGAAGTAGGAACTTATTGTAGAAGGCCAGGGCAAGGGCGGCGAAAACGATGCACTAGCGACCTAGATGAAACGTTTTATAAGACAATATGCTTTAAGAAACAGGACTGTCACTAGTTCTATAATAAGAAACGAACTCGAAGCTGTTCGCAATGTCACAATTTCTTCTAAAACAGTTAGAAGACGGTTAAATGAAGCTGGATTAAACAGTAGGAGACCAGCCACTGCGCCCTTGCTTACTAGAGAGAACAGAGTTGCCAGGTTACGTTTTGCTTGAAATCACGAAAACTGGTCTGTGGATGATTGGAAACAAGATGAAACTAGGGTTAGTCTAAAACATCCAGATGGTCGTGAACGAGTATGGCGAAGACCAGGAGAGAGGTTTGCTCCTTGCAATATCTCTGCAAGGATTCCATTCGGCGGTGGCTCTGTTATGTTCTGAGGTGGCATCTGCTTTGATGCTCGCACAGAGTTAGTGCCTGTCCGTATGAGATCCATGAATGCTGTCTACTATATTGGTTAATAGAACATGTGATGCCTTTCGGTCATTTTGTGGGGCCCCAATTTCCTGTTTATGCAAGACAACGCTCGACCTCACGTGGCTAGGGAGGTACTCGATTATTTTAATCAAGTTGATATACCGATTACGCAAAGGCCACCAAAAAGCCCGGATCTGAATCCGATAGAACATGTATGGAATCACCTTAAGAAAAATGTGAAACGTCATATACCTGCACCTAGAAACCTGAGGGAACTTGAAAATGCAGTTATCACAGAATGGGAGCAAATTCCTTAAAATTTTATTCAAAATTTAATTAGAAGCATGCCTAGGCGCATAAACGCTGTCATTCGAAGTAGAGGAGGCAACACACGCTACTAGTGTCCCAGTTACACCATTAATTTTGCTACTAGTGTCCCAGTTTATTTTTTTTATTATTACATAATTTCAACGATTTTGTTATTAGGTCTTAAGAATAATTTTAATTCGAATCTTATAGATAAATTTTTGGTAGCTAATTCACTTTTAAAGTATCCGAATAAGTGTATCCAATGTTCATAAAAATTATTAAAATTAATTCATTATAGAGATTTGTATGATTTAATATATTGTTGCGTTAATTTTGTCCAGGAGTGTGTATATATATATTATATATATATATATATATTATATATATATATATATATATATATATATATACATAATATATATATATATATATATATATATATATATATATATATATATATATATATATAAATTGAAAACAATGGAAATACAAAAATCTCGGATGGTTTTTTTCACGATTAGATATATCTGGCGAATTGAGAAAAAGAATTTTCAAAAAATAAAATGAATATGAAAAATTTAAATATTCATCTCGCCTTATTTCTATTCTTATCAATAATTAATCCCAATTAGTATATGGAATATTTACAAAATTTAAATAATACATCGTGATTGTTAAAGCTACATACAATATACATCTTAATCACAAGTCAGTATTGTTTATGCAAATATTACAAACCATTTAATTAATTTATAATAATGACTCTGTTTATTGTATGCATGACTTTTCTGTTTTACCTTCCATCTTGTCTACCTCCGTTTCAACTGTTCATAGAAATTCATAATTCATCTTACCTGAAACAAAAGGAAAAATAGATTTAGTAGGGGAGCCTAGAGTAATAAGATCAAACGCAAAGTCTTTTCTAGAAATATAATTTACGCCGTAAATTAAAATTTAGTTAGCAGGTGAATGTAATGATAGCTTTTACAAAACATGACCAAACGGTTCGGTTGTGTCAAAAATCTATAAGGACAAAATAAACGTAAGCAACAAATTCAAAACCCAGACTAAAGAGAGTCCGTTAATGCTTTCATAGAGCTTATGATGCCAAAACGATATTTTTCTTTTAAGAAATAAGGTTAAGATTATTTATTATTCGTCAACCGCTCTCATGAATTCAATTACAATATTTCAGTTATGTTCAGCTTTCTTTTAAAAAACTGGCAAAGTTAAGGAAATATCTTGAAACTCTAATAATCCTTTTACACGGTCATATCAGTTCTCAGTTCCGTCTCAGTTTTCGTTTCATTTCAGTTCGGAAGGAGGTTTCTTTTTACACCGTCCATTCAGTTCTCAGTCCGAGTTACACTTTCAAAGTGTTATGTATGTTTCGCGTTCAAACACGTGTTGTCATACTGTCCCAAAATATACATGTGTAAAATAGCTCATGTATGAAGACAGTATCACTGCAGTAGCCTTAGGTGTGGAGTTGAAGAAACAATGGAAGAAAAAAAACCCCATACCGTGAGGTGTCAGTCTCCGTTTCAGTTCTGTTTTCAGTTTTTCCTTTTTACACATAGGGAAAACGGACAGTTCGACTGAAACTGAAACTGAACTGAGGACTGATATGACCAGAGAGCGTTCTTTACGAGTGGCAGTCGACAGATTTCTTTCTAACACCTTCACTATCAACGCCGGTGTACCCCAAGGCTCCATACTGTCTCCTACTCTCTTTCTCATTTATATTAACGATCTGCTGGAAAAGACCGAGAATCCAATCTACAGCTTTGCAGATGACAGTACACTTATCTCTTTCATTCCCTTTGAACGCTCGGACATCGGCTACTCAGACGTATATCCGCAGACAGCAGGAAGTCATTCAACTAAACAAAGACCTGGAAGAAATTCTATCTTGGGGTGACAGTAACCAAGTGGAGTTTAACGCTACAAAATCCCAGGCGGCAGTTTTTTCTAAAAAAGTTAACGTTGCTGAACCCGACATAGTTATGTCGGGGCACTCCATTCCTCTAACATCGTCACTCAATTTGTTGGGCGTTAATTTAGGAGCAAATATGTCCTGGCATGAACATGTTGCAGGCATAGCAAAGAGAGCTTCTCAGAAGTTGGGAATATTATTTCGAATCAGAAAGCTTTACACTTCACAACAACTGTTAATTCTTTACAAAGCTCAAATTCGACCAACTATGGAATACTGCTCCCATGTTTGGGTCTCTGCTCCCAAACATACACTGCATTTGTTGGATTCTATTCAGAGAAGAGCTGTTCGTCTGATTGGAGACCCGGAACTGACAGGTGGCCTTGATTTGCTGGAACATCGAAAAACGGTTGGCGACTTGAGCCTATTCTACAAGTATTTTTCATGGAAAGTGTTCGAAGGATGTGGCCCGTTTAATTCCTCCCAGAGCGGTGCATGTTAGAAGTACACGTCACGCTAATACTTCACATCCGTATGAGGTTCAGATTGTTACTCCTCGTAAAACGCTTTTCAAGCAGTCATTTATATGGAGAACATCATCCCTTTGGAATAATTTGCCCAGGACTGTGTTCCCCACAGAGTACAATTTACAGCGATTTAAGAACAACGTGAATCGCTTTCTCCGCACACGTGTCGCTCCTGTAGCGCCTTAGGGACTTCCCTGTACCACGTGTGCTAGACCCATAAAAAAAAAAAAAATGTAAAAGGACCATAATAGAAAACGCACAAAGTTAGGTTGGTTTGTGTCTTTTATGGTATGTCGTCGTAAGTTCTCCCAGCACTAAATTGTTACGATAGATTGTAACATTTAAAATCAAGCTTACTTTTGACCACTAACATACCTTTTTTACATTGGAGGTTCGGCTCTTAAACATACTCTGCAAATATTCTATGCAACATTGGTGTTCAGAAACCTTGACTGAAAAAAGGTCGTGGCGTATAAACGCTAACCGTTCGAGCTTCAGCTTGTCATTCCTTATACCACCTACTTCAAGCAGCTGTTTATATGAAGAACCTCGACCCTTTATAATAAGTAGTCCGGAACCGGAATTCTCCCCAATCTCAACCGGCTGCCATTCAACAGCAACATAAATTGCTACTTCCGTACACGCTTCGTTCATGGAGCAATTTAGAGATTTCTCTGTATCACAGCTAGTATTCTTGTAGCCTCATGCTGTTAGGGTACCACCTTTTTGGGGCATAATTCATTCATCATCTCTAGGAGGGGGAATTACCTCCTGGAATTAATGGATCTTAGAAGTTCTAGCATCTGAGAAAAAAAATACAGACTCTATTTGTTCATCCTACCTAAGACTAGGAAAGACTGTATTTTTTTTTTCTCAGAAGCTAGAACTTCTAAGATTCATCTATTTCCCCCTCCTAGGGAGATAAAAGAATTTGATCCTTTCTGAATTTCCATAACATCCATGTGCATCATTGGGGCGTAGAGGTAGTTTCTAGTACTCTCTAAGAATAGTATATACTCGTGTATCGGTAGTTCAAGCGAATTTACTCCACATTTGTTTATCCTGCCTAAAACTACAAAAGCCTGAACTTTTTTTGCCGTTATTGATACCTCCGTAGGTGGGGGTGATTTTTACATCTTATAGGGGTGAGTCTCAACCCTTTAAGAGTAACGTCCGGTTATCAAACCAAATTCAGATATTTTGTCCTAAGAGTTACAAGAATTTGTCCTTTGTACATCTTATTTAAACTCGTGTGCGTAATTTGAGTTTAGAGGTACTTTTCACCCCCCATAAAGGTGGATTTTTGGTTTAATTAATAGAAATAACTTTCTCTTCGCTAAAACTATAAAATATCTACCATTTTCATTACATTATTACTATAGTTTTAGGGATGTTTTTGGTAAAAAAAAGAGAGACGATAGATCATTTTTTAGTGTTCCGTACAGAACACTTATAATATGATTTCGGTGTCTGTCTATCTGTCCGTCTGTCTGTCTGTCACACCCGATTTTCTACGAAACTATTTGTCATAGAAAGTTGAAATTTGGTAATAATATAGGAAGTGATAACCTCATCAAAGCCGTGTAGTTTTGGGGGGTGAAATCAGAAGTGAAAAAAAAAAATTCTAGTAAGTCATCGAGTGTGGTGTCAAATGAAAGCCTGTGAAAACACGAGTAAAAAATATATACATAATGTAATACTTGCGCACACTTTTCTTTGTATTATTTTTAAAAAAATCGCGAAAAAATCGCTGTCCCCCCCCCGGCCCACCTTATCACGAAAAGTACTGATCAAAAAATTTTGAAAAAATTCTGGAAT
The DNA here is from genome assembly GCA_019049505.1 of Pachyrhynchus sulphureomaculatus. NCBI lineage: Eukaryota > Metazoa > Arthropoda > Insecta > Coleoptera > Curculionidae > Pachyrhynchus > Pachyrhynchus sulphureomaculatus. The sequence goes on along the minus strand of CM032452.1, from coordinate 2,529,079 downwards.
ATTCTCCAGGGGGTGTAGATTGAACGAAAGTTATCACGAGTTTAATAACACAAGTCTGCAAAAAAAAAATTGAGAGCTGTTTTGGTTTTTTTGCGTAATTCTTATGTTTTTGGGTGTACTGAATCCGAAAATGACTTTCATTTTGTCATAGAACGTCACGTTTTCTGACAACGTAGGTATCTATGTTAAACAAGTTATCATCTTAAAATAAAAGATAAAAGACTAAAAAAAAAATTTTTTAATTTATAATTGCATAACAAAACTTATTCTTTATCTAAAATACATTCATTAGTAAGCACTAAACACATTTCCTTTTCCAGTGAGACTCCTTTTGGTACATTTTCGCTTGTAGGAAGCATCTGGAAAGTCTCTCTGAAGCGTTCAACAGTAGTCTGCCATCATTGAGACGCTCCATCTTCCCTGGTATCTTTTTTCCATCTCCTTAATATCTTGGTGAAATCGTTCACCTTGCTCTTCACTCAGATCTCCTAAATTTTCTGGAAAGTAGTCGAGGTGGGAATGAAGAAAATGTACTTTTTAAACTCATTAGGCAACCTAAAGCTTGAAATGCTTTTAACATTCTTTTGACGATTTGTTTATAGTTAGGGTCTTTGTTATTGCCTAAAAATTTCTCTATGACCTCTTTAAAGGCAATCCACCCTTCTCTTTGAGGATCTGTCATGGTTGTGATGAATTGTGGATCAGCCATAAGCCGTCTAATATCTGATCCAACGAAAACACCTTCCTTCAACTTTGCCTCCGAGAGGCTGGAAACTTTGATATTAAGTATTTGAAGCAATTTCCATCTCTTGGAAGTGACTTTACAAATTGCTTCATCAATCCCAGCTTTATGTGAAGCGGTGGTAGAAGAACTTTATGAGGAGGCACCAAAGTTTCATGCAGGACGTTCTTTTCGTCAACTTTAAGCTCCCTCGGAGGCAAACACTTTTTGGTCCAGTGATTTGCTCGGTCTCTACTATCCCATAGACACAAAAAGCAAGGGAATTTGGTAAACCCAGATTGTTGTCCGAGCAACATGCCAAAGATTTTTAAATCACCGCACACTTGCCAACCGTGGTCTTTATATTTTAATTTGCAAAGAACCAATTCCAAGTTCTTGTAGGTTTCCTTGAGGTGTACGGAATGACCGACAGGAATGGAAGCATAGAAACCGCCATTGTGAAGCAGAACTGCTTTAAGGCTTCTTTTTGAAGAATCTATGATAATACGCCACTGTGCTGGGTCGTATAAGATCTTAAATGTATCCATCAAAACTTCAATATTGGTACAATAAACCAACTCGTCCTCTTGGGCAAAGCAGGAAGTGAACTGCTTCTCACGATATCTAAACCAGGAGGAAGACACTCCCGGCAAAAATAAGTTCCTGCTTTTGAGCCTTGATCCAAGCAACTCAGCAGCGTTTTTGGGAAGATTCAAGTCTCCTACCAAATCATTTAGCTCGCCCTGGGAAAACAATTTCGGACTGCTGTCATCTTCAAATTGAAAACTTGACTTGTCATCGGGTTCAGGTACAGCACCATCTTCGTCAGAACTTGGAATCTCTTCCAAGGTAGCAGGGGCCTTGGGCACTGGTATTTCGGTCCCATGAGGGATGGGACGAATAGCTGATTGCAGATTGGGGTATGAAACGGACTGCTTCCATTTTGAATTATACCCTTTCACATTACACGAACAAAAGTAACAAGTAATCACTATGGTTATTTTGCTCGCGCCATACCATAGGAATCGCATATCGGAAAGCTTTTTTCTTGCCCTTAAACCAATTTCGAAGGTCTTCAACACATCGTTTGCAGACTTTATGAGGTGCCCAAACTTTATCCTGATCTCCAAGTTTTAAGCCAAAATACGTGAAGTATACTTTTTTTTACAAAGTCCGTAATATTAAGTTGTTGCTTTAATACCATATATTCGCCACAAATATAACAGAAACTGTCAGACGAATTCACACACTTCCGCACAGATGACATTGCACTATATTGAACCAAGATCTATAAAACAATGACTAGTTAACACGTAATTGTACCGCGCCACTTTCTACACTATCGGAGCGCGCACGTTCTGGTTACAACGTTTATGTTTGTTAATTTAGCTCACACAGGGCGTTCTTTATTTAGAAAGTAATGATAGTTATGGCCTGTATACATTTAAAAACAGTAATCAAAATAAAATTGTACCTATTTATTTATGACTTCAAGTTAGCCCAAAAAAAACCCTTTTTATAATAAAATTTTGCGTTTTGCAAAATAACCTGACGTTCTGGAATTTTTTGAGTATTTTTTTAGTTTTCAGAACACCTAAATACATAGAAATCAGTTGAAAATATCCAGACAACATTTTTGTTGCAGACCTGTGTAATCTGTCTGGTATATGAAAAAAACAAAAAATTTCAAGGTCATCAATTTTCAGTAAAGATTGGAAACAAACTTTGTTGAAAACTCATTTGGGGTGTGTTTTGTGAAGTCACTGATCATTTTATACCACCGTAACATTTTTTATTTTAAAAGCAATCACTAATTGTGTAAGTTTAACTTGCACTTGACCGGTTATTTTTTAAAACTACTGATTTCAAATTCAGCGTCGAAAAATACACTAGATTCATGTATTTTGGTTCGTAGTAGTGAACTTTTCATTTTTTTTTTTTGTGGGGCTGTGTTATTGTTCCAGTAAAACTTTGCAGTGTGATACAAAGTAAACGTAGTGTAAAAAATGAACGATACAATCTACATAGAAAATGAAACACAAGCAAAATACGACCAGTGAAGTAAACAATATTACTGTATTGATTCTATTTTAACTGCATAACATCTTCACTTTAGACTTGATAATATTATGCGAATAACTTTAGTTTTTAGATTAGATTTTGATAAAATGGTGACGTGACAGAATAATTGTGATTCCATTTATCAACCAATAAAATTAACGCTAATTGCTTGTTCACCCTTAAATAAGAGCTTCCTTGCAAAACTTTTAATTAATTGTTACCTTCAGTGTAAAACAATTAGTGTGCATAACCTTACTTTACTCGTTTAAAATAACACACACTTCAAAATAATGTTGATTTACAGTAAATCTTAAATTAAACAAAACTAAGCTCTAGGCCGATTATTGTTTGATCAGGCTAATTAAACGGAAAAAAATCTTTAAAAATATGGAAGTTACTTCAACCGAGCTGGATATTTTTTATGTCAATGTGGTACTAAGGTTATGTTTTTAGATAAAACATTATAAAAATAGAATTGTTTACTTAAAGAGGTCGTAATATTTTCATAAACTTGATCTACATACGACAAAAATAAGGCAAGATGCTATGTAGAGTGACTCAGAATTTATTTCCACGTGATATTTATTGTTGTCCATTAAACAAGGCTTTATTTTTGGGTAGTTTAGGAACATAATGGATTTTCCAGAAAGATACACGTCGAAATTTTATGTATCTAAATTAAACGTTGCTCAAGATATTGAAACTGACATCTATAAAATGCGAGATATTTTTGTTTTGACCATTATATCTTTTTTGTGGGTAAAGTGCACACGCTGCAAGAGAATCCATAGATCGCTGATAGTAACCATTCACGTTGTAATGATGACTGCAGTTGTGAGAATTACAGTTGGATTTTTGAATAAAAAATTATCGATTTTTTTACTTTATTTTAAAACTTTATCACAAATAATATTAATAATCGATGCGAAAAACTTTTCTACAATTAATTATATATATATATATATATCTATATATATATATATATATATATATATATATATATATATATATATATCTATGTAATAGAATAAAGAAAGAAAGCAAAAGATTGCTGTATATACCAAAATTCTTAAAAATTACAATCTTAGTTGGGGAACTCGGCAAAAAAGGGGGCGTGATAAGAGATCACACAATTTTCATTAAGCCAATATTTCGGTCCTGGATTGGGACCTTCTTCAGGGCAGAAATGAGAAGTGTAAAGATTTCGTTAGCCTGAATGGTCGTAGGTAGCTTATACATAAAAAAGTTGTTACATAAAAAGTTGGTTAAGCTCTTGGACGTGCAGACTTGCCAATCACCATCAGTGGGATTTTGTGCTTGCCAGATGCATTGGAACATACCATTATAGTTAATCTTTCCTTACTTCGTTTGTGCCCAGGAGCTGATTTTTCCTGTCGAGATGCCAATGTTTTTGATGGAAGCATTTTATAATTCAGACCACTTTCGTCACAGTTGTAATTTTGATCACATGTATATCTACAATCTTCGATTTGGTTTTTAAAGTTCTGCTTAAACTTCTTAGTTGATGACACATCAGGAGAAAATTTTTACCACATACAGTCAGATGTCGTACACCGTACCGTTTTTCCAGCGGTCAAGTCATCCAGAACTGGCGATAAGCTGATCTATCTCTGGGAATTGCCTACTAATCACTATTGCTTTCTGTTGTAAAATTGGACCTCACAGAGGCACACCTTTTGATCTCTGTTGGTTTTAAACCACATGAATAAAGCTTTGTTAACCTTTTCATAGTCGCCGGTTTTCATTAATTTTCTTCCGGAGGACGAGGAGGCTTGATTTATACACCACTCTTCTATTTTTGTGCGGTTTCTTTTCCAATCTCCAACTGTTACCTCACCTACTTCATAATCTCGGTCAACAACTTTAATTGTCTCTCCTGCTTTAATTCTTCTGATGGCTTTTAATTTTTCTTCAGTAGGAACGACGATTCTTTTACGCTTGTTTTGCTCCATTCTAATACGACAAACATAAATTCAAACAAAGCAGTTCGTATTAATTACCCTTAACTACCAGAACTCCAACCAAATAAATTATGTGAGTATACTCGTACTTCTCCGTAATAAACGCTATAACGCACTGCATTCACGCAAATTTACACGCTGAAAGAGTCCAAAAACATAAGTAGGGGAACCCCTCACACGGGCCAGGGGAATTCCCCGAAGGCCCCGGCGATTTTAAATGGAAATATGTACATACATATTTTAGAAGCTCGGATAATCAAGTTCTTAGATTGGCTCGGTTAATCCGGAACTCGGATAATCATGACTCGGTTAATCGGGGTTCTACTGTATGTGTGTATATATATATATATATATATATATATATATATATATATATATATATATATATATATATATATATATATATATATATATATTACAATGGAGGTTTTCACGGATGGTGGAATGTAATACATTAAAGTTCCGGGTTTTCAATCCGTTCATCTAACAATTAATTTACACGACGTTTCACCAAAATCTCCTTTGGCATTTTCAAGTGCTCTTGCTGCTGCTGCTGCTCGATACTGTGATCTTGCTGTTGCTGTCGCTCGAAGTAAACTGAAAAACCGACGTGCGGTCGCCGTCTTTTATAGGTCGGCATCTACGCAGATTGTAGGTGGGGGGGGTCGGAAGTGTTCGTCCGGGCATCGGTGTTTGCCGGCTGGGTGGTAATTACGGGTTTCGGCGCTATGCTGACTGTTGCCTTCTCGATGTTTTAGTTATTCCTTGGTTTAGCTAGTAAACCCTTCCATGTAGTGGAGATATTCAGCGCATCATCTCGCTTATTTAGCTGTCCATTCTTTTCGATTTCCAAGGCTTCTCTGACTATGCGTGTTTTATAATGGGAAATCCAGGCTATTTGTTTAGATCCCTCAAAATTGATGTTGTGACCAGTACCATTATGGTGCTGAAAAATAGCTGATGTTGTTTGTTTGTTTTTAATACTTATTTTATGTTCTTGAATCCCGGTGGAGATTCTTCTGCTTGTTCGTCCTATATACAATTTGTGGCAGTCTCCGCATGGGATGCTGTAAACTCCATGGTTTTCCAGTGTTCTCTTGTACTTGGGGTTGCCCAGGATGTCTATGGTTTGTATGTTGTGCCTATGTTGTTTTCTTAGGACTCTTCCAATCCTGTCTGTAACTCCTTTCACATACGGTAATAAGACTCTACTCTGGTTGAGGTCGCGTTCTTCTGTTCTTGTCTGTGGTTGACGCTGCCTTTCTAATGCCCTCCGTATGGACTGGTCTTTATATCCATTTTGCTTAAGGGCCTTAATGATTTGTCTAATTTCTTGCTGTCTCGTGTCTGGTTCGGTGAGTCGGTATGATCTCGATACGAGGGTGCTGGCTACCGAGTGGATTTGGGATGAATGGTGGTGTGAGCAAGCGTTTAAATATCTATTGGTGTCGGTGGGCTTCCGGTAGACTGAGTATTTAAGTTGACCGTTGTTTGTTCAAGTTAGTTCAGGTTGTTAAAAGTGTTTTCACGTAAGTACTGTCAACAGCTTCCCCCTGTGTATATACTGCCAAAATTATTGAAGTATGCTATATTTTGTTATATAAGTTAAAAATGTAAATAGAAATAAGAAACAAAATATTTTTAATAAATATAATTAAATTATTTGTTGGGTGTCATGCGAAAGTTATGGTGACAAGGCTATAGGTTATGTTCTACTTAAACGCAAAAATGATTATTATTATATTAAAATATCGAAGTGATCTTCACAACAAAAAAAATTTGATGTTGTTTTAGAATTAATTACGTCGTGTTGCTTGAAAGCATTGATTTCGACTTTTAACATCTTGTGACATATTTAAAAACATTTTTTCGGGAGTTGTTTTTGTAGTATTCGTAAAAAATGGTACGAAACAGAAATGATAACTTTTTAGATTAGACATTTTCAATAAATTTATCAATACACTGATGTTAACCAGAATAAATTGATTGGAAACTAAAATACTCGTATCAGCTGCGTCTGATATTGGGGAAAAATAAACATTGGATGTCACATGCGTTGGAGTTTTTTTGGAGCGTCATCGGTAATAAGTTTAAAAATTTATTTTCAATCTGATATGACTTTTTAATTATAATAAAAAAAATAAATAAAAATAGTTTTGCTAAAGAACTTATATATGATTTTTACATTTATGACAAAAAATTTTGTTGTTCAAAACCTCAATTCAACAAACATTGCTATGCCGGCTTCCGATAAGTTAACTTTTTTTTGGTTTTCTTTAGTTTTTTAATCCTAGTAGGTTCTAGCTCTTCATCTGGACTTTTACTTTTCTGGATAGAATTTGGTAAAGGCATAGTATGCCTGGCCACAAAGCCTCCATTATAAAAAAGCATTAGATAAAACAAGAAAAGTTCGGCTGTAAAATTTCCATAAAGAAATCATGGTGCTTAAAATTAGGAAATTTTGGTACTATTTTCGTGTATGTGGTGTGTGCCAGGGAAAGTTTAACATGTTTCCAATTTCCTCCCACATTTTCCCGTTTTTTTAGTTTTTGCTATTTTTTCTGACTTTACCTCTAAATTTCTCCATTTTTGCTACTTTTTCATTAAAAAAATATCAGTTTTATTCATACATTTGCAAGGAAAGTACTTCCTACAAGATTTATTGGTACTCCGCTCTTTTCACCTCCATCTCCTATTGCGATATCTCACATAAATTATAGGTTCTATTCCTACTTCAAGTAATAGGTGTGTAAGGAAATGAGTTATGCCAGTAGATCAAAGGAAATGGGAAACTATATTCTTGTGAACTAAGGACCCTGAAACCTGAGTAAATGCACAAATCTGGGCGGATAATTCTTTCACACGAATATAATACTTTCCTTTAGCAAGGAAAATATCAAGAAATTGGTGGGGAAAACTTGAACAAATTTGGAAGAGAAAGGAACCTTGAAAATATAAAATAGCGTAGGAGAAAAGTAAGAAAAATAAGAAAAAATTGGGTAACATTAAAAAATTTGGGTAGAATAAAAAGAAAAGACAAAATGGGGGCAACAGTGAGGAATAGCAAAAAAAAAAAAATATGTCTCAACACCGTGGGGTAGTACCTGATTACGGTGCAAAAGGTCTCGGGTGCACATCTCAGCAGGTCGGGATATCTATTTATTAATTTATTTAAGCATATTTAGCTCTGTCACATACAGAGGGAAGTAGTTGTTGCAGAAATGTAATAACGTCCGAGTTGCCTAAAAAGGTACCGTGAAGTAAAAAAATGTTTCCGCACTTGGATAACCTTGACGGATATTACGACATCCTCGACGATATCCATTGTATGCATATATTACATGTAGGCTGAAAAGTTTTTGGTCTGACACATAGATGTCGCCCTTTTCAAAAAATCCATATGATTTTTAGGAAGTGCCAACCTTCAAACGATACGTGTCCAAATTTCATGACATTTCGACGATTAGTTTACAAGTTACAGTGGTTTTTCGTGTGTTGATTAAACACTTTTATTATGGGAAAAAATATCGTTCATGCTGAATTTAAATGCGGTCGTAGAGAAACAAATGATGCTGAATGCTCTGGACGCCCAAATGAGGTGGTTACACCTGGATGACCGTAACGTGAAATTGCTTGAGATAGCTAACACCCTAAAGATATCAAAATAACGTGTTGATCATATTTTGCGTGAACATTTGAGCATGAGAAAGCTCTGTTCGAAATTGGTACCGCGTTTGGTCACAGTGGCCCAAAAACAACAAGTTGATTCTGAGCGCTGTTTGGACCTTGGAGTTTTTCATGCGATATGTGACAACGGATGAAACATGGATCCACCACTACATACCGGAATCAAATCGGCAGTCAGCTGAGTGGACAGCAGCCAATGAATGCCGCCCAAAGCAACACAACAGTGGGCTGGGAAGGTTATGGCCTCTGTATTTTGGGATGCGCATGGAATAATTTTCATCGACTATGTTGAGAAGGGAAAAACCATCAATAATAAATATTATATAAAGTTATTGGTGAGTTTGAAGGCAGAAATCGCAAAGAAACCGCACAAAATGAACAAGAAAAAAGTACTCTTTCATCAAGAAATGTACCGTGTCACAGGTCAATGGTTACGATGGCAAAAATGCATGAATTGAAGTTCGAATTGCTTCCTCATCTACCGTATTCTCCAGATTTGACTATCAGCGACTATTATCTATTCGCAGACGTCAGAAAAAATGCTCGCGGGAAAGAGATTTGGCTCCAATGAAGAACTAGGAATAAAAATTTAAACAAATGTTTATGATCACCACTGTTTATTATTGCTGACAATTGTTTCGACACACTGTGTCTTCTTCTGAAGCACGATGTAAATTAACTAACAAAGTATGTTTCAGAATACATAGTTTACCTAATTACAAGTACTAAATTCATTAACAATATTTACCTTAATACCTAGAATAAGTTCAATAAAGGAGACCCTCCCCCATCTAATTGATCGTTGAGTAATAGACCTGAGGATTTTTTCTGATTAATTTCTACCTGTTCTAAACAATCCAGTAATTTTCCTTTCTTTCCGTTATGCAAAATTTTGAAATCTTTATTGAATGTATGATTTTCCTTTGTTAAATGTTTGGCGTAATGAGATTTGTTATTTTTCATTCTAAAGCTATGTTTATGTTCGTTTATTCTTTTATAAAAAGGTCTGCGTGTTTGTCCTATATACGTTTTATTGCAACTGCCACAGCATAATTCGTAAACCCCCGATTTATTTTCTTTTTTTGTTTTGCTTTTATTATTTTTAATATATCGAGATAATGTGTTATTTGTACGAAAAGCAATATTTACATGATTTCTAAGGAAAAAATTTTGAATTTTATTAGTTAGTTTTCCGGTATAGGTGAGTGTATGAAATTTTTCTTTGTTTAGTTGTTTGTACGGGTACACCAGTCCTATTGCTCTTTTAAATTGTTTTTTCATTAAAATATTATCTACGAAATCGCTACTATATCCATTATTTATACTAATTTGTTATTTGTTTCCGTACAAATAACACATTATCTCGATATATTAAAAATAATAAAAGCAAAACAAAAAAAACAAAATAAATCGGAGGTTTACGAATTATGCTGTGGCAGTTGCAATAAAACGTATATAGGACAAACAGGCAGACCTTTTTATAAAAGAATAAACGAACATAAACATAGCTTTAGAATGAAAAATAACAAATCTCATTACGCCAAACATTTAACAGAGGAAAATCATACATTCAATAAAGATTTCAAAATTTTACATAACGGAAAGAAGGGAAAATACTACTAATGATGAAATACTGCTCTCATATTTTACACTTGTTTCTATGCTGGACGTATAAATACAAAATAATAATATCAAAGCGCTATAAAAATACAGAATTATTCAGATCGAAGGAACAATTTCACAATGTTAAATTAGATGTTTACATTTTTATATGGCTAACATTCTTGCTTTATTAAAAAAAAATAATAAGGAAGATATTTTACCAGTAAGAAGACCCGTTTTTCATATTCTTTTTTATTTACTTGTAAAAAATAATAATTTGAATATGTAAATTATACTATACAAACAGTGAAATAAAAAAAAATATATTTAAAAGCCATTAATTATATAAATATTTGGCAACAATTTTAATTGCGTATAACGGTAATGGGGCCCCGTATTACATTTTTTCTTATGACGTATTTTAAAAGCCAGAAAGTTGAAATATTTCGGCTCACGTGAGTTCTTGTTTTGAATAAAAGGGAATACCTATCACGTGTGGCTCATTCTTATAGGTTATATTTTATCGAAAACCAGTTTGGTCAGATGTTAGGTCGCGGATGATCAGTCCTCCCGATACATTTGCGAAACAAATTTGAAGATAATTTTGTCCGAAGTAAGAGTATTCAGTTTACGAATGAAGTAGTACAAAAGGCCAAATCGTACAAGGGAAATAATTCCTATTTGGAAAACAGGCGTGAATTTGCCCAGGATCGTTGATAGCTTCGTTCTGCTCTGCAGTCACGTATTATCCTCGGTTAGATCAATCTGTTTATCTGATCAGATATCTTTGAAAATACAGTTCCATTGATCCAGCTTCCCTTCTCTGGTAAAATGATCTTTAGCAACTTATTGTTAGATACCTTATGGGAACGTCCATCTTTATGAACCTACGCAAGTTTGATCCTAGCCCACTTTTGAATATTTTTCATAGTATTAAGATCATTTTCTCTGGTTTTAGGATCACTTAGTAAAAAAACTGTAAAGTACATTACCTATAGTCAAACATATAAGGCTTAAAAGGGATGTAGGTAGGAGTGAGAGAGGTTATTTCAGATATATCGTGTTATTCGTCTTTTTTCGGTATTGTTTTGGTAACCGGCAGATGTTTGACTAAAGTCCTATTTGGCATTACTGATGCTTATGCCAACAGTAGTTGATGGTAAACTGAATGTTTCTAATCAATGTGAGCTATTTATGCATTGTCGTGACCGTAGATTGTAACGGCGATTGATTGGCGCAAGGTCCGTCTTCTCTGTAACATCTCTGCGTTATTCCGCAGGCGATTGGCTGATAATGTGTTGGTACCTTGTTTTATTATGTATTTCCGTGAAACTGGGAGATTAAAAGTACCATCTGTTTTATATAAGGTTTCCAGTTTCCTCAATTTCGATGGCTGATCCTTGTTCGTAGTGTCAAGCAGTGGCTATTTGTTTTTCTCGACCTTTGCAGTTATTCCTCTGTTAGTCTGACCGATTACCACACGGGGTGCTGCATATGCCCTGGTCTTCCAGCTTTATTTTGCTTTCTTGGTGGCTGAGTAATGATTTTATTGTTTTATGTGGTTTGTAGGCGAAAAATACACTCCTGGACAAAATTAACGCAACAATCTGAAAATTAATTTATCTTTTTCTTATGTCAGTTTTAAAGTTTATCGAGTATTTGAATAGTAGGCTATGCATATTTTGTTTCGTTGTTCATCAAAACAATTCGTTTAGATTTACAGTTTTAACGAATTTTTTAGAAGATAAACAATTTTCTGTAATAATGCGATAGATTTTCTTTAAAAGTAAGCTTATAAATTGTTCCCCTTTTTCAAAGTAATACGTTTTTGTGGTAGACTGTTTTATTTTTGACCCCGAAGAATTAGAAAAATGAATCGAACAAGGAATTTAACTGAACACGAGGTAGTGCGAGTCTCAGTTTTATTGGACGAGGGATATTGTCAGAGTTATGTTGCCAATTTGTTAGGCAAACATCGTTCCACAATAAGTCGTATGGTAAGACGCTTGAATGAAGTAGGAACTTATTTTAGAAGGCTAGGGCAAGGGCGAAAACGATGCACTAGCGACCTAGATGAACGTTTTATAAGACAATATGCTTTAAGAAATAGGACTGTCACTAGTTCTATAATAAGAAATGAACTCGAAGCTGTTCGCAATGTCACAATTTCTTCTAAAACAGTTAGAAGACGGCTAAATGAAGCTGGATTAAACAGTAGGAGACCAGCCACTGCGCCCTTGCTTACTAGAGAGAACAGAGTTGCCAGGTTACGTTTTGCTCGAAATCACGAAAACTAGTCTGTGGATGATTGGAAACAAGTTTTCTCCACAGATGAAACTAGGGTTAGTCTAAAACATCCAGATGGTCGTGAGCGAGTATGGCGAAGACCAGGAGAGAGGTTTGCTCCTTGCAATATCTCTGCAAGGATTCCATTCGGCGGTGGCTCTGTTATGTTCTGGGGTGGCATCTGCTTTGATGCTCGCACAGAGTTAGTTCCTGTCCGTACGAGATCCATGAATGCTGACTACTATCTTAAGAATATTGTAATAAAACATGTGATGCCTTTCGGTCATTTTATGGGGCTCAATTTCCTGTTTATGCAAGACACCGCTCGACCTCACGTGGCACTTTTAAAGTATCCGAATAAGTTTTTTCTAACTTTTAGTGTAACCAATGTTCATAAAAAATTATTAACATTAATTCATTATAGAGATTTGTATGATTTAATATATTGTTGCGTTAATTTTGTCCAGGAGTGTATGTTATGTTTTCATTTGTTGTTCCTTTCAGGTCGGCAAGTGTAATTCGGGTTTGCTTTTAGGTGATTCCTGAGGTTTTGTATGTGTACTATTTTATTGTGCTTGAGGGTTTTTATATTACTCTTTATCTTCTCTTGCCTATCGTTGATATCTGTTAAGCGCAAAGATCTTGACATCAGGGTGTTGACTAGTGACTGTAATTATAATGGTGGGTGGGTCTTGATTTTCTTAATATATTGTACTTGTATCTCGGGTAAGGGGTTAAGGTGAAAGAATTAATGAAATTAATTTTTTCTCTAGGTCCGTACGATGAATATGTCATCGACGTACGGAAACCACTTTAGGGCTGCAATTTACAGCGATTCAAGACCAACGTGAATCGTTTTTTCCGCACACGAGACGCTCCTGTATCGCTTTAGGAATCTCCCCGAAGCACGTGTGAATACTAGAATACAGAAACTTGACGTCGAAGCTAGTTATTATGGCGTGTTCTTCGAGATGTAAAATGTGGTGAATCTGGGTGAAATAATCAGAATTTTTCACTTATCCTTCAGCTTGTTCTACTAAAGGTTGTAATATGTTAGCTAGATAGATAGCTAGCGGTCTGACTGCAGCTGAATCATATTTAGTGTTGTATTCCTGGCCGTATTCCAGAGCATCCAATATTCCTTTAAAATCAGTCTCCTGTCCATAATTATTGGTAGATGTTTTGCTGACTTTATCATGCAGAAAATTACTCAGTACCGTACAGTCGGATTTATTTCCACTGAAATTAAAGCGAGATAAATTTAGTTTGTATTTAGAAACACTATCTCATTTTGAAATTATCTAATCACATTTTTTAGATCATTTCAATGGAGCTCTACAAGATTAAAAAAAACCCCTACATATCAGGGGAAGTCCAAAAGTCCACGGAAGGACACGGTTGTAAATTAAATAAAACAACAAAACTTTTTTTTTCAACATAATCACCTCAATATTTTTTGCCTTTGCCCTCAAAATGGGTCAAAATAGCTTCTTTGGCCTCATTATCACCATTATATTTTCTTCCGTTTAGCTCCTTTTCCAAACTTGGAAATAAATAAAACTCTCTAGGAGCCAAGTCTGGATTGTAAGGTGGATGAACTAGTGGTTCGAACCCGTATTTGTATAAAGCAGCTATCGCAACTTTGCTCTTGTGAATCGGTGCGTTGTCTTGCAAAAGCAACACACCCTTGGTCCATGTTTCCCGTCTTTTTTCCTTGATGGCTTCCTTTAGTCTCTCTAATATTGAAGCGTAGTACTCTCCAATAAGTGTGGTACCTCTTTCTTTATAATCTATTAATAAAATTCCTCCATAGTCTCAAAAAACTGAAGCCATCAACTTTCTGGCCAATTCCGATACCTTAAATTTCTTAGGTGGTAATGTACCCTTTTTGTGCTATTGCTTCGACTCTTGTTTAAACTCAAGCTCGAAGTGGTGGAAGTTATGTTTCATCTCCAGGCACAATCCGCTGCAAAATCAGGTTAGGTTCGTCACCACACAGTTCCAACCAGTACTCTGATGCGTCGATTCTCTGTTGCTTTTGAGGTGGCGACAACATTCTCGGTACCCATCTTGAGCAGATTTTTATCATGCTCGTGTCAGATCCCCAAAATGGTAGTATCTGATATTACAACTAATGAAGATTACTGTTTCTTTTTTAGACGGGCATCTTCCAGTACTAATTATTCGACTTCTTCTATGATGTCCGACGTGGCCTCAACCGGCCGTCCAGGACGGAAGTCGTCTTCAATCGATTCTCGGCCATGTTTAAATAGACCAGACCACTTATATATCATTGTTTTACCAGGGCACTGATCTCCATAAACGGCTCCCATTTCACTCATAGTTTGGAACAATGCAATTGAACACTTTGGAGAATCTCGAGCGGTTGCTCTTGACATATCCAAGGCATTCGACAGTGTTTGGCACAATGGGCTGTTGGCTAAGCTACGTTCTTATGGTATGTCGGGAAAGTTCTGTTTGTGGCTCTCATGTTTCCTCAGAGAGCGTTCTTTACGAGTGGCAGTCGACGGATTTCTTTCTAACACCTTCACTATCAACGCCGATGTACCCCAATGCTCCATACTGTCTCCTACTCTTCTTCTCATTTACATTAACGATCTGCTGGAAAAGACCGAGAATCCAATCTACAGCTTTGCAGATGACAGTACACTTATCTCTTCATTCACTTTGAACGCTCGGACATCGGCTACTCAGACGAATATCCGGAGACAGCAGGAAGTCATTCAACTTAACAAAGACCTGGAAGAAATTCTATCTTGAGGTGACAGTAACCAAGTGGAATTTAACGCTACAAAAAACCCAGGCGACAGTTTTTTTCTAAAAAAATTAACGTTGCTGAACCCGACATAGTTATGTCGGGGCACTCCATTCCTCTAACATCGTCACTCAATTTATTGAGCGTTAATTTGGGAGCAAATATGTCCTGGCATGAACATGTTGCAGGCATAGCAAGGAGAGCTTCTCGAAAGTTGGGAATATTATTTCGAACCAGAAAGCTTTACACTCCACAACAAGTGTTAATTCTTTACAAAGCTCAAATTCGACCAACTATGGAATACTGCTCCCATGTTTGGAGCTCCGCTCCCAAACATACACTGCATCTATTGGATTCTATTCAGAGAAGAGCTGTTCGTCTGATTGGAGACCCGGAACTGACCGTCGGCCTTGATTCGCTGGAACATCGAAGAACGGTTGGCGACTTGAGCCAATTCTACAAGTACTTTCATGGAAAGTCTTCGAAGGATGTGGCCCGCTTAATTCCTCCCAGAGCGGTGCATGTTAGAAGTACACGTCGCGCTAATTCTTCACATCTGTATGAGGTTCAGCTTGTTACTCCTCGTACAACGCTTTTCGAGCAGTCTTTTATATGGAGAACATCATCCCTTTGGAATCATTTGCCCAGGACTGTGTTTCCCACCGAGTACAATCTACAGCGATTCAAGAACAACGTGAATCGCTTTTCTCCGCACACGTGTCGCTCCTGTAGCGCTTTAGGGACTTCCCTGTAGCACGTGTGCTAGACCCATAAAAAAAAAGAAACTTTATCACAGCGCGAAGTTTAATTTGCTCCATAATTGCAGTTGTCTTCCGAATTGACTTGTTTGTCGGGTGGTTACTCGTAAACGATGATATTATATAGTTGAAATATAATACTTATACTTATAATCCCCAATTAGTATGGTACCAAGCGAGTATTTCCACCCCACCCCGTACTATACATACCTTAAGATATTAATATACTCGGTGACCAATATGACAAATTCTATATTTTAAAATATTTCCAGCAAAAAAACAAATTGATAACTGTAAACATCTTTATTGTTTACCAAAACTCGACTACTTATTTCTTAAAAATAATATCACCTAAACGTGAACCTTTGTATTCCCAGCACACACACACACAAGCGGTGAAATTAGTGCTCAATTATTTTTCGTGATAACGTTTGCGCAACAAGTCTAAAATGTGTGAACTTTTTCGGGACATCCTGTATTAATAAAAACATTTAGGTATACCATTGAATTTCTGATAACAAAGTATCATGTAACGATGCAGGTAAATATAAACTTTACTGCATGTAGTCCTCATAACTGCATATCCGGCTACATAGAAGGCCCATGATGTCATTTTCAAAACGAATTTGCATACAAACCGCTTTTAATTTTGGTAGTCACCTGTAATTTTATTTTATTTCTAAAATTTTAGGTTGTACTGATTATGAAAACTGATAATGTCTCAACAGGTTAAGAATATTTATTTTTTTAATTTTACATTATTTTCATATCGAGTTTTTGCCGGTTTCACTAAGAGATGGCACCAGCGAACAATACGCAGTGTATGAATTTGATAGATATGTCAGTTTCTTCGTCTGACATTAACCTAACCAACATAGACAAGTTGAGTCCGCCAAACATTAGCGTCTATATTGGATCGTTCAGTGAACATGTCGACTTTTGTGCCTGAAAAAAGAACATTTGCGGCACGCATTGCTTTTCTTATTTGATCAAAAGAAAATACTGCGGAAAGTCATCTTTTGCTGGTAGAAACATATGATGAACACGCTCCATCGATTAGAACATGTGAGACATGGTTTCGACAATTTAAATGTGGTGATTTCAATGTGAAAGACAGTGCGCGCTCTGGTAGACCAGGAGGAATTGCAGGCGTTACTGGATGATGACCCAACTCAAACACAACAGCAATTGGCAAAAGCATTAAATGTGTCACAAGAAACAATCAGCAGACGTTTACGAACAATGGGGAAGATCAATAAACTCGGTAAATGGGTCCCACACCATTTGAATGAACGGCAAATGGAAAAATCGTAAAATCACTTGTGAAATGCTGCTTCAACGCCACGAAAGAAAATCATTTCAGCACCGAATTGTGACGGGTGACGAAAAATGGATTTATTTTGAAAACCCGAAGCGGAGAAAATCGTGGCTGTCACCTGGCGAAGCCGGTCCTTCAATACCAAGGCCAAATCGCTTCGGGAAGAAGACCATGCTTTGTGTCTGGTGAGACCAGAGCGGTATTGTGTATTATGAACTCTTGAAGCCCGGCGAAACCTTAATGCACAACACTATCGCCAACAAATGATTAATTTAAATCACGCATTGATCGAAAGACGACCAGAATGGGCCAAAAGACATGGCAAAGTGATTTTGTTACACGACAATGCGCCGTCTCTAACAGCAAAACCAGTGAAAGACACTTTGAAATCGCTTGGATGGGACATCCTTCCGCACCGGCCGTACTCTCCCGACCTGGCGCCATCTGACTATCACCTCTTCGCATCAATGGGGCACGCGCTTGCAGACCAGCCAGCTATTTCGAGGAAATTGGAAAATGGTTCGACGAATGGGTTGCCGCAAAAGACAAGCAGTTTTTCTGGCATGGTATTCATAATTTACCTGAAAGATGGGCGAAGTGTGTAGAAGCCAATGGCCAATATTTTGAATAAATAAAAAATGAATTTCCCTTGATAATTACGTGTTTTCTTTACCACAAAAACCGGCAGAAACTTACGCATACACCTGTGTATATATTGCATAGCTGCATGGAATATTGAAACACTGTACATGACTATAAAACGGGCCAATGTTGAAAGGGAGATGCATCGAATGAAGATCGATATTCTTGGTTTGAGCGAAGTGTATAATGAAAATTATACAGGTTTATGCACCAACATGCGATAACTCAGACGAAGAGGTTGAACGTTTTTACGGTGAAACTCGTGAAAAAGGGGGAAATAACTATAATTATGGGTGATTTTAACTCTAAGATGGGTTTAGGAGTGGACGGTGAAGTAGTTGGACAATATGGCTTGGGTCTAATGGTTGAGCGACAGGCTCGTCCAATTTTGTATCAGGAATGATCTTTTTATTAGCAACGCATTTTTCAAATTCCCACCCAGGCGGTTTTACACTTGAAAAACACTTAGCGATAAGACTAGGAACGAGATAGATTTTATTCTCGTTAAACAAAACATGAAGAAATTTATAAAATCTGTAAAATCTACTCTGGGGTAGACGCAAGTTCGGATCACAATCTGGTGCTCATGGAACAATAAACCTCGTAGATACAAATAAACTAAAGAACCCGGTAATTAGAAAACCGAGAAAATAATAAAAATTTTAGACAACACACACAACAAATATAAACAAAAGAGATCTAAATATTATTAAAAATCTGTACTGGAATCAATTAGTGAAAGTTAAAATTGGGCTGGAAAAGTCCGAAAGCATGAAAATAACCGAAGGTGTAAGACAGGGATGCATTCTCTCACCACTTTTGTTCAATCTTTATTTTTATGCTGTGTTTAATGAGGCCATCTATGAATCCATTGAAGGAATAATAGTTAATGGGAATACACTGAACAACATACGGTATGCTGATGATACTGGTCTATTAGCAAATAATATTAAACATCTCCAGCAACTGATCAATCGAGTCGTAACAGCCAGCGAAAAATTTGGATCAACCATGAATATAAGAAAAACCCGAATCTCTCGCAATCAGAGACAATCCCGTAGAATAGGTCTCCGCATTTAAATATTAAAGAACGAATATAAATAATAACTGAGACTCAAGACACGAAATATATTCCCGAGGCCCGAGTAACATACATGAATATGAAGTACGAATTGCTACGTCTAATTATTGAAGGCAAAATAAAGGGCAAACGATCGATCGAAAGACGAGAGAATTCTTAGCTGAAGGACATGGGAAGGTGGAATGGATTTGTATGGGATATGTTTCAAGCAGCAATTTCTAAAGTTCGTTTAACTATATGGATCGCCAACCTTCGTGAGGAGACGGTGTCGTAAGAAGAAAATAGTATTAATATTGATAACTGGTTAGCCTGGACTTTTTTTTTATGGGTCTAGCACGCGTGCTGCAGGGAAGTCCCTAAAGCGCTACAGGAGCGACACATGTGCGGAGAAAGCGATTCACGTTGTTCTTGAATCGCTGTAAATTGTACTCGGTGGGAAACACAGTCCGGGGCAAATTATTCCAAAGGGATGATGTTCGCCATATAAAAGACTGCTTGAAAAGCGTTGTACGAGGAGTAACAAGCTGAACCTTATAAGGATGTGAAGTATTAGCGTGACGTGTATTTCTTACATGCACCCCTCTGGGAGGAATCAAGCGGGCCACATCCCTCGAACATTTTCGATGAAAATACTTGTAGAATAGGCTCAAGTCGCCAACCGTTCTTCGATGTTCCAGCGAATCAAGGCCGCCGGTCAGTTCCAGGTCTCCAATCAGACGAACAGCTCTTCTCTGAACAGAATCCAACAAATGCAATGTATGTTTGGGAGCGGAACCCCAAACATGGGAGCAGTATTCTATAGTTGGTCGAATTTGAGCTTTGTAAAGAATTAACAGTTGTTGTGGAGTGTAAAGCTTTCTGGTTCGAAATAATATTCCTAACTTTTGAGAAGCTCTCCTTGCTATGCCTGCAACATGTTCATGCCAGGACATATTTGCTCCCAAATTAACGCCCAACAAATTGAGTGACGATGTTAGAGGAATAGAGTGCCCCGACATAACTATGTCGGGTTCAGCAACGTTAATTTTTTAGAAAAAAGTGCTGCCTGGATTTTTGTAGCGTTAAATTCCACTTGGTTACTGTCACCCCAAAATAGAACTCCTTCCAGGTCTTTGTTAAGTTGAATAACTTCCTGCTGTCTGCGGATATTCGTCTGAGTAGCCGATGTCCGAGTGTTCAAAGTGAATGAAGAGATAAGCGTACTGTCATCTGCAAAGCTGTAGATTGGATTCTCGGTCTTCTCCAGCAGATCGTTAATGTAAATGAGAAAGATAGTAGGAGACAGTATGGAGCCTTGAGGTACACCGGCGTTGATAGTGAAGGTATTAGAAAGAAATCCGTCGACTACCACTCGTAAAGAACGCTCTCTGAGGAAACATGAGAGCCACAAGCAGAACTTTTCAGACATATCAGAACAGCGTAGTTTAGCCAACAGCCCATCGTGCCAAAGACGGTCGAATGCCTTGGATATGTCAAGAGCAACCGCTTGGGATTCTCCAAAGTGTTCAACTGCGTTGATCCAAACGTGTGTTACATAAGTCAAAAGATTCCTGTTGATCTATTTTTACGAAAGCCATATTGCTGATCGCTAATAATGTTGAATCCTTCAAGATATTTTAGAAGATGCTGATTGATAGCCTTTTCCATGACTTTCGATATTATTGAAAGCAGTGTGATTGGTCGGTAGTTATTTGGCAAGGTTTTCTTGCCTTTTTTTAGGTATCGGCTGAACTGTGGCACATTTCCGGCAAACAGGAAATATTCCCTTTCTGTAGAATAGGTTAAAAAGTCTACAGAAAACTGATGTTAGTTCCCTCGCAGAGGCAGGTATTCCGTCAGCGCCAGAAGCTTTTTTGGTATCTAGCTTCATTAAAATACGTTTTATGATACGCTGTCTGAAGACAATATCTGGCATCCTTGACTGCACTATGGGAATAGTAGGTTTCTTGGAAATCGACAGTAGAATGTGAAGCAGAGTTCAGCCAACAAGTTTGCTTTCTCAACAGGTGTCGTTGCAATAGAATTATCTGGCCGTGTGAGTGGTGGTATGGTGGATTTGATGAAATTTTTGCCTTAGCAACTGACCAAAAGGTCCTGGAATTGTTGGGACAAGCGAGAAGTTTGTTTCTAATTCGTTGATTGTGTGCCTCCTTGATTTCGTCGATAATTTCTTTGCATCTGTTCCCGGCACGAACAAAGGTGTTACGGTTTATGGTGATAGGATTTTCACGCAATTGTCGATAGACAAGATGTTTAGAAGCAATAGCTTCTTAACATTTCCAAAAATTAATGCAGTTGCTATGAATAGTAGTTTGACAATTAGTAAATACGTGGTCCATATTTTAATGCGCTATGTGTAGTGAACTTTTGAAGAAGATTTGATGGACAAAAAATTGTGAATTTAGTAAAATCGAATATTGACTGGGGATCAAGTACTTCATCTTGAAAGGACTGTCTTCTAAAGAAATTCACGACGACATGCTAAATACACTGAAGGAATAATGTCCTTCCTAGGCTAGTCAAGAATTTGAGTATTTCCCAAGGGTATGGTATAGGTATGTAGATGATGTTTTCGCGAATTTTGATACAATTATAGATGATTCTGTTTCCAAATTAAATAGCCGATATGTTCCAATAAATTTACTTACGAAATTGAGAACAAAGGACAACTGACCTTTCTAGATATTTTAATTATTAAAAATAATAATAGGTTAGTATTTGATACCTCTAGAAAAGACACAGTAACAGATAGATATACAGTAGAATCACGATTACTCGAGTCGCGATTATCGAGCTTCGGATTAACCGAGCCAATTTAAGAACCTGATTATCCGAGGTACGCGCGTCTATGCTGAGTATTAACCGAGCTTCTAAAATATGTATGTACATATTTCCATTTAAAATCTTCGGGGAATCTGCCTGGCCCGTGTGAGGGGTTTCCCTATTTATGTTTTTGGACTCTTTCAGCATGTAAATTTGCGTGAATGCAGTGCGTTATAGCGTTTACTACGGAGAAGTACGAGTATACTCACATAATTTATTTGGTTGGAGTTCTGGTAGTTAAGTGTAATTAATACGAACTGCTTTGTTTGAATTTTTGTTTGTAGTATTATAATGGAGCAAAACAAGCGTAAAAGAATCGTCGTTCCTACTGAAGAAAAATCAAAAGCCATCAGAAGAATTGAAGCAGGAGAGACAATTAGAGTTGTTGCACGAGATTATAGAGTAGATGAGGTAACAGTTGGAGATTGGAAAAGAAACCGCACAAAAATAGAAGAGTGGTGTATAAATCAAGCCTCCTCGTCCTCGGGAAGAAAATCAATGGAAACCGGCGACTATGAAAAGGTTAACGAAGCTTTATTCATGTGGTTTAACCAACAGAGATCAAAAGGTGTGCCTCTGTCAGGTCCAATTTTACAACAGAAAGCAATAATGATTAGTAGGCAATTCCCAGAGATAGATTAGTTTGCCGCCAGTTCTAGATGGCTTGACCGCTGGAAAAAATGGTACGGTGTACGACAACTGACTGTAAGTGGTGAAAAACTTTCTGCTGATGTGTCATCAATTGAGAAGTTTAAGCAATCGAAGATTGTGGATACACATGTGATCAAATTTACAACTGTGACGAAACTGGTTTGAATTATAAAATGCTTCCATCAAAAACATTGGCATCTCGACAGGAAAAATCAGGTCCTGGGCAACGAAGTAAGGAAAGATTAACTATAATGGTATGTTCCAATGCATCTGGCAGGCACAAAATCCCACTGATGGTGATTGGCAAGTCTGCACGTCCAGGAGCTTTAAAAGACATCTCACCCAAACCCCTACCCGTCTATTACAAAAGTCAGAAGAGCGCATGGATGGATGCGACCTTATTTACTAACTGGTTTGAAGAAGAGTTCGTGCCATCTGTGACTAAATTTTTGAACAGAAACCGTCTTTCTATTAAAGCAATTTTATTAATGGATAATGCCCCCTCTCACCCTGGAGAAGGACTTCATGTGGGCGAAATTGCTGTAAAATTTTTTCCTCCAAAAGTAACCAGCATAATGCAACCAATGGATCAAGGCATCCTCGAAAACATTAAAAAAAAAATTATAGGCGTTTATATCTTGAACATCTGTTAGAATACACAGAAAAGGAGGATATTATCAATGGGATGAGAAAGGTTACACTGAAAAATGTTATTTACTGGGTAAGTCAAGCTTGGGATTCTGTGCGTACTACCCCTATTCAAAAATCTTGGTCAAAAGTTATTGATTTTGAGGACTATAATGACAGTGAAGATGATACTCCATTAAATGAATTAGCTTTCAAATTGAGAAGCCATGGAGAAATGTCCTGTTCAAATTTTGACAGCGAGATAGAAAAAAAAGAAAAAAGTTTATTTGAATTAATGCAAAAATTAAAAGGTTGCGAACATGTGACAAGAGAAGATGTTGTTGAATGGATTACAGCAAATGATTTAGAAGAAGAAATGAGTATTGAAGAAATAACGAATGTCTCTCAGGAAACCAAAAAATCAGATGACGATGACGAAGCGGCGGTGGATGAATAGTCTCCCACTAAGATCTCTCATCAAGAAGGTTTTGCTTCTTTGGAAAAAGCTTTGAGGTATATCGAACGACAACCAGAGGCAACCCCAGCGGATTTGCTTCTTCTTAATAGACGGAGAAACATGGCGGCGAGAAAAAGAAGATGCGATATGAAACAGAAGCGCCTAGATACCTATTTCACTGTTTTATAATGTATGTACCTATTTATATGTTAAAAACGTTAATACATCGGTTTAAAGTATTGGTGTTTATTTTTTGAATGAATAAAAAACAAATCCGGATTATCCGAGTTTACAGTTATCCGAGGAGGGTGCCCCCCACGTTACCTCGGATAACCGGAGTTCTACTGTATTCATTTCACTGCAAACAACATAAATTAGCCGCATTACATGTTTTAGTTCATCGTTTGGTCACTTTTCCTCTAAATAGAGTAAACTTCAATAATGAAAAATTTTTTTATTTTAAAAGCAATCACCGTACGGAACACTAATTGTGCAAGTTCGACTTGCACTTGGCCAGTTTTCTCATTATCGATATCGCTAAATTCGAACATATTTTAATGCAGCTTTGGTTTTTTTTAATCACCTTTACGGTAACGCAAACTTTTAGCACCACTCTGTATGAGTATAAGTGTTGCAAATCGATTAAAATCTTGATTGTTTAGGGGCCACCATAAAAAACCTTACCTAAAAATATATTGTGAGTAAGTTCCATATACAACTCACCATAACCGCAAATTAGTATTGTTAAATTCTCTTGTCAACCATAGTCCCGCCTAAAATAATCATAATTTTATCCATTTGTGATGCTAATTGCCTTTGTTTTTTAACTATAGTAATATATCATCCGTTTTGTCAACTAAAACAGTAGTCATACCGCATTTGGTATTGGTAATATTTCAAGCAATAAATAAATTAAAAATATATAAATTATATAATAGTTTTCTACAAAAACACATTAATATTAAACATTATAACAAACAAATTCATGAGTAGTAAAACGATTTGAGTTCGTGTGAGAAATGTTTGTAAGCTTGTTTTGGGTTATGTTGGTATGATTTTTGATTAAGTTTATTGATTATTGATTTTAAGAAAGTTATTTTATAGAGATAACACTTATCGACCCAGGAAATTTCCTAAACAATAATATACATATCAAGGATTTTCTACAACTGACGCTGTCTTCCTTCTCTCAGCCTTTGATTCCATCCGTTTCTATCTTCCCAGTCTCCATCTGTTAGACCTCTGTCCTCCATAGCCTCGCCCATATCGTCTCTCCATGATCGTCTGGGTCTTCCTCTTTTTCTTCTCCCTATAGGGCTCCACTCCGTTATTTTCTTTATCCACCTATTACCTTCGCTCCGTTTTATGTGTCCGTACCATTTTAATCCTTTTCTTCAATGGTGTTTATTGCATTCTTTTTGATGTTCATTCTGCTTCTTATTTCTTCATTTGTTATTCTCTCCATACGTGTCACTCTACAACATCTTCTCCAATACTCCATCTCTACCGCGTTAATTTTAGATTTATTTCTTTTGTTGATCGTCCATGTTTCTGACCCGTATGTCATTATGCTTTGTATTATTGATTTATATATGCATGTTTTGTTTCTCTTTGTAATGTGCTTGTCCCACAGGATTGAATTTAATTGTCTTATGCATGACCGCGTTTGTCCTAATCTAGCTTTAATCTCTTCTTTTGATATTGCGTTCTTTGAAATGATGGTTCCTAAATATTTAAATCTATCGGTTCCTTTGATTATTGTTTCGTTATCGACTTCTAGATTCTCCACGTTTCCCTCCTTTAGATATTCCGTTTTATCAAAGTTTATTGCTAATCCTGCTTTAGTGTATTCGTCTTTCGGTTTTCTTACCATATAACTGAGGTCTTCCTCATGCGCTATGATTACTTGGTCGTCTGCGAAACTTAGAGTATATAAGTAATCTTCTTGTATTGGGACTCCCATTCCACTTCCATTTTTTTAATGTTTGTTCGAGGTATATTTTGAATAGTGTTGGAGATGTAGAGTATCCTTGTAATAGGCCTTTTGATGTTTGGAGTCTCTTCCCTATTTTATGTCCTATTTTTATGTTCACTGTGTTGTTTTCGTAGAGAGCTTTTACTGCGTATGTTAGTTCTTTGTCAATGTCTATTTCTTTCATTGCCTTTCATAATCTTTGTCTTGGTACTGAGTCATAGGCCTTTCTTATGTCTATGAAGGCTAGATGAACTTCTCGATTCTTTGCCAGTTTTTTTTCCATTGTTTGTTTTATACTGTATATGTGGTCTATACAAGATTTTCCGGCCGTAAAGCCTGCTTGGTCTTCTCCAATTTTTCCTTTTATATTTTCCTCCATGATATTTTTAATAATTTTTCCATACAAACGTCCCATACTCGATATTATGCTTACAATAGTAATAATAATAATTTGGGCAGTAAGGAGTCAATCAGCTAACGCGTGTTTTGGCAATATGCTGGTCGACATTTTAAGCAACGGCAACATTGTAAGTGTAAAATAGGTTGCCTAACCTAAGAACCAGTAGTGGTAAAATGACATTTAAATAAATAAATTTTACGTTTATGACTTCACGTTTGAACGAAAAATGTTTAATGTGTTAATGAAGCGAATTTTCTTATTTTTTCTCCGCACAGAATATTCTATGTATATTAAAATTTACCACATACCAAATAAAAACTAGATATCGTAGAATAACTTAAAAGGAAGATCTCTCTATCTGTCAATTGGCATGATAACTCTCGAACGAAATAAACGATATCGGTTCAGGGAGGTGGGTCGGATCGGAGGGTAAACAAACTTATAATTGTGATGGCAACAACAAAGCAATAGATTGACTTTTGAGTCTTTTCGGGCAATTCGTTAATATATGGGTATACAGATGATAGTAGGACAAGGAGAATATGACTACAGACACTATTTAAAATTAGAATATCTCTAAAACTTGATAAAAGAAAGAAATTTTGGGCATAGAGTAGATTTGGGCTCGCCCAAAATTCTTCGGCAATATGTTTTTTTTTTTTTTTTTTTTTTTTATGGGTCCAGCACACGTGCTACAGGGAAGTCCCTAAAGCGCTACAGGAGCGACACGTGTGCGGAGAAAAAACGATTCACGTTGTTCTTGAATCGCTGTAGATTGTACTCGATGGGAAACACAGTCCTGGGTAAACCATTCCAAAGGTATGATGTTCTCCATATAAAAGACTGCTTGAAAAGCGTTGTACGAGGAGTAACAAGCTGAACCTCATACGGATGCGAAGCACCAGCGCGACGTGTACTTCTAACATGCACCGCTCTGGGAGGAATTAAACGGGCCACATCCTTCGAACACTTTCCATGAAAGTACTTGTAGAATAGGCTCAAGTCGCCAACCGTTCTTCGATGTTCCAGCGAATCAAGGCCGTCGGTCAATTCCAGGTGTCCAATCAGACGAACAGCTCTTCTCTGGATAGAATCCAACAAATGCAGTGTATGTTTGGGAGCGGAGCTCCAAACATGGGAGCAGTATTCCATAGTTGGTCGAATTTGAGCTTTGTAAAGAATTAAAAGTTGTTGTGGAGTGTAAAGCTTTCTGGTTCGAAACAATATTCCCAACTTTTGAGAAGCTCTTCTTGCTATGCCTGCAACATGTTCATGCCAGGACATATTTGCTCCAAAATTAACGCCTAACAGATTGAGTGACGATGTTAGAGGGATGGAGTGCCCCGACATAACTATGTCGGGTTCTGCAACGTTAACTTTTTTAGAAAAAACTGCCGCCTGGGTTTTTGTAGCGTTAAATTCCACTTGGTTACTGTCACCCCAAGATAGAATTTCTTCCAGGTCTTTGTTAAGTTGAATGACTTCCTGCTGTCTGCGGATATTCGTCTGAGTAGTCGATGTCCGAGCGTTCAAAGTGAATGAAGAGATAAGTGTACTGTCATCTGCAAAGCTGTAGATTGGATTCTCGGTCTTTTCCAGCAGATCGTTAATATAAATGAGGAAGAGAGTAGGAGACAGTATGGAACCTTGGGGCACACCGGCGTTGATAGTGAACGTGTTAGAAAGAAATCTGTCAACTGCCACTCGTAAAGAACGCTCTCTGAGGAAACATGAGAGCCACAAACAGAACTTTTCAGACATACCATAAGAGCGTAGCTTAGCCAACAGCCCATCGTGCCAAACACGGTCAAATGCCTTGGATATGTCAAGGGCAACCGCTCGAGATTCTCCAAAGTGTTCAATTGCGTTGTTCCAAACATGTGTTACATAAGTCAGAAGATCTCCTGTTGATCTATTTTTACGAAAGCCATATTGGTGATCACTAATAATGTTGAATCCTTCAAGATATTTTAGAAGATGCTGATTGATAGCCTTTTCCATGACTTTCGATATTATTGAGAGTAGTGCGATTGGTCGGTAGTTATTTGGCAAGGTCTTCTTGCCTTTTTTAGGCATCGGCTGAACTGTGGCACATTTCCAGCAGGAAGGATGTTACACTTATTTGTACCCCAATATTAATTTCCGTTAAAAAACATCCATTAATACAATTTTTTTGTTAAAAGAGTCCCACAAATAGTTATTGTAATTAGAAATTAAACAAAAAAAAATCCCAATTAAAGCATTACATCAAGGAAATAGAAATTTGATCGAATTCTTTCTAGTATTGAATCGAATAGCATAATAGTAGTATTTATATTTATTAATATAAACTCAAGGTTATCGTGGTTTAATTTTCCGATAAAATTGATATCGTCACGTGTAAAACTATAGTAATTAGAGAATTTTTTTAACGTTTATTTCCATTGGACTAATGATAATATACTTAATAATATAAAGATAAAAAATATAGGGTATGTTATAAAATACTCTACGATTTACATATACATATAAAAAAGACTATATTACGTACATATTACGTACGTATTATTCATCCAACGTAGTATTTGACGTGCAGGCATTTTAGTGCTACTCATGATTAATTTCTTGGTGATTAATTACCTTTTGAATTCCATTTTTCCATTGAGATCCGTCTTGGGTTATTTCCAAGTTTGTATTCAACAGTTTTGTGACAACATTCGTCCATCTAGTGAGTGATCTTCTCCTTCTTCTTTTGCCTTCCTTCTTTCCCTGACCCACAAGTCCTTCTATGTTGTCGCTGCGCATGATGCAACCGAAGAATCATAATGATCTTTGATATGTCATACTGGATAGTCACTGGGTTGGCTGGATTTCTTGTAAAACAAACGCATTGGTCCTTTTAGATGTCCAAGGTATTTGACCTGTTTGACGAATGATCCATGGCTCAAGCATTTTCGAAGACGTGTTTTAATTTTGGTTGTTTTCGTAATATTTTTGTTCCATCAGACTTTGTCAATCGTGACATTACAGTTCGGCCAAGTTGAGTATGGCGTCTGTTCTCATGTTCTGTACCGCCATTTTCATGTATTACTGCTCCTAGGTAGACAAACGGTTCAATTATATCACACTGAGAGACAACGGCGGGTTCTCGGCCTAAGATGTTCCAGCGATCTATAATCATTATTTTTGAGGTTTTATAGTTAATTTTAAGTCCGTATCCCTGTCTATCCTATACCAATTTTTGCAATAATTGCTCTGTTTTCTGTACATTTTATGTTATTAATACTGCATCCCTACCTATAGATGTTATACAGGGTGTCCCAGTCTTCCGTGTACATAGAGTTACTGTAGATTTCTGGGATGAAAATAGAACCATTTAAAACAACTTACCTTAGTCCAAAAATTTATAATTTTTAAGATACAGAGTGTAAAAATTATACTTTTATTTTAATTTTTCGTAAGTAGCTTTCTTAATAATTGTACTATTCATACAAGATTCGGTGCTAAGGGGTTTTCTGAGATAAAAAATCGAAATCAGCTCACGGTTTTGTTATAAAATACAGGGGGCGCCATTATTGCATTGTGTATACTTTTAAATTATCATAACTTTTTTGTACCACTTTGTATGATATTTTTAATTAAATATTCGTATTTTTCGTCTTCTCCTTTCTAAAAAAGCTCTCTTGGTAAATGTTGCTCCGAGCAATAGTTTTTGAGATAATGGGATGTCTGCTTTAACTCCATTGTCAAATTTGAAAATGCGTTCCTTCACACTTCATTCAGGCTTAGAACAAGTCCAAAAGAAGAGTCTTTGAAATTTGGAGCATGCTTAAAGGTAAACAGGCTAACAACAATAATAAATTTGAAGACCAAAGGGCCAACAACAGTAAGAATGTAAAAACCAACTGGCTACGGGCATAAAAGATTACCCACAAATTGATAAATTCGAAAAAAGTTTAATCGCTCAACTGAAAAGGTATTGGTTTCACAATAAATATTCAATATGGCCGCCACCTTCGTTAATGCATAAATTAATACGTCGCTGGAAATTAAAATGTCTTCATCTCGTACTGCATTAGCAGCATTTTGAATCCTATTCCACAATTGCTCAATATTGTCGATTTGGACTTGACAAACTTTCGATTTCAATGCACCCCAAAAAGAAAAAATTGCATGGATTTAAGTCCGAGGACGAAGTGGCCAGTGAATAGGAGCATCTTCACCTCTCCTGATCCATTTATCTGGGTAACTTTGGTTCAAAAAAATTCTTACATTACGCGCAAAATGAGGTGGTGCACCATCGTGCATGAAAAACATGTCGCGACGTAAATTAAAAGGTAAGATTTCCAATAATTCAGGAATAGTTTCACGGATGAAATTCATGTAAATGTCACCATCAAGTCGTTCTGATAATGTAAACGGTCCGATCAAATAGTTCGCGACTAATCCCATCCAGAAGACATTAATACTGAATTCGCATTGAAATTGTCTTTGTTGCACAGCATGTGGCTTTTCTTCAACGTAAACATGATTATTATGCATATTTGTTTTACCACGTCGAGTAAAGCGTGCTTCATCTATAAACAGGATTTTAGTGTGAAAAGCCGGAGCAGGCGCTATGCGTGCTCGAATAATTTGTGAAAAAAATGCAAACGGGATTCAAGATCTGGAGGTAAGAGTTCCTGGACGGAGTGTATATGAAAGGGGGTGAATAATTTGTTGTCTAATAATCCGGTTAGTTGCACTTTTTGATATTCCCCTTTGATGTTCAATTAAACGAGTACTGAATCTAGTCGTCTGTTAATATTGGCAAAAGTCTGATGGTTAGGAGTCCGCCGATGAGCAAATCTGT
Source organism: Pachyrhynchus sulphureomaculatus (assembly GCA_019049505.1). Lineage (NCBI taxonomy): Eukaryota > Metazoa > Arthropoda > Insecta > Coleoptera > Curculionidae > Pachyrhynchus > Pachyrhynchus sulphureomaculatus. The sequence goes on along the minus strand of CM032452.1, from coordinate 2,498,401 downwards.
CGTGATATACGCGAATACTTATGCGAGCGTTACCATTACAAAAACCAAACACTTGTTTGATATCTGTCAAAAATTACTTTCTGTCAGTATTACTACAAGCCAGTCATAGAACATATGATATCATACATCATTACCAGAGTGACTTTTGAGCGTTGCCAAGTAACTATACAATGTGAAGAAAGGTGTGAAGGAACGCATTTGCGAATATGACATTGGAATTAAAAAAATGGAAACCAACATCCCACTATATCAGAAACTGTTGCTCGGAGCAATATTTACCAAGAGAGCTTTTTTAGGCCGCAGAAGGCGGAGAATATTTACTTAAAAATATCATACAGAGTGGTATAAAAAAGTTATAACAATTTAAAAGTATACACAGTGCGCCCCTTACAATTTACAAGAAAACTGTGAGCTGATTTCGATTTCTCATCTCAGAAAATCCATTAGTACCGAATCTTGTACAAATAGTACAATTACGAGTATTAAGAAAAACTAAAATAAAAGTATAATTTTGACACACTGTACCTCAAAAATTTCGAATTTTTGGAATAAGGTAAGTTGAATTAAATGGTCATATTTTCATCCCAGAAATTCACAGTAACTCTAGGTACATGGAATACTGGGACACCCTACATATATATATATATATATATATATATATATATATATATATATATATATATATATATATATATATATATATCGTAAGAGACAGAAAGTGTGAGGAATATGAGACGTTTCTTTATTAGTAAATCTAGAAAGAAAATAAATTTATAAGTGGATTCTGCATCACTTGAAACCTTAAAATGATTTTGCAGTGCTGATTAGCATTTGTCGTTTGGAGGGAAATTTGAATTTTCAAAAGCTCACTTTACAAATTAATTAAATAAGAAAGAAATTAACTAGTTTGTAATTCTTCCTTTATGTTTTGTAAAAAATTATGACTTTTAGAGTGTTCTTTAAAAAACAAAGACCTCAAACTGCAAGTAATAGGGTAAAAATATTTGATAATTGGCCGTGCGACAGTTGCGGTTTTACGAAAATCAGAATTTTTTAATTATTGATTGTAAAACAACTCGAAATCAAAAAATGAATGTTTGAATTCTTGAAGCAATCTAATAAATATATTTCAAATTCAAAAAAATAAAAAGTTCCCTGTGATGATGATATTTTCATTGGTCAAAAATTGACAAAATACGATTGTTGTCCAATCTATCTAAAATTTTGCACACAACCATAAAATGAAATTCCAAATACTTTCTCCCAATAAATATTTCGGTATTTTAACAAACAGAGTGAATTTTGGACTTTAAACTTTAAAAAATTCAAATGCCCCGCCAAACGACAAGAATGAAATGAAAGTTGCATAACACACTCAAAAAGTATCGCCTGATTAATAGGGCACAGATTGGGAAGGAAAAAAAGGAAAACAAAAAAACTTGAGGTGATGGAGTTGGATGTGTTTAGATGATCACTGAAAATATGTAGAATGAACGGACTTCGAAATGAACACGTACACCAACGAATGGGAATGGATGATTCTCTGATAACGCATATTATAACGAGGCAACTAAGAATGGAAGGACATGCACAGGGAATGGAGCAAAGAAAGTTGTCTAAAGGAGTTATAAAACCTGAAAAAATCTGAAAAGAAGCAATTTTCAAAGCAATGAACGTATAATGCATAACTAACACATACGAGGCTGGTTTGAAAAGTCCGTGCAAAGTCCGAGAGATGGCACCACCGGCGCGTATCGAGGTCATGTTTAGTTAGTAGCATCTCTTGAATGAACGCACACCAAGTTTCAGCCATATTGGTCTATTTCTTTGTGTTTGGCATTCGTGTGAATCAAGGAAGTCGAGTGATTTTCAAGAAATGGACGAAAAAGAATTTCGTGTGGTGATTAAACATTACTTTATGAAAGGCAAAACGCCTCAGGAGACTAAAGAGAAGCTTGATAAACATTATGGTGACTCTGCACCTTCGATTAGAACAGTTTATAAGTGGTTTCAAAATTTTCGGACTGGCCATATGGGCACAAGTGACGCTGAACGTTCTGGACGGCCTGTGGAGGTTACGACTCCAGAAATCATTGGTCAAATCCATGATATGGTGATGGATGACAGAAGAGTTAAGGTGCGTGAGATTGCTAGTGCTGTGGGCATCTCGACTGAACGGGTACATAATATTTTGCATAAACATTTAGACATGAGAAAGCTATCCGCAAGATGGGTGCCGCGATTGCTCACGCTTGACCAAAAACGGAATCGTGTGAAGTGTTGCAAGGATGGTTTGCAGCTGTTCCAGAAGAATCCGGAGGACTTTAAGCGTCGTTTCGTCACTGTGGATGAAACATGGATACATTACTATACTCCTGAGACCAAACAACAATCTAAACAATGGGTTACCAAGGGGGAATCTGCACCAAAAAAGGCGAAGACCGTTCCTTCGGCCAGAAAGGTTATGGCGACTGTCTTTTGGGATTCGCAAGGGATAATCCTCATCGACTATCTGGAAAAGGGTAAAACTATTACAGGTGAATATTATTTATCGTTATTGGACCGTTTGAAAACCGAGCTGCAAGAAAAACGCCCGCGATTGGCCCACAAGAAAGTCCTTTTCCATCACGACAACGCACCAGCACACACCTCAGCAGTTGTGGTCGCAAAATTAATGGAAATAGGATTCCAACTCGTTTCACATCCCCCCTATTCTCCAGACTTGGCTCCCTCGGACTACTATTTGTTCCCCAATTTGAAGAAATGGCTGGCGGGACAAAGATTTTATTCAAACGAGGAGGTGATTGCAGACACTAATGGATATTTTGCAGACTTGGACAAATCCTATTATTCGGAAGGGATCAAGAAACTAGAACATCGTTGGACGAAGTGTATAAGCCTAAAAGGAGACTATGTCGAAAAATAAAAAAGGTTTACCCCAAACACATAAGTAGTTTTTATTTTTGCACGGACTTTTCAAACCAGCCTCGTAGATGTCGCCTTTTTCAAAAAATTCCTTATGATTTTTAGGAACGATACGTGTCGAAGTTTCATGACATTTCAATGATTAGTTTACAAGTTACAGTGGTTTTAGTGACGCTATTTTGATATTTTCAAAACAATGGAAAAAATCGAATTTGGTGTCTGATTAAACACTGTTTTTTGATGGGAAAAAATACCGTTCAAGCAAAGTAACGGCTTGATAAGTGTTACGGGGACTCTGCCCCTGGAAAATCACTCATCATTTACTGGTATACTGAATTTAAACGCGATCGTACAGATACAAATGATACTGAACGCTCTGAACGCCCAAATGAGGTGGTTACACCGGAAAACATCAAAAAAATCCACAAAATTGTTTTGGATGACCGTAAAGTGAAATTGCGTGAGATAGCTGACACCCTAAAGATATCAAAAGAATCATATTTTGCATGAACATTTGGGCCTGAGAAAGCTCTGTTCGAAATGGGTACCATGTTTGCTCACAGTGGATCAAAAACAATAATGTGTTGATGATTCGGAGCGCTGTTTGGACCTGTATAAGCGCAATAAAAATATTTTTTCATGCGATAGTGGATGGAACATGGATCCACCACTACACATCAGAATCAAATCGGCAGTCAGCTAGGTAGACAGCAACCAGTGAAAGCCGCCCAAAGCGACCGAAGACACAACAGTTAGCTGGGACGATTTTGGCCTCTGTATTTTGGGATGCGCATGGAATAATTTTCATCGATTATGTTGAGAAAGGAAAAACTATCAATAGCGAATATTATATAAAGTTATGTTATACGTTTGAAGGCAGAAATCGCAAAGAAACGGTCCCAAATGAACAAGAAAAAAGTCCTCTTTCATCAACATAATGCACCGTGTCACAAGTCAATGGTTGCGATGGCAAAGTTGCATGAATTGAAATTCGAATTGCTTCCTCATTCACCGTATTCTCCAGATTTGGCCTCCAGCGACTATTATCTATCCGCAGACCTCAATAAAATGCTCACCGAAAAGATATGACTTCAATGAAGAAGTTATGGCCAAGACTATTTTGAAGGCAAAGACAAATCCTTCTACAAGAACGGTATAGAAATATTAGAAAAGCATTGGACTGATTGTACCGCTCTTAAAGGAGACTATATTGACGAATAAAGTCGAATTTTGCAAAAAAATGTGTTTTAAGTAGTTAGACCAAAAACTTTTCAGCCTACGTGAAATCTACAGCATTAATTAAAAAAAAATGCTGCCTAAATTTTGGTAGCGTTAAATTCTACATGAGTAGTGTAACCCAAGATAGAACTTTTTCCAGGTCTTCGTTAAATTATAAAAAAAAAAATAAAAGAAAAAACAATCGTTTAGACATCAGCAAGGAATGTGAAAAAATTATTTTATTTATTGAAAAGGAAGTAAAATAAATATTTTTAACGAACTAATAAAGTTTCAGTTGGCTTATTTTTTTCCATTCTTAAGTCTACACACTTATCATATTTTGTACATTGGTAGGAATGATTTAAGAGTCCATGTCATTTCTTTTTTATAATTCGAGTTCAAAAAAATTTGCTCCATTGCTCCAATAACCGATTTTTGCGGATAATTTAATCACTTCGTAAGCCCCTGAAAAAAATTAAATTGCAGTATGAAGACACCAACAGGCAGTATAATACGAAACCCGTAAAATTATGGTAAAGGTGTTGGAATCGACGTGAGCACATCGGTAAAGTAATTTACCTAATACCGTCCTGGCAAATATGCAATTCTAAAATAAAAAATTTAACTTTTCCACCATAAAGAACTACACACACACAAAATGTTTTGAAGTTTTCTGATTAGTACTCTCAAAGATAGGGTGGAGGACAACGATTTTTGGCAATTTTTTAAAAATAATATAAAGACAATTTGCGCGAGTATTAGGTCATATATTTTGTTGAACTCGTATTTTCACAAGCTTTTATTTGATACCCCATTCGATGACCTTGAAATTTTTTTTTCACTTCCGTTTTCACCCTCCCAAACTAACCCCTCAGATCAAAATTTAACTTTTAAAACTACACGGCTGTGATTGGGCCATCAATTTCTACATTTGTGACAAATTTCAACTTTCTATGTCAAATAGTTTCGGACAAAATCGGGTGTGACAAACAGATCGACTAACGGACGGACACCGAAGTGATCTCTAAGTGTTCCGTATGGAAGGCTAAAAAGAAGGACTTCTGTTAAAATTAGCAAAAATAATTTGTAAAAAACACTAATTTTCAGATTACTTGGCTCTAAAAACAGAAGCAAGGGGCGACACCAAACGTCAAAATATCGCACTTTCTCCGACGAATGTTTCCATTGATTCAAATGACAAATTAACGGTTTTTCTGCTTAATTTATTATTTTCTCGATAAAAAAAAGGTGCACGGCGTGATCATTTAGGGAAAGTTCAACTGTTTTTCATTTTAAGCTAGTTCCCATAGTGCGAGGCCAAAATATCTCGGGTTAAAGCCAATATTTCCCCTAATTTAGTTCTAATGAAAACGTTAAAATATGGAAATCGTTTTAAATACCAGCTTTTTACAAATTTATGGAATATATTATATTATTTCATTATTTTTTGATATTCTATTATCTTTTAACATTAAAAATGTTATTTTATTACATTTTTATATTGTTTGGTCACGTTTTATATACTATTTTATTGAGTAAAAATTTTAATTCAATTTTTGAAATTACTGTTTAGCTTTATTTACCTATTTGTCGCGTTTTGAACTGCTGATTCTCGTCAGGAAATATTGTCAGAAAGAAACTCAGATTCTAAGGATGATCCGATTTTTGGTTATTAATGAAATGGGCGCTACAAATACGAGAGTATTTCATTGGTTGCCAAGGGGATCCATCGGGGTTATAAGCAATTTAATGTACTTATTCAATAATTTAATGTATTTATTCAATAAATAAATTCTATATAAAAGTACTGTAATTCTCATAAACTCACTTTGAGCGCCTCACTACTTGAATCTATTTTTCTCGTAGCTCTAACTTATATTTTTTTTATATAAAAGCCGCAGAATATTATACTGGGCGATGTCCCTTTACTATTTTGACAGCCAACAACACAATACTTCTCTCCGCGACTTTTTACTGATATTTTATCCATACTTGTTAAAACAATACCGCAAATACAACAATCTTTAACACATGAACATTCGGAGAAAGTGCGAATTTTCGCCACCGCGCGCGTTGCTAATCTTAAGACAGTAAACTCCGCCTGTTTGCCCGAAGCGAATATATAAAGCAAATACTCCTTTAACCCCATATGTTCCTCTCCTATTATTCCTTCACCCCCCTTATCCTGACGCGCTGAAAAACTATAATTCATTCTAGAGCTATCATGACAACAGGTCGACTGAAACACCGACGTAAATGTGAAACTATGTTTTTAGTAACCTATGGTCCATGAAAAGTGTAGAACAGCAAAAAGCTCTAAAACCATTTACATACCATTTTTGTGAAAATGTAAAAAAAATAACATATTTTTCAAATTCTTCGACCTCGATAACCTTCAGAAGAACCTATAACTCGAAGTATTTGAACCGACTCCTCTAATAGCTCAGTCGTCAGGGGTTTTGACCTTTCATTAAATGTTAACAAACTGGCCCACAGGTAGTTTTTTGGACGATACGATAAAAAAAAAACTGCCCAAATATGATGTACGCTGAGACAACAAAATCCAAAATAAAATCAAAAATTAAATTTTTCGATAATATCTTAAAAAAACAAAAATGATATAAAAAAAAATTAACAATACTACGTGAAAGAGCGGTAAATTTTACAAAAAAAATAGTATATAGATTTTTTTTTTCGGAAAATTTATTAAAAAGTAACCAAAAAGTGTAGCGCTCCAAAAATGTTAATTTGAAAGTATACGCGCATCGCTTGAAGGTTTGTCGATATTACTTGTTTTCAGAGTGTCAAAAAAAATTAAAAGATAACCTTTTGAAGAGGAGACTTTCAGCTTTCCAATGGTACTCATAGTTTCTTTTTATTTTTGGTGCTTTATAATTTGTAAAACTTAAAAACGAAATTTTTGTTTACATAATTTTAACGAGCATACAGTAAATTACAAATATTTAATAAAATATAGCATTGAAAAAAAAATCTTGTGCAGATAACATTATTATACCTTAACATAAATATTAAGAAAAGAATAATTAAAAATACGCACATTGTCTATGTTACTTAAAAATTGAGTTTCAAAATATGAAAATTTGCCTGCTGTAGTGCGCCGTCGGCAATTTTACGTTCAAAGCAGTACGAGATGGTCAAAAAAAGTCGGACAATTTTTTATTTTTTTTTAAAGTAAAGTTAAAAATATACTTGATATTAGAAAATCATTAAAAACTTAAACTTTCTCTTTTTGTAATTTTGCTCTTAAAAAAATGAACACTTTTTTAAAAGAGATAAACGTATTTTTTGCTTCTTATTAATCATACAATTTAGACTTAAAATAAAAAAAATATTTAAAGATAGGAAATGAAAGATAGAAGTCTAAGCCTTAAGTAAAATGTATTTATATTTCATTTAAACATCCAGGTACAAAGAAAACAGTTATTGAAAACACAAAAATTCTAAATTACTCGAGGGAATTTTGTTAATGGCGATCGGAGAAGAAACGCGCGCGCAGCGCCAACAGCCCGATCTGTTTTCTGACATCTGTGCGACGTTCACGTAGTTTGTATACTGTACTAGCCATGCCCGCGGCTCTGCTTACGTGGACTTGATTCACTATTATCGTCACTGCTTATTCCTTATGTTGCCTAACGTAATAAAATATATCCTATAACTTGGCCATATAAAAAAAAAACACCTAAATCGAATAAGTGATTCTTGAGTGCTAACCGCACTAACGGAGAGACAGACAGAGAGACGTTGCGTTTTATATATTACAGATTTTTTTTAATAAATATTAAGTTAAGAATTAAAAAAAAAAAGTAAATCGAAAAAGTGGTTCTCGAGTGATAAGCGCACTAACGGACAAATAGACAGACAGACAGAGAGACGTTATATATATATATATATATATATATATATATATATATATATATATATTTATTATAGAAGATTATATATAACCTGGCCAGAGAACAAATCTATGAATTAAAAAAAAAAAAAAACACGTAAACCGGATAAGTGGTTCTCCAGTGATAAGTGCACTAACAGACAGACAGACAGAAAGGCGTTGCATTTTATATATACTATAAAAGATTATAGATAACCTGACCAGAGGACAAATGTATGAATTTAAAAAAAAACACATAAATCGGATAAGTGCTTTTCGAATGATAAGCGCATTAACTGACAGACAGACAGACAGAGAGACGTTGCATTTTATTTATTATAGATATAGATATTCTTTGCTACATGATATTAGTCCATATTTAATGGTTTAGGCAGTGTATTGCTAGAGAACGCGCTAGCGGCAAACTTTTTTCCGACTTGATTCGCTATTATCGTCACTGCTTATTCCTTATGTTACCTAACGTAATAAAATATAGCTTATAACCTGGCCAGAGAACATATGTATGTTTAAAAAAAAAAAAAGCATCAGATAAGTAGTTCTCCAGTGATAAGCGCATTAACGGACAGGCAGAGAGACAGAGAAATGTTGCATTTTATATACATTATAGATATTGTTAAATAAATTTTTAAATGAAAAATAATTAACTTTAAATGTAAATTAAGTGTTGTTTGCTGTTTTGTATTGATACAATTATTATTAAATATATTCATTTTTATATAAATAAATACACTGACTGCCATTTTTGATCACCCATTTTGAAGTTTTTAAATCAGCACTCCAAAGAAAATTGCAAAATTAAATGAATTACGTACTCTCTGGCCGCCATATTGGATCCACCAGTTTGAATTTTTCTAATCTGTCATAGGATTCTTAGTCAGCATTCCGAGAAACCCTTTAATAGCCAATTTCAAAATATTTAGCGGTATACAGAAACGTTAATTTAATCATAAATGAGGTTGGAAGTATGATTCCCACTCCAGCTGAAGGGGTTAAACCAGCCATTTTATTTTAAGTATTTTTTTTTAAACTACGGTAGAACTAAAAGAAAATAATCTGTATGCCATCTTTTTGTTAACTTTCCCGTTCTTTCACGTGGTGCTATTAGTTTTTCGATATCTTTTTTATTTTTCGAGATATTTGTGAAAAACTGAACTTTTCATTTTATTTTCGATTTTGTAGGCCTAGCGTACCCTTTAGAGCACAAAATTTAACCACCCCAACTCCTTTTAATCCTTCGCCTGAAGCAATATCGCTCCAAAACTATGGGTTCTTTTTCGTATTCAAATATTAAATGAGTACCAACTTCGTAATCAACATTTCATTTCGCTTAAGGGTATAATGCAGACAGGCAGATTGACAGACAGTCCGACGTAAATAGGAAACTGTCTTTATTATATTCTTGGGACATTAGAAGTGACGAAATTATACCTACACTTTTTTTGTGATCTTAAAAACCAGACCCGTCTAAATTATTCCCTATTTCGCAAGGTGTTACAATTTGACAGGGCGCCTTGGGAAAATCTGTTTGCAGCAAGGGCGCTGAAAATTGATCTATGGGATTAATTATGAACAGTTTATGTAGCAAACCAAATTTCCCATGTTGTAAATATTCAGGATTAAATTTATGCCGACAATGTCAATTTAAGCCAGAGTTAGTATCTTGATAAATTAATTTTTAATTGATATTTGTATGCAAACAACTTTGGAATTATTTAAAGATTACAAGTAAAACACCTTTTATCTTAAAAATTTATTGCTATTAGGAACCGGTTTTTACTATTTTTGGTATTTCCCATTAGCTGGGAAATAGACACACAATCTACAAAATTTATTAATATTGATTTGGTTTCCATTTGACTTATGTAAAGTATAACAGGTGTTTCTTAAACAAAAATGGATACCTGCTGTACTGGTAGTAAACTAGATCTTTGAAATGATGTAACTATCGACTATAATCGGTCAAAAAGTTTAGACTCGCTGTTTAGAAGTAGAAAACTGAGGATCGAAAGCAACGAGTTATCAAATTTTTGTCGGTAATTTCAGCACATTATTTTTTAAGAGGTTATATACACCTGGGCGCTGCAAAAAGTATGTATATTTAAAAAAAAAAATAAAAGTTATTAACTGAATAATACAAAAGAATGGCAATAATATATTTTCATTGTATTTGAAATTATAAGAATTTTTTTTTTTTTAAATATGTTTTAAAAGTTAACATTATTTTTTAGCGGGTTAAATGAAGCAGTGATCAAAACTATGGCGCCTCCTTGTCTGCAGGATAACGTCACAAAAAAATAATCCAATCTGCAATAAAAATTAATTTTGTAAAATAACTAGCCGGGCCAGCGGCTCCGCTCGCGTGGACTTGATTCACTACTATCGTCACTGCTTATTCCTTATGTTACCCAACGTAATAAAATATCTCCCATTATTTCTCCTAATCTCCCAATATTTCTCCTTATTTCCCATTATCTCTACATAATTTCCATTATCTAGGCTTATCTCTGCTCATCTCCCATTATTTCTCCTTATCTCCCATTATTTCTCCTTATCTCCCATTATCTCACCTTATCTCCCATTATTTCTCCTTATCTCCCTTTATTTCTCCTTATCTCCCATTATCTCACCATAACTCCCATTATCTAGACATATCTCTGCTTATCTCCCATTATCTCTCCTTATCTCCCATTATTTATACTTATCTCCCATTATCTCACCTTATCTCCCATTATCGAGGCTTATCTCGACTTATCTCCCATTATTTCTCCTTATTTCCCATTATCTCACCTTATCTCCCATTATCTAGGCTTATATCGAATTATATAGAACATATGTTTAAATTTATAAAAACACGTAAATCGGATAAGTGGTTCTCGAGTGATAAGCGCACTAACGGACAGACAGACAGACAGAGAGACGTTGCATTTTATATATATTGTATTCTTTGCTACATGATATTGTTCCGTATTTAATGCTTTAGGGAGTGTAATGCAAGAGAACGCGCTAGCGGCAAACTTTTCTCCGACTTGATTCACTATTATCGTCACTGCTTATTCCTTATGTCACCTAATAAAATATATCCTATAACCTGGCCAGAGAACATACGTATGTTTAAAAAAAAACACGTAAATCGGATAAGTGGTTCTCCAGTGATAAGCACACTAACGAACGGACAGACAGACGGACAGAAAGACATTGCATTTTAGATATATTATAGATATTCTCTGCTACATAATATTGTTCCATATTTAATGGTTTGGACTGTATTGCAAGAGAACGCGCTAGCGGCAAACTTTGTCCGACTTCATTTACTATTATTGTCACTGCTCATTCCTTATGCTACCTATTGTAATAAAATATAGCCTATAATCTGGCCGGAGAACATATGTATGTTTTTAAAAAAAAAAAAGTACGAAAATCGGATAAGTGGTACTCCAGTGATAAAACGCACTAACGGACAGACAGACAGACAGAGATACGTTGCATTTTATATATATTTTAGATGTAATAAAATATATACCTATAACCTGGTCAGAGAACATATGTATGAATTTAAAAATCACGTAAATCGGATAAGTGGTTCTCGAGGGATAAGCGCATTAATGCACAGACAGACAGACAGACAGACAAACATTGCATTTTATATATATTATAGATATAATTATTATTATTATCATATAACCTGGCCAAAGAATATATGTATGAATTTAAAAAAAGGCAGGTAAATCGGATAAGTGGTTCCCGCGTGATAAACGTACTAATGGACAGACAGACAGACAGAGAGACATTGCATTTTATATATATTATAGATTACAGATATTCTTTACTACATAATATTGTTCCATATTTAATGGTTTAGGCTGTGTATTGCAAAGGCACGCGCTAGCGGCAAACTTATTTCCGACATCATTCACTATTTTACGTCACTGCTCATTCCTTATGCTACCTATCGTAATAAAATATAGCCTATAACCTGGCCAGAGAACATATGTATGTTTAAAAAAAGAACGTAAATCGGATAAGTGGTTCTTCAGTGATAGGGGCACTAACGGACAGACATACAGACAGACAGACATATTATAGATCTAGTAGTTAAAATTACCGAAGGGGTTTTTTTTTTTCAAAAATAAAAAAATTACGGTGTTTCAAACCTTAGTATGCAATTTTGCATCAAAAAATTCATGTTTAATTATTTATAAAAAATCGTCTATTAGAAAAATTAAAAAAACTTCACATTTTGTAGAAAAAGTCATTATTAAAATTAAAAAAAGAGTTAAAAAAATGAATGCTATAACTTTGTAATGAAATGGAATTTTCTTATTATTTTTTTTTTAATAATTCTTAGAAGTATAGAGAATAAAAATCCGTAAAAAAAATCTAATTTTTGAAAATTCCAGGTGTATATAACCCCTTAAACCGAAAAGTCCGAGAAGGACTTGTTAGTGTTCCATGCTAAAATTGAAAAACGGAACAATTATGGAATTATTTCGGTGTCTGTCTGTCTGCCACAGCCGATTTTCTCAGAATCTATTTGACATAGAAAGATCAAATTTGTCACAAATATAGAAATTGATGGCCCAATCACAACCGTATAATTTTGAAAGTTAAATTTTGACTTAAGAGGTTTGTTTTGGGGAGTGAAATCAGAAATGAAAAAAATTTTTTTTAAGATCATCGAATGGGGTGTCAAATGCCAGCTTGTGAAAACATGAATTCAAAAATATATATGATATAATACAATCGCAAAACATTACTTCTAAAAAAGTGCCAAAAATGGCTGCCACTATACTAATTTCGAAAAAAAAAATCTGGAATATTCTCCATAATCACGAATGCATTAACTTTGATAAGTTATCTGTCACATGAAAAATCTTTTTTGGAATATGTTAATAATAGTCTATCCACCTATTTATATAATATTGGGCTTATACAAGTGATAAAAGATACTGGTTCTACTAGAGATCGAACCCTAATAGACAATGTATTTTGTAATTTTCCTAATGATATAGAAGCTTACGTTATAGAAAATTTTTTAGCCATCACAAACAAGTTTGTGTCTGAATCCTACATACTGATTTTTGAAAACTCATTTGGGGTGTGTTTTGTGAAGTGATTGATCATTTTATACCTCCGTAACAAAAATTTTTATTGTAAAAGCAATCACGGTACCGAACAGTAATTGCACAAGTCTGACTTACACTTGACTGGCTTTAATATTTTTTATGAAGACAGTACTGTATACGAGCTGCATAGAAATCCCTAAAAGGCTACAGGAACGACTCGTTTTTTCTTGGTTGGTATACTTAACAAATTTTAAGTATATTATTTATAGTAAAATATATAAGGGGTTAATGGGGTGGTGTAGGAGGTTAGAGGGGTTGCTTCATATATATCATTCTATATATCATTTTCTGGGTTCTTGGACTGAAGGAAGTTATTTTTTTTTTATTACTTCCAATTTTAATAGGGAAAGGGGATGAAAAAGATAGGAGAATCTTATATAGTTACAATAGTATATGAGAACTTTTCCATGATTTTTGTGTGGAAGAATTTTTAAACATTTTCATTTATAACAAAACATATAAAGCGCAAAATGAATGCAAAAAGGAGGTAGAAAAATGAATTCGTAATCATGATATAAATCTTGGGGGTTCTTTTAGTCAAGGAATCGAAATATTACATTTTATTTTTATGATTATTTTCATGGGAATAGGGCAGGAATTAATGCACAATGCAGTTTCATTAGTATTAAGAGTATTTATGCTGATTCCTAATTGGGATATTGGATATTTATTATAAATTAATATTTTTATAGTAATATATATATATGAGGTGAACGGATAAGATAGGGGTTTAAAACGGTGATTACGTATGTATATATATATATATATATATATATATATATATATATATATATATATATATATATATATATATATATATATACATATATATATATATATATATATATATATATATATATATATATATATATATATATATATACATATATATATATATATATATATATATATATATATATATATATATATATATATATATATATATGTTTCAGTGTTTTTGTTTTTCCGCTATTAATAGAAATAGTATATACAAAGGATTGAGATCTCATTACAGAGTAACCTAAAAAAAATAGTGAGTTGAATACAAGACAAGTTTTAGAAATACAATTGGTTAAGTTGGCTGAAATGTATATATGGCACAGCACGTTAACTCTTTTGTACTTACTTCCCTTGCTAATGGGACTTATCGTATTTGTGAAAAAATTTCTTCACGTCTTAGGGTCTTTAGACGAAAAAAACATACTTTCCATTTTCGTCGGTCTGTCTGTCTGACTATGGCCTGTCGATCTGTTGATACGATAACTCTCGAATGAGATGATAATATAATATTTGAAATGTGGAATGAAATCTATAGTTCTCAATTGACATCGTTTCAGGGGAAAAAGGTCTACAGATTTTCAGTTCTAAATTGATGTCCAAATAAGAATAAGTAAACATATCCCGAAATCAAATTGTATATCTAATTAATTTTTGAAGTGTTATAAAATTAAAACAAACAAAATTTAATATGCAAGTATTTAATTCCATGTCTGGTATTTTTAATCAATATTACTGACCATAAAAAAATTATTTAATTAACAAAACAAGTTGTAAAATTTAGGAAGAGTATCTCACATGCTCATAATAAATGTGCATTTCTTAACATATCTTTTAATTTTCAGGATAAATTAAACATTAGGTTCGAGTTTTATGGTAAAAAAGTACACTATCATCAATGAAGCAGTAAATTGGATTCCTGGTCCTTTCCAGCACATCGTTAATATAGTAGGAAACAATTTGGAGCACTGGGATTCATTGGCTTTGACAGTGAGGAGATTGAAAAAACTGTCAATTACCGCTTGTGAAGAACGCGTTCTGAAGAAACATGAGAGCCTATAATCCGTCATGCGAAGCACGATCGAATGCCTTGGTTATATCAAGTACAAACGCTCGAGATTCTCTAAAATCTTCAACTGAGTTGTTCCAAATGTGTGTGACATAAATTAGACGATATATTGACCTTTGCTTACGACAGCCATATTGATGACCGCTAATAATATTAAATTCTTCCAAATTATACTATGTCCGAACGTTTTAACATCACGCCAACTTTACAGCAAATGTCACAGAATCTTAAAATTATTGATAGATTTGTCCGTCACCTGAAAGTCAACAATGGCTGACCTGCTCTATTCTTGTAATTATCTACTTTACTTCGAGATCTTATATTGTACACATCGTTAATAACCTACTAATTTTAATGGTTTCCACTAAAGTTAAGTGTATTTTTATATGTGTATATATTTGTATATATATATATATATATATATATATATATATATATATATATATATATATATATATATATATGTTTTTATAAACGCTGAAAAAAGTGTGGATGTTGGATTGGATTTAGAAAAACGTATGAAACGTATTTCTGCCCGAACAGTAAGAAGAAGGCTTCAAGCTGGGTTCAAAAGCTCTAGAATTAGAAAAAACCCTGCGTGTCGGCGAAGAATAGAAGGTGCGCTTGGCATGGGCCCGTATAAAAATATCTCAACAAAGAGAGACTGGTGTAATATCATGTGATCGGACGAGTTTAATTTCGAGGTATGCATTATCTACTAATTTTGAATATTGTTTAAATCATTTATTTCAGTAAATGAGCAACCCGAAAATATATTTTTTTATTTTTCTCTAATGTTTGTTTTTTTTCCTTATCTTAGGTTTTTAGTACGCCAGATACTACCTACGTAAGGTGTCCGATAGGACAAAAGTGTAACTCTGATTGCGTAGTGTTACACAAATAAGAAGAAACCAGTATTATGATGAGGGAGTGCATGTCAGTAAGTGGCGTCAGTGATCCTCAACCGCAGAATGAAGGACCACTTTTTTGACCCGTCATATCGGAAACGCCACTTTTAAATAGCATGTCTCGAAATCATGTTTTATTTAGTTCTTTTTGTTTTAACCATAAATAAGTTACACGAATTTTTATTATATTTTTTTAAATTTTATCCGCCATATTTAATTAACCTTTAACGACTAAAATACTCGTATTCTGACATTAATTATACATTTTTTCGGACAATATTCGGTTTTTTTAACATAGTATACATTAATTTCTTGAATTTTCTGATTCCATTTGCCATTTTGTGGACGCCATATTGAATTTCGAAAAAGTTTCATTCGAAAGCGCTTGAGTATACAAACATCTTGAGACTTTCGAAGTTATTTTCCGTTGCGTTTAATTTTGGAAAGAGCAGTATTCCGGTTGACGCGGAATGACGACCCATATATATATATATATATATATATATATATATATATATATATATATATATATATATATATATATATATATATATACCGAGCGACCACGAGATTTCTAGCCAAACTTTTATTTTAACATGAAAAAGATACGAAC
Source organism: Pachyrhynchus sulphureomaculatus (assembly GCA_019049505.1). NCBI lineage: Eukaryota > Metazoa > Arthropoda > Insecta > Coleoptera > Curculionidae > Pachyrhynchus > Pachyrhynchus sulphureomaculatus. The sequence goes on along the minus strand of CM032452.1, from coordinate 2,481,855 downwards.
AAATCTAATCCTTAATCATGTATCAAGCAGAGAGTATTTCAACAAGAGATTTCATTTTAAATTATTAGAAAAATGAAGTTTTATTTTAAATTTTGGTAATATTTTTATCTGAATCCAAACTATAAACTATGCGATTAATGATGGAATACAATATCTGCCAAATGGCCTTCTCGGTTGTTCTAACAGGTAGTCATTCTTTTGAGGAAATTTTCCATCACATTTTGGCACAATTGTGGCTCTATCTCGCGAATTTTTGTTCTGATATTGTCTTTGAGAGCTTCAATCGTTGCTGGAGCATTGGAGTAGGCTTTATCTTTAACATAGCCCAAAAAGAAAAATCTAAGGGTGTTAAATCGCACGATCTGGGTGACAAGTTGAAGTCAGAATTTCGATAAATTATACGATCGGGAAGCTTTTCGGGCAATAATCCTATTGTTTCACCACTTGTGTGGCATGTAGCTCGACCCTGTTGAAAATAAAGATCATACGCATCCGAAGCATCCACTTGAAGCCAAAAAAAGTCAGTCAGCATCTCACGGTAACGTACACCATTTAGAGAAACGGTCGCACCAGCTAATTTAGTTAGCTTCGAGCGGCGGCAGCAGCAAGAACACATTATCGAGTAGCAACAGCAGTAGTGCAAATTCATTGTTAGACGAACGGGTTGAAGCCCGGAATCTTAATGTATTACATTCCACCATCCGTGATAGCTTCTATGGTAATATATATATATATATATATATATATATATATATATATATATATATATATATATATATATATGATTTAGTTATTTTTCTTTTGACCCTGTATGTATGTTTTTATTTTTACTTTTCAATTTTCTTGGATTTGGAGGTCAATTATAGAATGAAACTTCCCAAAATTTATTGTGATCCTTTCCTTTTATTGTTGACGTTTCGGCATAGTTTGCCTTTCTCAAAATTCTTGTTTAGTTTGGCTTGTATAGTACAGTACTATAAATGTAGTTTGCATGTTGTATTCGTCCCAATTAAAAAAATATATATATAAGACACTGACAATTAATTAACATGTTGTTCTTGTAACGAAAAAAATGGAAAAAGAGTACGGTACATTAAAATGGGCTATGATAAATATTAACCTAAACATCCACGTCCAAGCCAAATTAAACAAGAATTTTGAGAAAGGCAAACTATGTCGAAACGTCAATAATAAAAGAAAAGGATCACAATAAATTTTGGGAAGTTTCATTCTATAATTGACCTCCAAACCCAAGAAAATTAAAAAAAAAAAAAATAAATAAATATATATATATATATATATATATATATATATATATATATATATATATATATATATATATATATATATATAAATTTTATTAGGTTATTTATTATTAATATCGTTTAAGTAATGGTATTTGGTGATTTATCGACATCAAAAACTAATTATTCTGGCAACTGTACTACTAGTTCTTTAATCCTCCCTTTCGTAGGTAAAGAGACCAAAATGAATAAAGGCATATTTCGCTTTTTAGTACGTAGTAACACTCAGGTAGAATTTGAGTACAACCTCAACAATCGATTTAGCCAAAAATTTAACATTCGAGTGTACAAAACAATCGATTTTTAATTTACTTTTATTCAAGCTAATAGTACTATATGTATTAAAATTTAAATTAATATTGTCAACAGGTTTACGTCTTACCTGGCATTCTGTTTAAAATATGAAATACGATCGGAACACAACTAGTAGAAGTGCAAAGACTGTCTTCCATCTCTCTTAAATTAGGTACTGTCACTGGTGATACTTGTGTATGAACAGACTATAGTAACACAACAAAAAACGCACTGCGAACTTTGATCACAAATGTTTATTTGAAACAAAATTCCTTTTGGATGATAGGTATTCCTACAAGCGTAATTATTTTGGAAAAGCGAGGTATCGTAGAAATTCACAAATATTAGATTCTTGAACTGGTAAACGTTTCATCTTTTAATATATCACAAGTTAAGAACATAGTGTTATCACAAATTTTATGACAGTTATCACTATTTGTCGCCTTGTATGTTTATTAAGTCAGCTGAGCTTGAGTTCAGTATTGTCGCTGAAAGTATTGAGAAAAAAAATGTGAACCTTATCAAAGAATGACAGGGAATAGATCAATGAAAAACACTATTTTTATTTTAGTACCACTAAAAATTATTTTGATACCACACGTAAATTTATTAGTACCGAAATATTGAAAAAATATTGCAATTATACACACATTATCGCCAGCTTTAAATTTTTTTGCAGAACTCTTGTAAATTGTCACAAACTTGTCTTAGTCGTCTCCACTGACCTAGAGAGGTAAATAATTTATTACAGGGGTGGTACCCAGGTAACCGTACCCGACTACCTAATAAAAATATCTAACTACCGGAGAAAGATTAATTGCCCGGGAACCGTCGTCGGTAGGAACCAACCAGACCAATCGAGCGACCGACCCGTAGCCGGTATTTGAGTAAACTCACCTGTTCGGCTGCGGTGTTTTTGCCGGTATATCTGTTTTCACAGGTAAAGGTTATCGTGTGCACGGGCTTCAAAAGGTCGCGAGCCTACGATGGATAAGCCAAGGCCGGAAAACGGTTCGTTTTGAAATTTAATTAATAAATTTTAGTCTTATTTTCAGTTAATGGTTAGGAAATCATTTTTGTTTTTGCGTATACAGTTTAATAAACACTACTTACACCTTCGGGTATCCTTACATATATATGTATATGTTTACATATATATATATATATATATATATATATATATATATATATATATATATATATATATATATATATATATATATACATATATATATATATATATATATATATATATATATATATATATATATATATATAAAAAAGTAAATACACACGCATATACCGGGTGTTATGGAAATAACTGCATATATCCACCACTGATGGATCCGTATGGCAAAACCGATTACAGAACATTCACTTGAAATAGTAGATCTCAATAAAAAAAGGAAAAAATCGACCCTAAAGAAATAATGTCATGAATATTTTTTTTGCATCCCATTGATGAACGCTGAACTCCAGAGTATCAAAATACGTAAATCAGGCGGAAGGTCGTTTTTCGATTCCGTCATATTTTTCTGTTCTAAAACTGAATTGGCTCCTTTGTTACTCGCATCGCCAAAGATTAAAGCATTTATACCGACTGCCTTGTTTTCTTTTCAGTGAATGTTTACGGGGGTAAGGTGTCGTAAAGGTCGATGTTTTTTTTAAAGAGAGATGGACTGACATAGTGATTAAGAAATTTGCAGAAAGTGTAGAATATAGCAGCAAGTGAGATAGATTGTGTCGTTGGTACAGTTGGTTAAGTTTTAAATTTATCACGGACAACTTAGGATATTTTATATGGAGATCCATTGCTCATTTAAGGTACATTTATTTACTTATTTCGTATGGATGTACATCGCATTATTTACATTTAGGTATTTATATTGAAAACATTCAGAGAAAAATTTATTTGAAATTCTGTTTTTATTTTGCCCCAAAACAGCTGTTAAATAAAAAATAGCGAATCTCAATAATAAAGGAAAAAATTGACTATAAACCCATTTAATAAAAAAAAAATTTAAAAATTGTTATATTTTAAAATAATCGCTTATTACTGACTACAGGTTTTATATTTCAGAATTATATAGTAAAAATTTTAACAGGTAATTCAGCAAAATTTTATTTGCTTCCTGCTAAAAAAAAAAAATAATAAAATAAATGTTGGGATGGATTGTTCCCCTTTATTTAATATAGACTAGAAAGACAAAAAATTGTTTTATGATCGCCGACAGACAGGGGTTTCTGCTGTAGGAGAGGCTCGTGTATATTATATTATACGTATTTTATTTATTGATTTTTCCAACATATTTTTATAAGGACTTAATGTAATTTCCATAGTTTTTTGTACAGTATTTTTTGTAGTATTAGACATACAAATTTTACAAAATCTCGAAATAGTCGGTTCACAATTTAAATATGGCTTTTTCATTATTGATAATAATAGAAGCGTAAGATCGAGGTGCTTTCATTACTTGAGTTTGTTTGAAAGAGGGAGAGCATTTAAATAAATTTTCGGAAAAGTCTTTCTTGTCGATTGGCCAAACTTCAGCCACTGGAAATCCGTTCACAATGATACCAATGATAGCAGTTCTTTGATAAGCTTCTGTAAATAAACTCACAATTTGATATTGCATTACTTGAGGACCTGGGTTTGCCCTCAACCATTCTTTTGTTGCCGTAATATAATAAGGGCTCATAGATTTAAAAAAAAGACACGTCGAGTAGCTGAAGCCGGTGAGTAGTAATGCCTAGCAGCTGTAACATTAGCTTTTGCTATGTTCAACGCTTCCTGATTCTTCGAATGCGTTCGAAGAAGTAACACTTTATTTTCAAGGGCTAGCTTTACGATGCTTATAAAATGTTTTATCCATTTTACAAGTTTTACATTTTACAGTTTGAGTTAATATAGCAAGTCTCTGGAATAGTGACAACACTCTCAGAAGGTGTGCCATTCCCCAATTCAGGATTTTGTCTCATTCTTTTGAATATTTAATCCTAAAACGTTTTGCATTTTGTTCTCAGAGGTGAAAAATCTACTTTTATCTACGTTAGATATTTTTGTAGACGAAAATTTATTTTTATTTGCGATTGTGACGTGAGGGTCGATTTGCCCTACTCTTCCTACTTAAAAAGAGCTCTTAAGGAGGAATGATCTAGTTGTTCCCCCAAGGTCGGTCTATATATATATATATATATATATATATATATATATATATATATATATATATATAGGGTGTTATGAAAATCGTCTATTATATTTAAACAGGTGATTCCCTAAGTCAAGTAAAGAAACATTTAATATTTTTTTCTCATTTCGGACATTTTTAAAAATTTTGTAATGGACACATTTATTTGCTCATGTGAGACACCGATTAACATTGTTGCCAAAATTTCATCTTTATTTTTAAAATCATAATTTGTTGAAACATAAAGTAATCGAATTTTCAAGTAAAAAAACAACAAAAACTGTTGCTAAATATTTTTTTCTTATCGGAATTATACGTATTTATTACACAAATGTTAAACTTAGATCAAAATTTAAATTGCTTGCTATTATCAATAGATAACGTTACCTGATTAAACTATTAAGTTATATGTTGATACAACAAATTGCGTCGCGGTAACTAACAATAAATACTGCACTTCTTAATTAAACAAAAAACTTGAATGTGTCAAACAATTCGCTGTTATTAAAACCGAAATTCCGTATTAAAAACTCATTAAATGAATGTTTTCGTCAAAATATTAAGCTGTACTATCCAAACAAATGTTTTTAAATAGAAATGTTTATTTTTACATACGTACTAGATGAGGATTACTAACTAATAATGGCTTTAAGGTAGTAACAACATTTAGATCCCCGCGCAGCATCGATTAACTACAATTGGATCGGAAGAGAAGAGACAATCGTCAAAAAGCATGTGGAAACGACCAAGAAGGTTTCATCTGGCCATTTTGTATCGAAGTGAATAAAATTTGTATTTTCTATTGTTTTACACTCCGTCGTGAAGAAACCAGAGTAAAAGTTAAACAATGTTTTTAAAGGAAATGTAGTGATTATTAGTGGGTGTAAAACATTAGAGCTTTAGATAGAAAATTGTTGGTGGTTCTTTTTGTTAGTATAGTATGTTACTGTGCTTAAAACACTGATTTTCAGAAATAAATTATTCCTTCAGTATCAGTTTCTGCTTTTTAAATTGAAAAAGGTAAAAGTCCTTTAACATGTAATAAAATAAAATAAGGAATTGTCAATTGTAAGCATCGCACTATTGCAACAATCCAGATTATTATCAAAATTGATCCCGATTGCTTTTTATATGTGTATTAGGTACCACCATCGGCGTACACGTTAAAAAAATATAAATCCTGAGAGTTAATTTTCCTGTCAATTAAAATGAAGTGCTAGTTATTACAATTTTGCTGCAGTTCGACTTGACCTAGGGGTTTCCGGTTTAAATATATTAAACGATGAATATATTATTATATATATTTCCTTCAATATGTATAAGTAGTATGTTCGATAATGACTGGGCAAGTATTAATCCAATTTTCATGCATTTCTCCTTAAATATTTCATTTATCATTTTTAAGATCGGATAAAAATATATCATTTGACTCCTAATCGCCCTTGTCTTCAGTTTTCCAAAAGTTCCGAAAGACTTCACATATTAAGGTGTTGCTCAGAAGAAATAGATAAGAAATCCTACTTACAGACCCTTAACGAGCGTGATATCCAGAGGAGTTGTGATGGTGTAAATGCTGGGAAACAAACAAGTGACATGACAAAAGTACCGATACTACGGTACGCCATATTGTTAAAAGTATATTAAATGTTCAAAGAAAACAGTGTTCGTACATTGGATTCTTTAAAATCACCTTTAAATACCGACAAAACGAATATATTATGGAGCAGAACCAGCGTCTACAATGTCCTCTTTAAAGTGAGTTTTAAATATGGGTTAATAAATAAAAGAAAAACTATAGTGGAATTACAAAGATTAGGAAAATTAAGGTGTAAATATTTACAGTCTATCAAAATATATATTTGCATTCTAGCAAGAAGTATAGAGCTGAAAACAGACTCATCATTTACCTAGACGACATCCACGATACTATAAAAAACGGTGGAGTGATTCAAGTAACAAATATCATATTAAAGCCACTTCGAACAAAAGGAAAATGATCACAATAATACATGCTGCTAGAGAAAATGGATTAATCCCGAATTATCCACTCTTGTTTGCTAAAAATATTTTGATTGACTTTTTTTTAATGTTCCGTAATATTTAAATGATGTAAATGATGAAGGCTACCTTATTAACGCCACACACGCACGAGTATTGTAAAACTTTGAAGATATTTTTTTTATTGTTCACTTCCACTCCTGATTTTACCCTTTTTTCATATCCTGAGGATATTGGTGGGGATGTCGTAATACCTGTCAATGTTGTCCAAGTGCCGAAACATACCTTTCTGTATTGCACACCACCTTTTAAATAATGCGGTAGTGCTGTCACGTACGTTATCGCATTTCTGTAAATAACTACTACCTATGTACCTGGCCAGGCCAAATATACTTAAATAAATTATTGAATAAAGTATACCGACCTGCCGGGATTGGAACCAGAGACCTTTTGCACCGCAAGTAAGTTAGTGCGCCACGGGCTTCCACAAGCGGTAGAAAGTTATTCTCAAAAAAGTGTCACATTCTCTTTGATTCTTCGTGTCATTATAATTTTTCTAATATATCTATTTAGAAAAGTAAGAGTCTAACCACAACAAATATTGGTATTGTAAGATTCGTAAAAATTATAAATGATCTTATAAATGAATAAAAGAGAAAAAATAGTTATTACAATATTAAAATACGATCATTTAATATCAAAGATTATATAAAAAAATAGATATAAATATACAAACAATTAACACTTTTTTAAACCGCTAGAAAAAATCTTTTGTTTGGAGTCACTGACTGCAAAAGAATTTCAACTTTTATTTTGGCCTTGACGGTATAGTAGGTCAGACATTTATTTTATTAAAGACACGAAATCTTGAGATTTACTGATATGGTATCATAAGCAAAAGTAATTAGATTTTTATGTAATTAAAATAGGAAAAAAATTATTGAATAATAAAATAAAGTCAAAAAGAATGGTAGCACTCAAGGACAATTTTTATTTGTTAAATAAGAAGATTAAAAAAAAAAATAGAATAAATAAACTGCTGGGCAAAATTAAGGGGACTGGCTTAAAATTTTTTATTTCCTACGGCAGAGGAAAGTATTATATTTGTGATAAAATTACCCTCCGAGATTTTTACATTTTTTTCGGGCTTCGGGCTAACTAAATCACGAAAAACATAATATCCAGTTTCCGCCAGTCTGGTCTGACTGTTGGTATGATAACTTTCGAATAAACTGAGACATCAGTTTCAAATTTGGTACTCATGTAATACTTGAACTAGAAAAAGAATATACAGTTTTTGAGGGTGTACGGGGTAGGTGATAAATTTTCTATATTTTCAACGATAATTTTTCCTGATTTCTGTGTGTGTTAATGAACAATTTTTAAGCAAAATTATTAAAAAACAATATGTTAAACGAGTGGGAGACACCAGTTACTTATTTCCATCTGTCTATCTGTCGGTTTCTTGGCATGATTGATTGATATATATATATATATATATATATATATATATATATATATATATATATATATATATATATATATATGTATATATATATATATATATATATATATATATATATATATATATATATATATATATATGTATATATATATGTATATATATATATATATATATATATATATATATATATATATATATATATATATAATAAAAAAGCAAATGTTGCTGTATCTAACAAAATCCTTAAATATGAAATTAATTGGGGAACTCGGCAAAGGATACAACAGATGTTCACACAATGTTCATTTAGCCAATATTTCGGTCCTAGGTTGGGACCTTCATCAGGGCACAAAATGGGGAGTGCCTGTAGTTTTTAAGCCATGTCGTTTAAGATGAAGAGATGTGGATCAATACATTTTTTATGTTTTCGACAGTAATATGGTAATTTTTCCTGATTTTTTTGTGGGATACCAAACAAATATTATGCACAAATTTTTTATGGTCAAACGTAATAGAAGTAAAGGGGTAGGGGGGGGGGGGATCAGAGAGGTTATTTTCTATATATAGCGTTGTATGTCCTTTTCAAGGTTCTTGGAGTCGAGGAATTCAAAAATTCGGTTATTTTTGTCAATACTTCCAATTTTAACCCATTATTTATAATAAAATATATATGTTCTTTTTAGGGTTCTTGGGCTGCGGGAATATGAAAATTAGTTATTTTTTCATTACTTTCAATTTTAATAGGGGAAAGAGGTGAGAGAGAGAATTTCGTAATTTTTTCAGGTTTTTTTAATGAGCGAACGGGTAAATTTTAAACATAATCATTTATAATAAAACATATAAGAAGCTAAATGGGTGTAGAAGAAAGGGAGGGAAGGGACTTCGTATGTTTCTTTGGGATTCTTTCAGTCAAGATATCAAAATATTGTATTTTTTAGTTTCTTTGCTGAAGGAAATACGTGACTTATTACTTTTCCTTACGTTTTAGGGTATTTAGATCACGAAAACATTTTTTCCTATTTTCGTCGGTCTGTTGATATGTCAATGTGATGGCACGATAACTGTAGAAGTATGGATGAAACCTTTGGTTCTTAACTGATATCGTGTCAAGATAATGAGGTGAAAAAGGTGGGAATTTATTTAATCTTTTCTTGAAAGAGTCAAATTTAGTGCCTATTTCGTTACTACGTATCTGCAAGGAAAATATTATGTAAGTCACTTTATCGATTTGTTTTTCATTATTTTGTATACAGAATGTAGTAGTAGGGAAGAGTCAAGCACACAGATCCGAGGGATCCTTTTTTTCCCAACCTGAAGTTACGTCTGAGAATTTTCAACCAGACTAAACCAACAGTTTAACGAACCACATAATCAGTAGATGGTACTTTCTCAGCCCATAGTGGCGATTTTTGAAAGTTTATCGATGCCTGCTGACAGCATGACGTGAAATGTGGTTTAGCCAAATACACTTAAAACAAAATGTACCAACACAGTAAACATAAAACACAGTAGCGACGCTCAAGAAAATTTTTAGCTCCAGTTTTTGTCACGCATGCGTTCCCTATCATACCAACAACATGACTGCCAGTGCGCTCGCGGGTTGTGTTTATATCTGGATTTCAGGAAAATTTTTTTATAATGTTCTCCGAACTTCATTATTAATAATTTTCCTTTGACGTTATAAATGCAAATAATTATAAAAAAGATGTCAAGAGGAAGTTTTTGTTGTGTGGTTAGTACTTGTAAAAATAAATATGGTATTTCCAAAGAAGTTAGTGTTTTAGAGATTTCTAAAATCGTAAAACGTAATTTATTAATAATTCTTTATTTCTATTATGCAATATAATACATAAAGATTATCTTTCACATTAAAATTGTTTACTATAGTTAAGTTATATTATCTGCTAAAATTCGCCAACCGAATCTTCAAAACTCAATCTGGGCATGCAAAAGTAGTAATTCTCAAGCACGAATAAGTTTGAGTAAATCAGTGCAAGGAATTAATTTTTTTATATAATTGGTATATAGGCACGAAAAGTTATTAGTTGCATGAGGATGATTGTTGACATTATACGCGCGAAGCTCAACGTTTGTAGAGATATATCCTCAAAATGAACATCCCTCCCTTCCCCCCCCCTCCCGGACAATATCTTTAAAAGTTGAGAAATATAAATTTAACAATTAGATACTTAACAAATAACGTGCGAAAAGCATTGAAGTCAAATGTATTTTTTCCTTGTATTTTTTGTCTTTTTCCCTGTTTTTGTATATCTGTTTTAATAAGAATTTGATAAAAAAATGTTTCTAAAAAAAACTTTTCCCTTTTTTTTCTTTTCAATCGGCAAAATCCATTTTTATTCTACAGAATAGGATTTTTCTTTTAAAAAAAGGAATTTGAATATTTCAAAAACTTGCGGGCATCATACCAACAATATGGCGACAGATCATTTGATCATTACAAACTCAAAACCCTTTGAGATCAAAGGTGCCGAGTCGGACTGTCGCTCCTGTGTTTTATGTTTATTGTGGTACTGATTTATCGGGAATCAAACGCGAGACTATGGCCATGGTAAGCGAGAACTATATTACGAAATCAAAGTCGCAACATACAGAGTTTTGAGTTGTAAATAGGTTTTGAGGTGTAAGTATCTCTGGTGCATTTTCACTGCAAAACTTTTTCAGGGTTTAATAAATCACCTTAAAGTACCAATCATTTAAAATACCGAATTATGTTGTTTGTATTAAGTCATCATCTCGTGTGGAAAAGTCAAAATCAATATTGATTATAAAACTGCGTCTCTGCGCGCGAAGACTGTAATGATAAGTTGTATAATTATTTAAACAAATATGTTTTTATTTTAGCAAAATCAGCTTTGATTTTAGCACCTACCTAAAACAAAATAATAATATTGTAAATGTAAAAGTCTTGTGTCTCGTGTTTACCGTATGATGCAAGCGTGTTCCAAATTAAAATAAGTTTTAAAGTTCGAAAATGATTCTTGAATGGAAAAAAAAAAAACCAAAAAAATATATTTTTCAACATAAACTCCAATTTTTTGTTTCCTCAAAGAAAAAAAATGTTTCGAACTACAGTAATACCCCGCTTTACGCGAGGGATACGTTCCGAAAAAAATCGCGTTAACTGAAATTCGCGTATATCGAGGTTTATGATTAAACATAGTCAAAATTTAATACAAAAAAATACAAATCATTTTAATCAATCACTTTAATTCTAAGAACACTTTATGCAATACATACTCTTATTTTTTACGGAAAAATACATCTATTGTCTTTTGGGTAACGTTTTGTTTACGTTCTTGTAAAATACGTTCATAACACCCAACACTGTTTTTTAATTGTTTGACACACGGTCAAGACACGGTCATCATTATTGTCTATACTCTGCAATATGTCCAAACCTGAATAAATTTTTGAAAGTGCATTTTGTATTTCCCCTGAAGATAAAACTTTCTCTTCTACTTGTTCTTCCTCATCGTAGATAGGATTATTCTGTAACTCGATCAGATCTTCATTGCTAATAGGATCGTCGTGCGTTGCTACAAGTTCTACGAGATCTTCTACCGTGACATCTTCAAGTTCAGACCCCTCAATCATTGCAGCAATGTCTTCAAGCACTTGTCTCTGCATCTGGACAATTCTTCTAGGTGCTTCCACTACATCTGGCCAAAGATTACGCCACACCCCATTCATACAACTCATTTTAACTTCCTTCCAAGCCTCTTCTATGTTGTGAATAGACTTCATAATGTTGTATGACTTCCACCACTCTCGCATAGACTGTCTTCCTTCCCCGTCAGTTTCATGAATTAGTTGGCTAAAAGTGCGGCGATGGTAATAAGCTTTGAAGTTTGCTATTGCTCCCTGGTCCATAGGTTGTAATATTGACGTAGTGTTTGGTGGAAGGAACTTTACGTACACTTTTAAGTCTCTGGGCGTATCAAGTGAGGTTGGATGTCCTGGGGCATTGTCTAAGAGTAATATAACTTTAGGTTCAAGCCCATTTCTGTCACAGTATGATTTGACTGATGGGCAAAAAAAATCTATTAGAATACCATTCTTGAAAAATTTCCCGTGTAACCCACGCCTTTCTGTTTGATCGCCACACAACTGGTAGACTTGTCTTGTCTGTGCCTCGCATTGCACGGGGTGTTTCTGAATGGTACACTAGTAAAGGTTTCAGTTTGAAATCACCAGTGGCATTACCACCCAGCAGAAGTGTTAGTCGATCTTTCGCAGCTTTGAAACCACTGGCTTGACGTTCTTTCCTTAGAAATGAATGTTCGAGTGGCATTTTTTTCCAGTAAAGTGCGGTCTCATCAACATTGAAGATGAGACAAGCAGGAATTTTCTCTCGTCTAACGAAGTCTTGAAACTTGTCTGGAAACTCAGCTGCAGCTTGAATGTCCGCGCTGGCCGCCTCGCCTGTTATGTGGATATTGTGAAGATTAGAACGCTGCTTGAACCGATGGAACCAGCCTCTGCTGGCAGCAAAAGTCGGAGTGGCCCTCCCTTCTCCTTCTTTTGTTTTCAGCATCTCATACAAAGATTTTGCTTTTGTGCATATGAGATCTTGACTTAGTGGTGTGTTCTTCTTATTCAAATCTTCGATCCAGACTGACAGTAATTTCTCCATTCTTTCTAAGATAGATGATCTCGAACGAGAAAGTTTTGTTGCACTTATAGGTGTTGAACCTTCGCTGGAGATTTTAATTTTTTCCCGATTTTTATAAATCGTTCTCACAGTCGATTCTGAGAGTCCAAAATCTCTCCCAACAATTGTTGCTTTGCCTCCATTTTCCATTCTTCTTAACACTTTCATCTTCAATTCCAAAGTGACGCTTTTACGCTCTTTTTTCTTTACAGGCGGCATTTTTAACGTAGGGTTAAATTATGTATGTATGTATCTCCAATAAATATTAAAACAAAACTGCCAGCCGACCGAACTAACATTACGGAACAAATGAACACACGAAACGAACGAGGAAATCCCCATAGAACAAAGTCGAAGGACAGGGAATTCCCAATTCTTCAAAGAGAATATTCAGAGAAAGCGGGGATCCCCCCCGCGACCATAGAGAAGTTAATGACTACATGAGCGCGAAATTTGAAATTCGCGTTATAGTGAAACCGCGCGTAACGGGGTCGCGCTAAGCGGGTATTACTGTATACGTTTATAGCCCAGATGACGTCTTCATTGGACGAAAATTTCTTCCCCTTAAGCCAATTTTTGAGATTAGGGACCAAAAAAAGTCACTTGGGGCCAAATCTAGGGAATAGGGTGGGCGAGCGCATTGTCTTGGTAAAGGAGCCTTTTTTGCGAACTAATTGTTGTCGCTTTGGCTTCAACTCACTGAGTAGTACATCATACCTTGTAAGTCTCAAAAAACAGTTGCCATCACTTATTCCGTCAATAAAACTGTTTTCGCTTTTTTTTAGTGCATTTTAAGCTTCAGCAACCCACTGTTTTGATTACCGTCTTGTCTTCGAGATGTAATGGTGGATCTACGTTTCGCCTACAGTCACAGAAGATGCCACGAATCATTCGGATTACGCTGTAACTTTTCCAAATATAATTTTAAAATGTTCTTCCTTCTGCACTCAGATTTTTGATTTTTAGAACTTCATGCAGGATATTATGTACAGGGTGGTCCAAATTGGACACTTTAAAAGGTAAACCCCTTTATCTAAAGGAGATAGACGAAAACTGATATCGGTATCTAGGCTCAATTTTTATGATAAACTCAGTGGTGAAAACCGCATATCGATATCTAGTACCGTTTCAGATATACAGAATGTTTTTCAAAAATCTGCATTTTGGAAAAATGTTTGTAAATCTTTTCCTATTGGAAATTTTTGATTTCTGTAAAAACATTCTCAAAGCACTCTTTCACGTGGATTTCAACAATGTAAGTTACATTTTTTTACAACTAAGTTGTTAATAGTTATTAACTGAAGAATATATTTTTTAAATGGGATACAAACTTTTTCCAAAATGCAGATTTTTGAAAAACACCTTGTATATCTGAAACGATACTAGATATCGATATGCGGTTTTTACCATTGAGTTTATCATAAAAATTGAGCCTCCGACACCGACATCAGTTTTCGTCTATCTCCTTTAGATAAAGGTGTCCAATTTGGACCACCCTGTACACGTTTATATAGAATGCGTACCATTTCAGTAATCTCACAAAGCTTAATGCGACGATCTTTCATCATGATATCATGGATTTTATCGACTTTAACGTGTAGCATCTTCGCTGCGCGTACGACCACGTTTAAATTTATTTATCCAATAATAAACTGTGTTGAGTACTGGTGCTTAGGCCCCATGAACCGCCTTCGTTCAGTTTTCATCGGGGCCGCAGTAATAAAAATATTTTATCACTGCATGATTCTCCGCTTTATCCATTTCTACGAAACCTGTAACACCGACCGCTTACGATAGCTGCCAACAAATATCTGAGCGTTGCATCTGTTGGAAACTTTGGACACAACTGTTACAAGAATTACGCTTAACAAATTTTCCCATCATTTCGTAGAAATTTACCAAACTTATCAATCCACTCTCGTAATACTACACTAAATAAGAAGTATAACTGTTTAAAAGAAAGTAGGTGAGAGGGGTCTATAAATATTGCATAGTTTCAATGGTATTATGAAAATTTTCCAACATTAGCAAAAAGGGTATGTAGACTAGAACTGTAAAGATCTTTGAAGCCCCTCTCCTGTTCGAATTTTTCTTGTGATTAATATTGCACTAAAAAGTCAAGTTATAATGCATTGGAGTTTACGGGTACTTGTTACAGAAGTGCGTGTATTGGGAAATTACGCCTATCGCTACGCATACATACATTTATATAGACCTCTGATTCTCAACCGGTAGATCGCAACCCACAAGGGGGTCGCCTTGGCTTCCTGGGGAGGTCGCCAGTTATCAATTTTAAAAACCAAAATCAAATTTTAAAATTAGAGATAGCTGTTAAAATGTTAGTAATTTATTTATGCTTGGCAACATACGGGATATACGACGTAATCAGTGGACGGCTGGCGCACGCACATCAGCCGCAAGTTTAAACTTTCGAATATAAATATAAGTGTACAGATAAATTGTCGCGCCCGGTCAACCTGTTATCTAGTGTTAAATCGTTACAGTGTTCTTTTTGACGTTTGTATATGAGTAGTTCGTTGTTAGTGACTTGTTTGATCCGAAAAAACGGTACTATACTACGATAGCCAGTCACAATTCGTCTTCGATAGGCACGCCTAGAAACAGACTCTTCTATTATTTACTGTTTTGGTAAGCAAAAAACATTAACAATGATTTTCAACTGTTATTAATAATGACGTAGAGAAGCCACAATGTGTTTTATGCAATGTTGTTCTTAGTGCTGAATCTATGAAATCCTTAAAGCTCACACATCACTTAGAAACAACGCATTCCAAACATATTACAAAAGATTTGGACTTTTTTAAATGACATGAGGCTGCCTTGAAAAAATTAAAGTTGGATTTTACTAGGACGTTCCAACAACAAAGCCAAGCTGTAGTTCAGGCATTGCTCTGGAAATTGCATAAAATAAAAAAAAACCCTATACAATTGCAGAAATCCTCATGAAACCTTGTTTATTAAAGTCGGTTAAGTTAATTCTTGGAGAAGCGAGTGAGATTAAAATGCGTAATATATCTTTGTCCAACAACCCAATTCAAAGACGCATTTCAGACATGTCCATAGAAGTGATGGAACAAATTTTATCTGCAATAAAGGCATCTGCTGTCTTTTCCTTTCAACTTGACAAGTCTACCGTTGTTAGTTCATGTTCCCAGTTACTCATTTTCGTGAGATATATTCACTTAGAGTACATCAAAGAAGAGTTTCTGTTTTGTAAAGCACTAAAAACTACTACGAAAGGTGAAGACGTCACGAAGATGAAAAGTTAAAGCTTTGAAAGTATTGATTTACAATGGAAAAACTTGTGTGAAGCATGTACCGATGGGACACCAGCCATGCTTGGATTGAGGTCGAGCTTTCAGTCAAAAGTTAAAGAGCTTGTAGCCTAAGCAAAGGGACTGCACTGCATGATTCACCGATATGCCCTTGCTACCAAGACTCTTCCAAAGTCTTTGCAAGAAGTGCTCGACTCTTTGGTAACAATTGTCAATTATATAAAATCTAGTACTCTCAATATTCGTCTATTCAAGGAACTATGCAAAAACATGAACTCTGATCACGAAGTTCCTCTTTTCTACACTGCTGTTCGTTGATTATCAAAAGGAAATGTTGTTGTTTGAATTAAATAACAAAATAAATTATGATCTACAACGACTACTATTTAAATTGAAAACAACTACAGAACAATACAGTATGCAAATCTCTATATCCAAAACACAATCAATGGTCATCTCTAAAACTCCGATCCGATGCAAATTAGAAGATGGAAAGTCAATCGAGCAAGTTATGCAATTTAAATATCTTGGTGTCAATATCTCAAGTGACAACAACAGAAGTAGCGAAGTAAAGAGTCAAGCAACCAAAGTGGCAGTAATATCTGGCTGTCTCCGTGACATCATATGGAGAAATAAAAACATGACAGTGGAAAGCAAAGTCCGAATTTATAAGACTTGTGTCAGACCATTACTAATATACGCAGCCGAAACGAGAGCCGGCACAACAAAAACCAAGCAAATAATGAGAGCTACAGAGATGAAAACCCTACGAGCCATTACTGGTCTAAGCTTGCGCGACAGGGTACGTAACGACAGGATCTGTGAGATATGCGTAGTACAGGATATGGTCAGATGGACTAGATCTAGAAGAAGACACTGGAGAAACCATGTTGACAGAATGGGAGAAGAAAGGTTAGCGAAGAATGTTTGGACGCAAAAACCTAACATAAGACGGCTCCCTGGAAGATCACACAAACGTTGGCACGAGAGCTGGGCATCAACATCGCAAGGAAACGATTAAAGAAGCAATGAAAAAAACAGGGTTAAACCCTAATATATGAAGAAGAAGAAGAACAAAATAAAACAGTTCTTAGAAATGAAAGGAAAACATGATTTTATGACACACTTTAATGATGAGACCTGGATCCAAAGAGTAATTTTGAATAAATTTGAAACTGCAGGGTAAGGAAACGCACATTATTCACTCCAGGCGTTCTTATTAAAACTGCAAAACAGGTGCCGTAAAGTAAATCTTGGAAACTTTACCATTTACACCTTTGCACCAAAACTGAAGAATCGGAGATGGGAATTGTAGATAATCTAAGAGAGGAAATTAATAACCACCTTCAAGCCTTTGAATCTGAAATACAACGTTATTTCCTGGAGTTCTCTGAACAAGAAGCTGGATTAGTAAGAAACCCATTTCATGTATCTTCGGATGTTACCGACATTCTAGATGAAATGCAGGATGTATTTTTGGAGCTGCGAAATGATTCCTCAGCGCATGATTTATTTCACGAAAAAATCGTTACCTCAATTTTGGTGTGCTTTCTTTTCGAATATTAGTGCCATTTGCTCCTACTTACCTCTGCGAAAGTGGCTTTTCAACTCTTTTGCAGATCAAGACAAAAATCAGGAATAAGCTGGTGGTTCAAGATGACATGAGATTGGCCTTGACAAAAATTCAACCAAGAATTATAACACTTGTTAAGTAGATGCAAACTTAATCATCACATTAATCATTAATACTTCAAAATTAATACTTTATAAAAAAGCATCACTGTTAAGTCCTAAAATATACTTTTTCATACCCTTTATTTTTTGCTTTATTGATCCAATATGGCAGATAGGAAAGGGGGGTCGCGAAAATTTTTAAAAAACCTAAAAAGGGCCACGATTAAAAACGGTTGGGAACCACTGATATAAACCAACATATAATAAAATATTACAAAAGCTTCTGACAAAATCTGAGCCTTGAAGATTTATTATAAAAAGATCCTAACAATAAGTATATAGCTTTCACTAAAAAAGTATATAACTCACTTATCGGACACTTAGGCGTCTGTTAATTACCAAACTATGTAGGTCATGCCATGTTACTTTTCATTTCGGAGCTTGTCAGCTCAGGAGGAAGATGACAATATTCGGCATCTTGAACACAATCACGACAGCAGTAAAAATTTAAGGAACCTATCCCAAAAGATATCAGTAGCTAACAAACCTCAGCGTCATCTGATGGTAAATCGCCAGAACATTTAATCTAAGAGTGAAGCCGTACTATATATCATATATCTATCTATAGATGTATCACCATATGCAAATAGGGTACTAATATTGCTATCAACTGAATAGCGGTAAATGTAACAATAAAAGAAGAAAGAGAACTTTGAACGGAAAAATAGCCTCGGTTAATGGAGGGTGAAATTTTTTCATCCGATAAGCCTTCTACTAACAGGCAACCCAATGTCGGGACACTTTGAGCTTCTGACACCACAAAACACTAAAAACATGCCAAACAACAGTAGACCAATAAAAGAAGCATCGGGCGAGCGACGTAACGGTCGAGGACGTCGCGGGAAATGGCAGCTGGACCAAAACGATCAAGACCGGGCAACTGACAATGGACCTGCCAAAAGTGTTGTGCCGGCGAATAAGCCGACACCCACCAAGGCGGGGAAAATCAAGGCAACGCATGAGTTATACTACAGGAACAAACGAACACACCATGCGTTGCTTTAATAAAAGCACAAGTCCTGACAAAGAAACCACTGAGAAGGGAATCACTAGCCGCCTAGACCCACCACCATCAATCCCAAACGCAACCGACGAAGTATTTAATCAAAAACTCCCGCAACGACAAAGAAATCCCAACAGCACAAAACCAAAATTCAAACGGCAAATAAGAATAGAAAACCAAATCAACAACATCAGGAGATATCTAGGACACCTTACCCAGTTTATCATCACAGGAACGTGTCCCAAACGAGTCACACAGAGTATAAACAAGATCAAGTCCGGGTCTCCCAACAGAACACTGCCAGAAATCCTGGATACTCTGAATCAAAAATTATCCGTATATGCCGCAAGACTTCGTAGATACAAAGAACCAAACGAGAGGAAAGATACCAACAACCTCTTCCGAAGAAGCCAAACACAGTTCTACCGGAAAACTATGCACAGCAAACAGACAGCAGTGACCGAACCACCAAACAAACAAGAACTCACAGATCATTGGAAAAGTATCTGGTCAGAACCCAAACTACCCAATAATAACACCCCCTGGATCAAAGCCAAAGAAGGCAAAGATAAACATGTGACAGAACAGGAAAATTCCACATTAACTACTGTGGGACCAAAGAGCATGATGAGGCGCCGGGATGCAAGAAGTTCCGGAGGTAGAATGGCCCCACGTTCGGATCTCCGGGTGGGGGTTGGTTCGGAGGCGTTGACTTGCAGACATCATAATTTTAAGATATATTTTTGCAACATACGAGGTATTAACTCGAACATAAATTCAGTGCATCAACACCTGCAATCAGATAAACCTCATGTACTCGCTCTATGTGAAACCAAGGTCAGTCCATCGACCAGCACGGTCAACTATCTTTATCCTGGGTACGACTTCTATTCCCGATTTAGGCGTAACTTTGGAATCTGTCTTTTTGTCAGAAGCGACCTCTCTTGTCAACGAGAAGAAGCTCTGGAGCCCCCCAACTTTGATGTTATGTGGTTAAAAATAACGACTCAACAAACCACAAGGTTCATCTGTATCCTGTATCGACCACCAAGTGATACCAATTTTCGAACACTTTTCGCTTCTCTTGCAGACACCATCGATCATTTACAAAGTAACAATCCAAGTGCCGAAATTGCCATCCTGGGCGACTTTAATGTCCACAATATCAACTGGCTCAAATATTCAAATACTACCGACGAACAAGGTCGTGAAGCTGAATCATTCTCAATCAGTTATGGCTTAACTCAGCTTATTGACGAACCAACACGGATCCCTGATCGAGACGGGGAGTTCGCCAGTCTTCTTGATCTGTTTTTAACCACTAATCCGGAGATTTACACGGTCACCGTAAATCCGCCGTTAGGTTCTTCCGACCATAAACTGCTTTCGACATCGAGTATCCTGCCAATCAGTGACAGAGAGGCGCCTAGGCCCGCGCAAGATTTGGCACTACAAATCTGCTAAATGGGAAAATCTCATGGAATACTTTCGAATTTTCCCTTGGATGGACGTTTGTTTTCGATCCGATAACCCATCTGACTGCGCCAGGGAGGTCTCCGATGTTATTTTGGCTGGTATGGAAGCTTACATCCCTTTTTCGAAGAAATGCTCCTCAAACGGCAAGCCTTGGTTCGACCGAAAATGCAAAGAAGCTGTTGCTTCTAAACATATTGCCTACCGACAATGGCGTGAAAATCCTAACACCGTAAATCGAAACATCTTTGTTCATGCCCGAAACAGATGCAAGGGAATTATCGACGAAAACCAAGGAGGCACACAATCAACGAATTAGAAACAAACTTCTCGCTTGTCCCAAACAATTCCAGGTCCTTTTGGGCAGTCGCTAAGGCAGTTAGTCAAAATTTTACCAAATCCACCATACCACCACTCACACGGCCAGATAATTCCATTGCAACCACATCTGTTGAGAGAGCGAACTTGTTGGCTGAACTCTTTGCTTCACATTCTACTGTCGATTTCCAAGGCAAAACACCACCTACTATTCCCATATTGCAGTCAAGGATGCCCGATGTTGTCTTCAGACAGCGCAACATAAAGCGTATTTTAATGAAGCTAGACACCAAGAAGGCTTCTGGCGCTGACGGAATACCTGCCATAGTTCTCCAAAACTGTGCAAGGGAACTAACACCAGTTTTCTGTAGACTTTTTAACCTATCCTACAGAAAGGGAATATTTCCGTCCTGCTGGAAATGTGCCACGGTTCAGCCGATACCTAAAAAAGGTAAGAAGACCTTGCCAAATAACTACCGACCAGTTGCACTGCTTTCAATAATATCGAAAGTCATGGAAAAGGTTATCAATGAGCATCTTCTAAAATATCTTGAACGATTCAATATTATTAGCGATCACCAATATGGTTTTCGTAAACATAGATCAACAGGAGATCTTCTGACTTATGTAACACATGTTTGGAACAACGCAATTGAACACTTTGGAGAATCTCGAGCGGTTGCTCTTGACATATCCAAGGCATTCGACCGTGTTTGGCACGATGGACTGTTGACTAAGTCGCGCTCTTATGGTATGTCTGAAAGGTTCTGTTTGTGGCTCTCATGTTTCCTCAGAGAGCGTTCTTCACGAGTGGCGGTCGACGGATTTCTTTCTAACACCCTCACTATCAACGCCGGTGTGCCCCAGGGCTCCATACTGTCTCCTACTCTCTTTCTCATTTACATTAACGATCTGCTGGAAAAGACCGGGAATCCAATCTATAGCTTTGCAGATGACAGTACGCTTGTCTCTTCATTCACCTTGAACGCTCAGACATCGGCTGCTCAGGCGAATATCCGCAGACAGCAGGAGGTCGTTCAACTTAACAAAGACCTGGAAGAGATTCTATCTTGGGGTGACAGTAACCAAGTGGAATTTAACGCTACAAAAACCCAAGCGGCAGTTTTTTCTAAAAAAGTTAACGTTGCTGAACCCGACATAGTTATGTCGGGGCACTCCATTCCCCTAGCATCGTCGCTCAATTTGTTGGGCGTTAGTTTGGGAGCAAATATGTCTTGGCATGAACATGTTGCAGGCATAGCAAGGAGAGCTTCTCAAAAGTTGGGAATATTATTTAGAACCAGAAAGCTTTACACCCCACAACAACTGTTAATTCTTTACAAAGCCCAAATTCGACCAACTATGGAATACTGCTCCCACGTTTGGGGCTCCGCTCCCAAACATACACTGCATTTGTTGGATTCTGTTCAGAGAAGAGCTGTTCGTCTGATTGGGGACCCGGAATTGACCGGCGGCCTTGATTCGCTGGAACATCGAAGAACGGTTGGCGACTTGAGTCTGTTCTACAAGTATTTTCATGGAAAGTGTTCGAAGGATGTAGCCCGCTTAATTCCTCCCAAAGCGGTGCATGTTAGAAATACACGTCGCGCTGGTGCTTCGCATCCGTATGAGGTTCAGCTTGTTACTCCGCGTACAACGCTTTTCAAGCAATCTTTTATATGGAGAACGTCGTCCCTTTGGAATAATTTGCCCAGCGCTGTGTTTCCCACCGAGTACAATTTACAGCGATTCAAGAACAGCGTGAATCGCTTTTTCCGCACTCGTGCCGCTCCTGGAGCGCTTTAGGGACTTCCCTGCAGCACGTGTGCTAGACCAATAAAAAAAAAAAAAAATTATTTTTCTGCGTATTTTTGGTGTTCGATACGGAACACTTATAAGATCACTTTGGTGTGTGTCAGCCTGTCTGTCTGTCAGTCTGTCATACCCGATTTTCCCCGAAACTATTTGACTAGAAAGTTGAAATTGGGCACTTATATAGGAATTGATGGTCCTATCAAAGCGGTGTAGTTTTGAAAGTTAAATTTTGATTTAAAGGGTTAGTTTTGGGGGATAAAATTGGAAGATCATCGAGTGGAATGTCAAATGAATACATGAGTTCAAAAATATACTTGCGCACATTTTCCTTTGTATTATTGAAAAAAAAATTGTGAAAAATCGCTGTTTTCCCCGTTATATCGAAAAGTACTGGAAAATTTTGAAAAAATTCAGAAATATTCTCCACATGATATAGATTAAACGAAAATTGTCACGAATAATAACACTTTTAATAATTTATCTGGTATATAAAAAAAAATTCAAGGTCATCAGTTTTCAACAAAGATCGGAAACAAGCTTTTTTGAAAACTCATTCGGGGTGTGTTTTTTGAAAAGTTATCGATCATTTTATACCTCCGTAAGAAACATTTTTATTTTAAAAGCAATCAACGTACCGAACACTAATTGCTCAAGTCCGACTAGCACTTGGTCGGTTATTTCATAAACGTTAAACATATATTACGTTTATACAACAGTTCCTATTTTCTCCACTTATAATCCCTTGATCCCTACATGTTCAACCTGATATTGTCCTATTCAAAAGGTAGGATTGGTTTTTCCAATATTAGTAGTAATTACTCATTAATGATATTAAAAAAATGTTAATCATCAAAATAAAGATATTATTGTAATCATAATAACAATAAATTTTCCTTGTTTGACTTTATCTTTTTACTTATTAAATTACGAAATTTGGACAATATGAACTTTGTTCTTACAATTAATTTAATATTAAACGTGTATCGCGTTTGTTCAAGAAAAAAAACTCTAAAGTTATTAAAAAAACAAAAATTCCATTATTTACTTTGTAAATAACATGCGAATAGATTTTCAAAAATTGGTGACTATTCATAATTTGTTGTAATTACTGAAAAAAAAAATCGCCCTTGGACTTTGCGCCTTATGCATGACTAATCATATTATCAGATTAAAAAATAATTCTAAACGACACACAGTGATTCGGCAAGAACATGCTAGCGGAACAATATTCATGACGTAATTTCCAGGAACCACTGATAACGACTTGTAAACAACCCCCCCCCCCCCCCCATTTAACGAATTCCAAGAATTAATTTGTTTATCACCTCATAAAGGTATCTTATCAGGGGGTCAAAGTAACCCTTATAAGAGAGGTCGTTTTCATTTGCAAATCAGTTGCATTTTATGCACACTTGTGATAACATATTTTAAAATTGGTAGCAAGGTGAAACGAGTTTTTTGTGATGGAATATTCTGTTGAAGGTATGTACTCTATTATGACCTATATTTTTTATAAAAAAATATGTATACTTTTGGTGTAATATCAATTTGTAAATGTATAGATAAATCTAGCAAATTTTACATTAATTGTAAACTTTAAAAGTAGCAACTTTTTTTATCCACATATATCCACCTAGATTTTTCTATATGTAATACCTACAACATTCAGGCACAGATTTATATATATTATAGACCCCGAAAGGGCCCGAAAGTAAAATTATTTTATTTTTTTCAGAACGAGTCGTGACTATGACGAAAATGGAGTTTTTTAAAGAATGGCTAAAACATGACAAAACTGAACGAAACAGTGGCATTTTTTATTATATAAGTGAAAAATTCAATATGTCTGATGTTTCTGACGATTCTCTAAAACGACTCAAAATGAAAATATCAAGCCTTTCAGCAAAATTCAATCAAAAGTGGACTTCTTTAAAGTGTAACAAAGAAATGTTTCTAATCAAACATAAAGATTGGTTAGAGGGATCCGGAATCGAAATAAAGATGTGTGTTAACAGCCGTGCACTTCAACATCATCAGCGGCTCTTTCCGTAGGGCGACCCAGAAAATCATTTGAAGACTCATCAACGAAAACGAAGAGACGGAGAGTAGAAGATCTTTTGGAATCGCGAAGTGCAAGTGAGCTTATTACAGCAGCTGAGTTAGCTACTCGAAAAGAAGGGCATCGAAGTGTTGCTAAACATATCCATAACGTCGCGGTCAGTGAATCTAGAGAAAAGAATAAGTGTTCTGAACAAAGTCGGCAGTTAACACCAGACGGAGCTTTAGCTTATTATGTGGACTCGAAATTGACTTCTCACTCATATAAACAAACAAGAAAATGGTCAATGAAAGCGGGACATCAAGTGTATGCATCGTTTTATAGTTTAAGTAAGTCCAAAGCTTCTTGTTGTCCTTCTGACGAATATATTTCTGTGACTAAATCTCGAGCTGAAATTAAACTTCACGCGATTTTGGATAAAACGGCTGAACGATTAGTTAAGGCTCAGACGGAAGTCATTAGAAGTGTGTTACCTCGTTCATATTATACGTTGGTAAGCAAATGGGGCTGTGATGGGAGTTCGGGGGGGAATAGCACGTATAAGCAGAAATTTGAGAACACTAACGCTACAGACGAATTTTTGTTCGTATACTCATTTGTCCCTTTGAGACTGCTTGATGGCGAAACTGTGATCTGGCAAAATCCAAGACCTTCCTCTACTTTATATTGCCGTCCTATTAAGTTTATTTTTGCCAAGGAGACAAAAGAGTTTACGAAAGAAGAAAACTTCTAAAATTTTAGATGAAGTAAGTCAGCTTCTTATAACATTATGTAACGTTGCTGGATCTCAAATCTCTGTTAAACACGATTTGTTGTTAACAATGACTGATGGCAAAGTGTGCAATGCCTTAACAGACACAAGTTCAACACAAAAGTGTTATATTTGCGGTGCCACCCCGTCTACTATGAACAAGGAGTCAAAGAAATATCCCAGCAACGAAGAACGCCTTGCCTTTGGTTTATCTACTTTACATGCATGAATCCGCACGTTTGAATGTTTGCTTCACATCAGCTATCGTTTAGAAAATAAAAAAGTGGCAAGTCAGGGGAGATAACGACAAAGCTATTGTGAAGCAACGCTCACAAGAGATACAAAAAGTGTTTAAAGATCGTATGGGTCTCATTGTAGATAAACCAAAATCTGGGTATGGTAACACAAACGATGGAAACACAGCTCGTAGATTTTTTTCCAAAGCTGAATTGAGCAGCAAAATTACAGGATTAGACGTAAACCTTATTCGTAGATTTCATGTAATTTTAAGAACTTCGTCATCGGGATATGACATAAATTATATAGAATTCGACAAGTTTTATGTTGATGCTAGAAAATTATACATTGATCTGTATTCGTGGTATTCCATGCCCGTTACTGTCCATAAAATTCTTGTACACAGCGCGGAAGTTATAAAGTCTTTTCTTCTTCCCATTGGACAACTCTCCGAAGAAGCCCAGGAGGCAAGAAATAAAGACTGTCGTAGATTCCGTGAACGGCACACCAGGAAGCGGCCACGTATTGCCACACATACAGATCTTTTGAGAATGCTTTTAATTACGTCTGATCCTGTTATCAACTCGTATAGAGAATTACTGCGAAGAAAATTTACTTCTTTGCCATCGGAAGTTCTGCAGTTGATTATCCCACCTTCATTGCCATCCGAAACACCATCAGTAAGTCATCATCACGAATTAAATGAGGAGGATTATTTACTCTCTGAATATTCTACTGAATGGGAGAGCGGTGATGACGACTCATCTGATGGTGATTAGTAGGTTTAAGTATCTTTTTATTGTAATTATTATTCTTATTTTATTGTGTGTTGTAGTTGCTTATAATTCATGCCTTAGTATATAAGTTATTTAATATTATATTTCTTTTACTTATACACCTTGTTATTGTAAATAATTGATATATAGATACTGTTATTGTACTAATTTATTTTAAAAGAAATAATATTTTGTAAATTAATAAATGTGGGTACTATCATTATGATTTTTATTTTTTTCCTAGAAATTTCTTTGTAAACAAACATGATTGTGCTTTTCACACATAATGAGTAGGTAGACGTATGTAGCTAATTAAAGAACAATTAGCGACAATAGTGAACAAATGAGACACATTAGTAAACTTCCGTCTTGCAGCTACATATTTCGATTAATACACATACAGTACATATTTTTCAACTTTTTTTTTTTTCTCTAAATAGCTTAAGATACCTGAAATATATATAAAACAATTGAAATAAGTGAAGAAATAATATTGTCCCGCTAGTTTGTACTAGTCGAGACACTGTGCGACAGTTTTATATATATTATATATATATATATATATATATATATATATATATATATATATATATATATACAGTTTTATATGTGGTTGCACTTGACATATCCAAAGCATTCTACCTTCTTTCGCATGACGGATTGTTGGCTAAGCTACGCTCTTATGGTAGAGAGTATTCTTTACGAGTGAAAAATGACGGGTTTCTTTCTAATATTTTCATTATCAGTCGCGGCGTGCTCCAAAACTCCACACCATCTCCTACTCGCTTTTGCCCATCTGCGTGAAAGCACCAGGAATTCAATCTACAGTTTTGCCAATGATAAATGAGTACGCTTGTTTCTCAACTTACTTTAAATGCTCGAACATCAGCTAACTATGCAAATATCTTCAAGCAGTAGGAAGTCGTTCAACTCAACAAAGATCTAGAAGAAATTCTGCCTTGGAGTGACAGTAACCGAGCAGAATTTAACACTGCGAAAACCCATGCAGCATTTTTTTTCTGAATTTCTTATTAGTGCAGTAAAAAAAGCATTTGAAATTGCACAGTTTAGATACAGCAATATTATGATTTTATTTTCTCTAGGATATCATTGTCCTGAGTCTTGGAGTTCGAAGTACGTGTGCTCTTTTGTTTATAAACAATTAAAGTTTTCAAAACGTATTTTTTGAACTTAAAATGTAAATAACTCTGGTTGTATCAGTCGGATCGAGACAAACAAAAAATTAACTCTTCGTACAACAACAAATCCTCGTTGGTTCTAAATCGCTCAAAAGTCTACATAACCTACAAAAATTGAAAAAACAGTTCAAAATCTGTTTTTTTTTTTCATTTTATTGTACAGGTCGGCTAAGTGAACCGATCAGCTAGAAACTTTCAGAAGATATTCCTTTTCTTATAGCAAAAATACCCTGAAATTTTGGCACAAAAATATAGAATCCAGTGGACACAATTGAATTTGTTATGAATTGCCCGCCATTTTATGCCATTTAGTCCAAAATGGATGTTTTTTTTTTTCAAAAATTTTAGTCTCGAGGCCAGTTTTCCAATGTCATTAAAAAAAAACTTTTTTTGAGTGGTTTTAAACGATTTCTTACATTTGTTTATTAATCAAATAATAACTGACATTTTGAAAAAAACAATTAACGAAAATGATTTTTTTTTTTAAAATAAAAGTCTCGTGATTCTCTACCAGATGTGACCTTTTTTTTTTTCGAAATGACCGAAAAAACGCATTTGTGTGGTCCAAAACTCAGGACAATACTCCTAGTGATACCCCAGAAAGGATAAAATCATAATATTGCTGTATCTAAACTATGCCTAACTATCTTATCATTATTTTGACCTTTTTTTACTGCACTATATATATTATTAATTTGTTAGCAACATCAATAAATTTTGATTGACTTTATCTTTTTTTTTATTAAATTGGGAAATTTGGACAATATGGAGTTTGTTTCTTACAATTAATTCAATATTAAATGGGTTATCGCGTTTGTGTTGGAAATATGCATGCATACATACATACATACATACATATATATATATATATATATATTATATATATATATATATATATATATATATATATATATATATATATATATTTTTTTTTTTTTTTTTTTTTTTTTTTGTTGAGTGTAAGGTTCTTTGATCTTGGTATATATATATTTTTTATATTATTTTACGTGTTCTTGGAATTAGATCATTAAAACTATTCTTGGATCTGTTATATATTTATTGACGTTTCGACCTTCGGAAGAGGTCTTCTTCAAAATTTGCTCTAAAAAGATTACATTAGAAGAATTAAAATATAGGTAAGTAATTAATCAGTTTGTTGTGTATTTTCGGGGTTTAAAATATTTGTAACTTTTCGTAGTTTTTAATTTAAGACACTTAACTGTATACATTAATGAGGGCCTTACCTTAAAAAGTAGTTCAATTTTATGGGGTGTTAAGTTTAAAACACTGCTTTCGAACCTGATCATACATCATCTTCAGGACCTGGTAGATACAGAAAGAGACCCTCATCAGTCAGAGCACCTCCTGAAGGAATATGTACGTAGTTTAAAAAGGAAGAAATGTACGAAAAGATACCATAATTTTTAAATTTTTTTAAAAAAGCAGAGTTATTAGATTAAAAAGGTACTTATTAAATATTTTCAGTTGGTTCTCTGTCAAATGAGAATTCGATTTATATCAGTTAAGGGAAAGGAAGTGTCCACCCATGATTTTAAACAATAATTAATGTAGAGGTTATTCCTATACTCTCTGCAATCATTATTGTTTAAATGTGTCAACACTTCCCTTTCCTCAACTGATGGAATAATATCTTGATGTAAATATGTTGCATGCATAGAAAAGACATCTCAAAAGCTGGAAATTTATTTCGTATTAGAAAACTTTATACTCCACAATATCTTTTAATCCTGTACGAAGCTCAAAGTCAACTTACACTGGAATATTCCTCCTATGTTGGAAACTGTGCTCCTAAACATAGAGTGCATTTGAGGGAGCTATTTGTTTGACTGAAGATCCAGAACTCACTAGTAACCTTGATTCGCTAGAACAGCGAAGAACAGTTGGCAACTTAAGTCTATTCTACAAGTATTTTCATGGAAAGTGTTCGATAGATGCAGCCCGCTTAATTCCTCTCAGGGTGATACATGCTTGAAGTACACGTTGCGCTAATATAATGTCCACCTTGTTACTATTTTTATAATCCCTTGGTCTAAAACCTGATATCGTCCTGTTCTATAGGTAGGATTGGTTAGTTCAAAATATTAGTAATATTTATTGAATAGAGTAATAGAAAAATGTTAATCATCAAAATATAGTTATTAATTTGTAAGCAGAACATCAATAAACTTTTTTTGATTGATTTTATCGACTTTTTTTATTAAACTGGGGAATTTGTACAACACGAACTTTGTTTCTGATAAATAATTTAATATTAAATGAGTATCTCGTTTGTCAGAAAAAAAAACCCTAAAGCTATTAAAAAAATTAACAAAAATTCCAGCAGTTACTTTGCAAATAACTCGGCTATAAGCAAATCTATTATCAGAAATTAATAAACTGTTCATAATTTGTTATAAGTACTGAAAAAAATTTGAACTTTACGCATTAAGCATGACTAACCACAATATTACTTTAAAAAAATATATAATCCTGAACCAAATTTATAATAATATAATCATTTAATTTATATATATTATATATATATATATATATATATATATATATATATATATATATATATATATATATATATATTATATATATATATATATATATATATATATATATATATATATATATATATATATATATATATATATACATATTATATATATATATATATATATATATATATATATATATATATATATATATATATATATTTATATATAGGGTGTTACGAAATTCGTGGCATATATTGAAATGAGTGACTCGTGAAGCCATATAGAAGTAAATTCAATACTTTTTTTTTTCAAATTCGAAAACTTTTGAAACATTAAAAAATAGGGGCAAAACTGCTTTTTACCAAATATTTATAAAATCACCCCGTCCATGAATGACCGACCTTGGCCTTGGCGCGAGAGCAAATATACCATCTCATTAACAGTTGTTTTGAAGTAGTGAGAGTAGGGCAAAACTGACCCTCACTTTAAAAAAATCGCAGATAAAAATAAATTTTCGTCTACTATATTTAACAGTGATGAAAGTGGATTTTCCACTATTCAGAAAACAACGCAAGAAGTTTTAGGATTAAATAATCAAAAAAATGAGACAAAATGTTGAATTGAGGAATGGCACACTTTCTGAAAGTGTTGTCACCATTCCATCCACTGGCTATATTAACTTAAACTTATTTGTAAAATGGATAAATCATTATATACACGTCGTAAAACAACTCCTGAAAATAAAGTGTTACTTC
The DNA here is from genome assembly GCA_019049505.1 of Pachyrhynchus sulphureomaculatus. Classification (NCBI taxonomy): domain Eukaryota; kingdom Metazoa; phylum Arthropoda; class Insecta; order Coleoptera; family Curculionidae; genus Pachyrhynchus; species Pachyrhynchus sulphureomaculatus. The sequence goes on along the minus strand of CM032452.1, from coordinate 2,451,014 downwards.
TGCTTGATAGACATATAACGCATTCGAAGAACCTGAAAGCGTTGAACATAGCAAAGGCTAATGCTAGAACTGCCTGGCCTTACTGTTCACCGCCTTCAGCCACTCGATTTTTTTCTTTTTAAACCTATGCGCTCTTATTATATTCAAGCAACAGAACAATGACTGAGGACAAATCCAGGTCAAGTAACGCAATATCAAGTTGCAAGTTTATTTGCAGAATCTTACCAAAGAACTGCTATGATTGACATCATTGTGAACGGATTTCAAGCGGCTGGAGTTTGACCCAAGGACAAAAACGTCTTTCCCGAACGTTTGTTTAAAGGAGCTGAAAATATAAATGCTCTTTCTCTGAAACAAACTCAAGTAATAAAAGCCCATCGATCTTTTAAGACCCTTCTATTATTATTAATATTGAAAAGTCACATTTAAATAGTGAACCGTCTATTTCGCTGAAGCGTTAAAAAAAAATTGTAAAATCTTTATGTCCAATACTACAAAAAATACTGTACAAAAAACTGTGGAAATTACATCTTCTCCTCCTTACAAAGATATGTTAAAAAAATCAATAAAAAGACGTATCGTATAATATACACGAGCCTTTCCGACAGCAAAAGCTGGCGGCTTTAAAGTAACCATTTTTTGTCGAAATTTTTTTTTCTAGTCTATAATAAAGGAGAACAACCCATATCAACGTTTATTTTATTATCTTTTTTACAAGGTAGGAAATAAAATTTTGGTGAATTACCTGTTCAATTTTTTTTCTTATTATAATATTATATAATAATGTATTGAATAGTGATAAGTAATTATTTTAAAATATAACAATTTTTATATATATATTTTTTATACTAAATTGGTTTAGGGTCGATTCTTTCCTTTAATATTGCGATCCGTTTTATTTTATTTTATTAGAATGCTAATAAGAAAGTAGCCGGTTTTAGAATAAAAAAAAGATTTTAATATTTTTTTCTATTAAATTTATTTGAGAAAAGCCGACTGACAGGATCAAAAAAATGATATATGCAGTGAATTCCATACTATATATTAATATATATATTATATATATATATATATATATATATATATATATATATATATATATATATATAATTTGAAAACTCTAGCAAACTCTGGAAGTATCGCCAGTAAATATTACTGCAACCACTGCTATAAAAACAAAAATAGGATCATCCATACTATAAAACAAATTTAGAAAACACATTATTAGATATAACAAAGGCGTCTATACAAGTGGTAAAAAAGGTGAGGGTGTTATACGTCCTTTTCAGGGTTCTTGAAATCGGCGACTCAGAAAGTATCATTTTATTTTGATTACTTCCGATTCTAACAGGGGGTTGAATATTTGTTTTAATTAATTATATCTTTATAAGATGGCTATCTTCATAAGATGGGATTTTTTCATAAGATGGGACTGTGCAAAATACCGAATTGTAATGCTTGTATGAAGTTATTCTTCAACATACGGAAATCAAATTCTGTAATTTAAGCTATTCGGAAGGGAAATACTGGGTAAATAACTTAACCATTTTTTTTAAAATATAAATTAAAGCTTTATTTGATTGGATGAGGCTTCGCTGAACGAAAAAAATACTGCTAGTTTCATAAGTAACTTTACAAGTTGGTAGAAGTAGTGTAGTTTTTGCGGCATTGACCTTCCACGGATCATACAGTATGTTCGCATAGGACATTTCGTTAACTTGATTTGAAGAATATTGACCTGATGTAAATGGATAAAGGATTCGCATGGTTTCGTCATATTAAATCCAAATTATCAGGTGGAAATTGCGTATGTTATTATTGCCATGCGAATTTTTTAAGACATATAATTTTATTTTTCCGTCTCCCTGAAGCTGAACCAAAGTATAATATGTTAAGTCACTTCCTAAAAAGAGTTCACTTTTTACCCATTCTTTATGTTTTTTACAAAACACGGTGACTAACAAATAATAATCTTTTTATTTTGCGCTATTATAATATTATAAACACATAAAAACACACTGCTTTAAAAAACAATTACTACTTGTTTTGTAATGAAGACAACAGCAAATTGAAAAGTAAAATACTTTCATTGTTACACCAAGTTCCAAACAAAACACATTATATTGAAGTCATGTGATATGATATAGAGTTGAAAATGTCGTTCAACGTCGCGTCGCGTTCGTTGTAACTCTCAGGACTATGATTCTATTAGTATTTTCTTAGTTCTCTTGAGCTTATGCTCTGAAGGTTCCCTCCTTCCAGACCGTCTTTGATTTTACAGATTATTTGCGGTTTGTTGGAACCTAGTACATAACTCTTTATAGCTCGGCGCCATAAATCAAACTAATTTTAATAAACACTTCGTAACTAGATTTCCCTTTATTTATTATAGAATAGAAAGAATTATTTTGTCAGACGTCGACAAAAAATTGTTACTTTATATGTGGGTTGCTATTTATATTTCAGGCCTTGGCAACAGTAAGTGTTGCCAGGCGCCATCTGACGTTTCCATTAGAAACTTGACATTGTTAAACATAACCTTTGTACAAACATTTTGTCATTTGAGCGCAATTTGTGTTGTTTATAGTAACTTGAAAAATTCATCTCGGGCAAAAAATGGAATTAACTCGTGAACATATTCGTGCGATTATTTTTCATAAATTTCGCCGTGGATTATCAAAACAAGAGTGCATCGGTGAACTTAATTCTTTATACGGCCATGAAGCACCATCGTACAGTACTGTAAAAAACAGTTATAACGAATTCAAGCGTGGCCGACGTTCGTTCCAGGACGAATTCCGTGAAGGTCGTCCAAAGACGGTTGTTGTGCCAGAAAACATCGATGCTGTGCGTGAACTGATAAAGCAGGCATTAGTATGACAAGCATCAATAAGATATTGCATGATGATTTGGCCGTAAAAAAGATTTGTTCGCGTTTGATCCCGCATAATCTGACAAACGCTCAAAAGAAGGCTCGTGTCGATTGGTGCAAGGAAATATTAAAAAAATACGATCAAGGTGCATCAAAGGCTGTGTATAATATCTACACAGGTGACGAATCATGGATCTATGCATATGAGCCCGAAACAAAACAGCAATCGACTGTATGGATCTTCCAAGAGGAGCCAAATCCAACAAAAGTTGTTCGCGGAAGAAGCACATCGAAGAAAATGGTTGCCTGTTTCTTCGGCATTACCGGTCACGTGACGACAGTGGCGTTAGAGCAACTTAGGGTAGTCAATTCTGAATGGTACACGACCATTTGTTTGCCAGAAGTCTTCGGAGAAATTCGGAAAAAGTCGAAGAAGAGGTGAATCATTCTTCATCATGACAATGCGAGCTCTCACACATCGGCTCAAACAAAGAAATTTTTGACCGGTCGAAATATCAAATTTATGGGTCATCTTCCGTACAGCCCTGATTTGGCACCTAATGACTTTTTTTTATTCCCGCACACGAAAAACAAATTACGTGGTCAACGATTTTCGACACCCGAAGACGCGGTTGATGCATTCAAAACGCAAGTTTTGGAGTTACCTCAATCGGAGTGGAAAATTGGTTCAAACGCATGCAAAAGTGTATGATCTTCATGGAGAATATTTTGAAAAACAATAAAATCAATTTCGATCATAAATAATTGTTTTTTCATTATTAGGCCAGAAATATAAATAGCAACCCACGTAATCGATTTTACTTTGGGCTTCTGCTGTGGGAAAGGCTCGAGTATATTATATTATACGTCTTTTGTTTATTGATTCTTCCAACATATTTTTGTAAGGACTTAAAGATACATTTGCCAACAGAACAATGATCCGAAACATACCGCAAACTTGTTGCGAGAATGGATGATCCATAATGTGCGACAGTAGCTTCATACACCTCCGCAATCACCCGATGTTAACCCCATCACGCTTTTATGGGAGGAACTTAAACGGCGCATTCGCAAACATAATGTTTCAAATAAAGAAGAATTAAACAACAAAATATTGAACGAATGGGAGAACATGCCAGCAAAAGTTACTAAAAAGCTGGTTGCAAGCATGACAAAAAGGTTACAGGAGATTATCAAGGCCAAGGGCGGTTCCACTAAAGATTAATTTAAACGAAGTTGTTATTTTCCGTTAAACTCCGTCAAACTATTATTGGTAATTGTTAAGTGTATGGAGACTTTTTTGACATTAATTTTGTTTACATTTTTATAACAATGACCTAACTTCTAAATAAATTGTTCTGTAGTTGTTTTTAATACTAATCTTCAAATATTAATTTAAACATGTTTCCTCATAGTTCCAATTAATTAGTTAAATATAACAGAAAAATAGTATAGAAAGAAGGTGGTGTATGGAGACTTTTTGGACTGACTGTGTTATATATATATATATATATATATATATATATATATATATATATATATATATATATATATATATGTATATCCCGTGGGGGGGCGGGATAGAATATCTCCCCCGGTATGTTCTGCCTGTCGTAAGAGGCGACTTAAAGAACAATCTAGATGGTAGATGCCCAGATCCCACCAGCATCGCCCGGTGTGATACCATCGCATCGGCTTAAGCTGCGTGAAGTTGCTTAACGTTTCGTGGCTGTGCCGATGTCCCGGACTGTGGGACCAAATAGCATGATGAGGCACCTGGATACAAAAAATTCCGGAGGTAAAATAGCCCCCGTTCGGATCTCCGGATGGGGGCTGGTTCAGGGGCGTCGACATGCAGAGAACAGAATTTCAAAATGGATTTTTGCAACATACGAGGTTTAAATTCGAACATAAATTCAGTGCACCAACACCTGCAATCAAATAAACCTCATGTACTCGCTCTCTGTGAAACTAAGGTCAGTTCATCGACTAGCACAGTAAAACTATCTTTATCCTGGGTACGATTTCTATTCCCGATTTAGGCGTAACTTTGGAATCTGTCTTTATGTCAGAAGCGACCTCTCTTGCCAACGAGAAGAGGCTCTGGAGCCCCCAAACTTTGATGTTATGTGGTTAAAAATAACGACTCAACCAACCACAAGGTTCGTCTGTATCCTCTATCGACCACCAAGTGATACAAACTTCAGAACACTTTTCGCTTCTCTTGCAGACACCATAGATCATTTACAAATTAACTATCCAAGTGCCGAAATTGCCATCCTGGGCGACTTTAATGTCCACAACATCAACTGGCTTAAATATTCAAATACTACCGACGAACAAGGTCGTGAAGCCGAATTATTTTCAATCAGTTGTGGCTTGACTCAGCTTATTGATGAACCAACACGGATCCCTGATCGAGACGGAGAGTTCGCCAGTCTTCTTGATCTGTTTTTAACCACCAATCCGGAGATTTACGCGGTCAGCGTAAATCCACCGTTAGGTTCTTCCGACCATAAACTACTTTCGACATCGAGTATTTTACCAATCAGTGACAGAGAGGCGCCCAAACAGCGCAAGATTTGGCACTACAAATCTGCTAAATGGGAAAATTCATGGAATATTTTCGAACTTTCCCTTGGTTGGACGTTTGTTTTCGATCCGACGACCCATCTGACTGCGCCAGGGAGGTTTCCGATGTTATTTTGGCCGGTATGGATGCTTACATCCCTTTTTCGAAGAAATGCCCTTCCAACGGCAAGCCTTGGTTTGACCTAAATGCAAAGAAGCTGTTGCTTCTAAACATCTTGCATACCGACAGTGGCGTGAAGATCCTAACACCATAAATCGTAACATCTTTGTTCGTGCCAGGAACAGATGCAAAGAAATTATCGACGAAAACCAAGGAGGTACACAATCAACGGATTAGAAACAAACTTCTCGCTTGTCCCGGCAATTCCAGGTCCTTTTGGTCAGTCGCTAAGGCAGTTAGTCAAAATTTCACCAAATCCACCATACCACCACTCACACGGCCAGATTAATTCTATTGCAGCGACACCTGTTGAGAGAGCGAACTTGTTGGCTGAACTCTTTGCTTCACATTCTACTGTCGATTTCCAAGGAAAAACACCACCTACTATTCCCATAGTGCAGTCAAGGATGCCCGATATTGTCTTCAGGCAGCGTATCATAAAACGTATTTTGATGAAGCTAGACACCAAAAAGGCTTCAGGCGCTGACGGAATACCTGCCATAGTTCTCAAGAACTGTGCGAGGGAACTAACACCAGTTTTCTGTAGACTTTTCAACCTATCCTACAGAAAGGGAATATTTCCTTCCTGCTGGAAATGTGCCACAGTTCAGCCGATACCTAAAAAAGGCAAGAAGACCTTGCCAAATAACTACCGACCAATCGCACTACTCTCAATAATATCGAAAGTCATGGAAAAGGCTATCAATCAGCATCTTCTAAAATATCTTGAAGGATTCAATATTATTAGTGATCACCAATATGGCTTTCGTAAAAATAGATCAACAGGAGATCTTCTGACTTATGTAACACATGTTTGGAACAAACGCAATTGAACACTTTGGAGAATCTCGAGCGGTTGCTCTTGACATATCCAAGGCATTTGACCGTGTTTGGCACGATGGGCTGTTGGCTAAGCTACGTTCTTATGGTATGTCTGAAAAGTTCTGTTTGTGGCTCTCATGTTTCTCAGAGAGCGTTCTTTACGAGTGGCAGTTGACGGATTTCTTTCTAACACCTTCACTATCAACGCCGGTGTGCCCCAAGGTTCCATACTGTCTCCTACTCTCTTCCTCATTTATATTAACGATCTGCTGGAAAAGACCGAGAATCCAATCTACAGCTTTGCAGATGACAGTACGCTTATCTCTTCATGCACCTTGAACGCTCGGACATCGACTACTCAGACGAATATCCGCAGACAGCAGGAAGTCATTCAACTTAACAAAGACCTGGAAGAAATTCTATCTTGGGGGTGACAGTAACCAAGTGGAATTTAACGCTACCAAAACCCAGGCGGCAGTTTTTTCTAAAAAAGTTAACGTTGCAGAACCCGACATAGTTATGTCGGGGGCACTCCATCCCTCTAACAGCGTCACTCAATCTGTTAGGCGTTAATTTGGGAGCAAATATGTCCTGGCATGAACATTGTTGCAGGCATAGCAAGAAGAGCTTCTCAAAGTTGGGAATATTGTTTCGAACCAGAAAGCTTTACACTCCACAACAACTGTTAATTCTTTACAAAGCTCAAATTCGACCAACACTATGGAATACTGCTCCCATTTTTGGAGCTCCGCTCCCAAACATACACTGCATTTGTTGGATTCTATCCAGAGAAGAGCTGTTCGTCTGATTGGACACCCCCGGAAACTGACCGACGGCCTTGATTCGCTGGAACATCGAAGAACGGTTGGCGACTTGAGCCTATTCTACAAGTACTTTCATGGAAAGTGTTCGAAAGATGTGGCCCGTTTAATTCCTCCCAGAGCGGTGCATATTAGAAGTACACGTCGCGCTAATGCTTCACATCCGTATGAGGTTCAGCTTGTTACTCCTCGTACAACGCTTTTCAAGCAGTTTTTATATGGAGAACATCATACCTTTGGAATGGTTTACCCAGGACTGTGTTTCCCAACGAGTACAATCTACAGCGATTCAAGAACAACGTAAATCGCTTTCTCCGCACACGTGTCGCTGTAGCGCTTTAGGGACTTCCCTGTAGCACGTGGGCTAGACCCATAAAAAAAAAAAAAATATATAACATAACATGTTATGTTATGTTCTTTTCAGTGTTCTTTGGGTTAAATAATTAAAAAATTACGTTATTTTTTTTTATTTCCGTTACAGCTGAATCACGTGGCAAGAAACAATTTTATTGCCGTATATCATTCGTGAAAAAAATGAATCCTCCGAAAATTTTTGCAACGTACATGATTTCCGATTTCCACGATTAGTTCGCACGATACCTTTCGAACGACATGACATCGACTTTAAATTTGGTACGGATTATAATAATTGCTGTTAGAAATAAACTTATCGTGTTTGAGCGATATCGGTGGGGGGTCTATAAATCTTGTATAGTTTTAATAGTATTATGACGATTTTTCTTAATTTTTTTTTTTTTAAATAAAATAATGTAGATATTTTAACCATATTTATTTATAGGGTTAGGAAGGTTGCTTCATGTATACAGTGTTGTCTCTGTTTGTAGGGGAAGTACTCGGTAAATCACTTTAAACGATTTTTTAAAGTATCCTTATATAACTGCTATCTATAATTGTACAATCTTGACGTATTTTCTATCTTACGTCTTATGAAAATAAACTTCGGTAGAACTATGTTGAATTGTGTAACACTAACTTGTTT
>CM032452.1:2425247-2437747 GCA_019049505.1 Pachyrhynchus sulphureomaculatus | reverse complement strand
GGAAAATAATCGCACTCTATAACGCAATGTCGACGTCCTAAGACATCCAGACATGCTAAAATCGCCAGGGAAAACGCTCTGGTTAATCGCCAGAAAACACGTCAGCTCATCGCCAACAAAACACTCTGGTATATCGCCAGAAAAAAACTCGGCTCCTCGCCAAGAAAACACTCTGTAAATAGTCCTCGACTACACAAAGTCTGCGTTCTAAAAGAACAAACTCGCCATGAACATAGTGAGGCAGCTATAAAAGCTAACAAAATCACTATAGGCACAGTGAATAGCTATAAAAGCTAAAATTCACTCTAAACACAGTGAATAGCTATAAAAGCTAAAATTCACCAAACTGAATGATCCTGCTTCAAAAAGCAACGTTCACTAAGAACGGAATGATTAGTCCGCGCGCAACTAACATTCAAGGAAACATTCCCAACATAACTATATGAGACAGCAAGTCTCGAAATAGGACCTCCCTAAAGTCATAATCCTATATAGGAGTCCATAAGCAAAACGACTCAAAATCTCGCATTTTGAGCACATGCCCTCAGGCAACCAACATACACCGAAATATATACAGAAATATGTACAGTAATATATACAGCAATATATACAGGAGTTCAAATCCCTAACTCTTGGTTATGATAACTCCATACTGAGCTTGGTGAAAGCTCTTAGCAAAAGCTAAAACAAATCTTCGGCACATCGCACCAAAGTGACAAATCTGCCTAGAAACATGAGCCAGAAAAAAAACGCTCTCCGTCATTCTTCAGGGTGGCTACACAGAGAAATAAAACTTAACCAGCATTGCGCCTCTTCAAGTTGCATGAAGAACCCTCGTGTACTGGTCTCGCCCTAGAACAACAACGAAAAGAATTTAATCCATCCCACATAACAGGAGACAAACACCTCACCACGATATACTGAAAGGTGGAGACAATAAAATACGGAAATGGTGACCCTGGTGTCCACCAACAAAAGGGAGTAGATTATAGCATCCACTAAACTGAAACGGTGTCTACCACACCACCATAAGTCAAAAAAAAATTAATCAATAGGGTGTTCCGAAATACACTACTGCCAACAGCCTGTCACCACTAATAGGCTAATTGGAGCTGAGGTCGACTACAGTAGCTAGGCTCTCCTTTGGCTCAAATAGAAATAGCCATTGGGTAACAAAACCTCCAAAGGTCCCAAAGGTTAAAACGTTCACCCCCCATAGACTACCCTTCCAATCAGTCTGTTCCTCAGGAAGACTAACTCCCTGCCAAACGTCGTAACGGCATCTGTTAGCACCCGGTGCATCACAGCCTGTAAAAACAAATCACTCATGGGATACAACCTAAAAGGTTTACAAGGTTGACTTAACCAAGCTTCTAACGAAATTTAAAAAAAAACGAAAATGAGCTTAAAAAGCTACATGAAGCAAAAATTTCTCAAATTTTTTGGTGGCAACGCAACAAAACTTTTGAAGACGACAAGAGCTTTTCCAGCTTAATCAGAAACAAGAAGAAAACATCGTTTGACAGCTAAAATATTCGATCATGGTGTTAATCGTCTCCCTAGACAATAGCCTCTAGAAGAAACTGCTACAGGTATCAGGCATAACCGTTTTCTGTCAGCCCAAACTTCTAGATTACCTCTTGGAAATCTACAAATTCGGCTAGGAATCTTCCTTCACTGCGCTTAGCCTCTCTTGACAAGGTTCTCATCTCGGTATCAGATTTTGATCATTTCTTTGTGAAACGACTGTCTTACTCTGCTCTCATCTCCTGTAAATGATCAGCCTTTAGTTCTCCTGCAGAACTTCAATTTTCTATCAATCTGATAGTAAACCGAAAAAAACTCAGCATACGCCTATGAGTCCATGCAAAAAAATTTTAAAAAAATTAGTGACTCAAAGGTAACGTTTAAAAACGGCTCTGAAAAAAAATAGAAAATACCCTCAGTTTGTCAATTCAGAAGAAGATCTAAACCAAAATAATCCATAAGTCTTAGACTTACTGGATAAACCAAAATCAATTTACTCTTAATTGCACCCAAAATATACCATTAAGGTAATAAAAATACACCCACTCGGGTAACAAACTTTGAAATTGCTCTTATTACATTTTGACTCTACATCATACAACACGAGCTTCATCCTGCGCTTGTCCTAACTCAAGATCACCTTGGATTGCCTCTAATCAAAATTTCGCTTCCAAGTGTCAAGAACTGGATATTATTTGGGGTCATAAGCAAATCAAATCCCGCGACCACCGACATACCAGTCTTATGATATATCCTGAGTGTGACTCTTTCGCAAGCTCGCAACAGCTGAGTCGATGCTAAACATCAACTACAATCAACCTAGGTTTGGGATATGGCCAATACCCAAAACCTTAGCAAAAACTATAAAAGTAAGCTATCCTCAGCTCAACTTTTATAACAGTCAAAAAGACGAGGTCGTCACCTCTACAGAGCAACATCAAAAAAAAAGGTAAAGCAATTAAGATAATGTAAGTATAACCTATTCTTCTTCTGACAAACTTTCATTAGGGTTAGGTTCATTGAATGGTTTTAAGTCTTTAATATGCCATCGTCCTATTTTAGTCCCATCTAAATTAACTAAACCATAAACCAAATCCGAAATCTTTTCTCTAATCACGCAATGCACATACTTAGGTACCAACTTAGATGTGAATTTATCAGCTGCACTGGAAAGAATTTTATTTTTCGCCAAACGTGATCACCTATCTTAAAGGAAAAATCCCTTTTTCTAAGGTTGTAAGACTTACTGTTCCGCTCATAAGCCTTATGTATCCTACTACGCACGTCGGTGAAAATATCTTTTAAACCCTTTAAATTTTCGGCGTACGCGCCCCTGTTACCCGGAATTATTTCGCTGTCAGCATTGACATCCAAGTCTAAGTTTTTATAATATGATCCAGATAGAGGTATATGTCTGCCGTAAAACTAAGAAAGACGGGGTGAACCCTGTTACTTCGTGTCTCGCGGTATTTATCGCTTGTTGGATTTTGGAAATATTGCTATCCCAAGTGTCATGTGAATCCACGTAACTTCTTAAAGCGGTCCCGACTGTTCGGTTATTACGTTCCACAAAATTACATTGGGGAGAGTACACGGGATTAAAAACGGATGTTAAAACCATAAGTTTCACTTAAGCTCTTAAAAAACTTTTAGAGGTAAACTGAGTACCGTTATCGCATATCAAGAGCGATGGAACACCGTGGATTAGAAAGACATTATTTTCCAAAATTCTCTCTATATATCCAGCTTTTAGAGCTTTTCAAAGGAAATAGCATGGTATACTTTGTAAACCAGCAAAGAAAAACCACGAGAAGCCATTTATTTCCCTTTTTTGAACGTGGGAATGGGCCTACTAGATCAGCTGCTATGACTTGAAAAGGGTAATTAACCGTTTTCTCTTTTCCCATCAGTCCCATAGGTAGTGTATTTGGAGATTTCTGCGCTCCACATATTTCACAAGTCCTCACAAACTTTAAGATATCAAAACGCATTTTAAACGCATGTTGTCTCAGCCTAATCGCCCAACGCGCTAGTTTGCCACTAGGGTTTTTAATAGAATTAAGCCACAATAAACTATAATGATCTGTTATGACCGTGAAAGGAACACCTTCTATGTAAGGTCGAAACTTTTCGATGTTAAAGAGTACTGCTAAACATTCTTTTTCAACAACCGAATAGTTACGTTCAGCCTTTGACAAAGTTCCACTGGCATACGCTATCACTCTTTCCTCACCATTGATTTTCTGTGTTAGGACGCCCCCTATACCGGTATTAGAAGCATCACTAGAAATATAAAACTGTTGTGAAAAATCTGGTTGGGATAAAATGGGAGCTGAAACCAATAGCTCTTTAATCTCTATAAAAGATTCTTCGGCTGCCTTTGTCCAATCTATCGATTATCCTTTTTTTTCGTCCTTTCAAAAGATCATTAATAGGCGACAACAAGGTAGAAAAATTCTCAATGAAACGTCTGTACCATGAACACATTCCTACGAAACACTTGACTTTCCGTAGTATTAGTAGGTCTCGCATAATTAACCATGCTAGCTACTTTATCCGGATCGGTACGCAAGGAATTTGAGCCTACAATATAGCCTAAAAACAAATCACATTTGCTCAAATTTATCGTCAGTCCGGCCTCTTTCAATTTATCTTTTACTTCTTTAAGTAAGCGAAAATGCGATTCGAAGTCTTCCGATGTTACTAAAATATCACCGAGATAGGTAAAAATATGTGGCTCATATTTCGGACCAAATATGGCGTCCACTAAAAACGTTGCTGAGTTCGGGCAGCGTTCTTTAGACCAAACGGCATAGTTACGAACTGAAATAGACCTCGGCCTACTACTGCAAAAGCGGTCTTTTCCTTAGAGGATTTGTCTAAAGGAATTTGCCAGAAAGCCTTTCTAAGATCTATCGAAGATACATACTTAGCATTCCTGAGTGATGTGAAAATTCTGTCGATGCTCGGTAATGGATAGTTATCAAATTTGCTGACCTCGTTGAGCTTTCTACCGTCAAAGCATAGACGATATCACTCCGAGTTTCAACATTTCGTCTAACTCCTTATTCAATACTTTTGACATGTACGGAGACATGGCGAAGGGCCTTGTCTTTACAGGACTGGCATCAGCCGTATCTATAGACATGGTGATTTTATTCGTTCGGCCTAACCTATCTTTACTACTTATTTCTTTGAAAGAGCTTATTACTTTTTCTGCCTTTAAGCGTTCCGTCCGCGAGAGATCATCTACGGTACATAGACGCGAGAAAAGGTTTTCTAAAGAGTTTTCTGAATAACAATCTTTAAAACTTGTCTGAGAATTGACTTCTAGGGACTGTGGATACTACGAATTATCTTTAAAATTTACAAAAATTCCGAATTTTTGTGCAAAATCACATCCTAAAAACCAAAGTATGTGATAGAGAAGGTACTACTAAAGCAGAAATTACTAAACAATGACCATTGCAGACTAGCGGCAACTCAACCGTACCTAAAACTTTTAGACGGCTGCCATCTGCAGTGGTAACACTTCTATTTTTGACATGGCATATTTTTATACTTAAACGACTTAAAATTTTGATACCATTCTGACCTATAACGGAGGCATTTGCACGAGAGTCAAGTAAAGCCGAAAAATGGGCACCTAATAGATATATCCTTATATGCGGTCCATTATCTAAATATTTATGCACGAATAAAGGAGATATGTGACCATTTGGAGAAGCAGGAGTTCTAACTTAAGAAGGAGAATTTTTATTAGACTTAAAAAACCAGAAACTTTTTGTAACTATTTAGTCCAATCTGATCTATTGGAATAATTCTTTACTTAAGATCCTCGTTAGAATCTTTCTTTTATCCGCGACCGGACGTTCTGAGAAAGTACGACGGATTTTCAGTTCATAGTCGAATTCATTTTCAGTAAGTGATTGACTTTAAAATTTAAAGCTTCCATGATAAATGAATAAAATTTAAAAGAATTGTTTAAAAAGTCGTGAAAATATTTCTCCTGTGCTCCCAATAGTCTAAATAAAAAATACGTAAAGGCACTTAAAATATGTAAACTTCTTTATCAAACATTTAAAAAATCTTCGACAATTTCAAAAAAAAATTTCTAAGTATTGCCTTCTATTAAAATTCTTTTACTAATATCTTAAGAATTTCCTATAAAAAATCTCCAAATACCGTTTCGTATCAGCAAAGTATTTTTAATATTCATGCAAAATATAGGTGAGAAAAAAACAGTTTTTGTTCGGTTAACCGCAAAATCTAACACTGCAAAAAATTAAAGTAAACCAGCACATCTGCTAAGTCTGAACTATAAAGGTAGCTTTTAAGAAAAAAAGTAGGAATCTCTTATCTTAGAGTCAACAACTAAATTCAAATATCTATATCAGATAAATTGAAATAAAAAAATTCTACAAATTTCCTGCTTTTGTCTTACTGCTATAGTGTAGTTTCGTTTAATAAATATTATGAAATAAAAATATCTGCAAAGTTAGAGCTTTTATTTTGTTCGAAAGCTAGTACACTGAACCCTTTTTTTAAAAAATAAAATTCCAAAAGCCCCGCGTTGACAGCGCTATTTTTATGTGGTGTCTTTTTATGACATGCTAAACTGTCCTCAGTTTGAGGCATCTTTTTCCGTACCCTGTGAGAAGTTGTTTGTCCCACGCTTGAGCGCAATTTTGTAAGGTGTGCTAATTTTGCTTTATTTTTCGCCCCATGTAGACTGCGTCATTTTGTAACATTTTTAAATACTGGACGCCCCAAGCTTGAGCACAATTTTCTTGCAGCCCCGCTTTAATTTCTGATAATGAATTGAGTGAAACCTGATTTTAAAAGAACTAAAGAAATTAAAGAAATACTAGCTCAGTTTTCCTTGGTGGAGAGATATGGGTAAGAGATAATTTTTTGTACGTCTTTTTGGAATTTAATTCTATTTCTAAAGAAACCTCAGTTGTACGACTTTTTTTTGGGCACCACTCATTTTAAAATAGAAAGGATTTAACTTCAGCTAAGAAAAATGAGAAAAAACTGAAGTGTTTTATGGATATTACTAAAAAGAAATTAGTCTAGCACAACTGATCCTGAAAAGAAAAATAACTATTCAGTGAGACACTAGCTTTAATCAACAAAAAAAGAATTTATTCATATTTTTAAAATGAAAGTAAAAAGTTCTAACTTTACAGTTATACCAAAAAATTCTAGCCTAAATAGTAGTTGTTACATTTAAACTTTAAACTTTTACAACCCCCGAAGGCGAGACATCGTGTTTTACACTTCACTTTTTTGTCTGTTATTCATTGCTGTTAATGCACTGCTCTTAAATAAGTCTATTGGAGGGAGTTTTGTTGACTTACTGTTTTTCAGTCTGCTGTGATGGACTTCGCCGATTTCACACTTTTTCTTAACACTTAGAAAGCTCACTACAGCTTTTATGGTCGAAACTGGTACTTTTACTTAGCGGGTTCTGAAGAAAATTAGCCTACTTCGGCTAGATGGAAAATAGCCTCTCGGCTAGACGGTACTGCCTGGTCTGTGGCTCGATCGAAAAAAGCCCTGGTCTGCGGCTCGATGGAAATAAGCCACGCTGGTAGTTTCTCAGGCCCTTAAATAATCGTGCGATTTTTGCCGGTAATATCCGGACGCTCCAATCAAAACTCCGGGTCAAACTTTTCGCCAATCGCGGCCTGGCGGTAGGTTCGATCAGCAACCCGCACCACACAGTATATACTGAATGTCCTGAAACTTTTGTTTAATATACCGGTCGATATTTTAAAATAAAAATAAATACAATTTGAAGTGAAGAATCAGTAACATTGCATGGTCTTAAAATCCAGGAAAAAATGAATGTTACAATATATTATATATATATATATATATATATATTATATATATATATATATATATATATATATATATGTATGTATATAAAAATATGTTCTACTATTTACTGAAGAATGTGTAAATAAGAATTTTTTGCTACTATTTTACTAGAAATGACTCTGGTTTACTGTTTAATAACTAATGTTTAATGTTTAATAACTAAACTGAACAGAATAACTGATGTTAATATCCAATTAAAAAATATTTACTTGTACTACTTGTCAACTTCTATTTTAATTTGGGTTTAAGTATCCGAAGCTACTCGAGTTTCGTAATTGCGAATGAGTTTAATCCTATTCTTGTCTAAGAGCAAAAAAAATCCTTGACGTCAAAGCCACAAATAATTTCGAGAATAAGCTTATTAATACTTTTTAAAGTTGAATAAATATTAAATTGAACTTTGGTATATAAGGGGATAAATATTTGTTCAGCGGAGATGTTTTAAAACCACGATTTGTACTTTGGAGTTGGAGAAATTCCTTAACATTTATGTAACATGCGGAAAAAACAATATACTGATGGTCAAGTTGGACTCGTGTACCTAGTGTTTCACGTATAAAATTTATGTAATATGATGCTTGGATTTCCAGTTGCAGAAGGTCGTCCCTAGAATTTTGTACGCTTGTTTTTAAAAGACAACTTATATTACATTAACCTGTCTAAAGAATATTTGTCAATGACTTAATTAAGTTGCTTGCTGTATTAAAAAAGTAAGATTTAATGCTAAAAAACAATTTTTTTAAACAAGTTAGTGTTACACAATTCAACATAGTTCTACCGAAGTTTATTTTCATAAGACGTAAGATAGAAAATACGTCAAGATTGTACAATTATAGATAGCAGTTATATAAGGATACTTTAAAAAATCGTTTAAAGTGATTTACCGAGTACTTCCCTACAAACAGAGACAACACTGTATACATGAAGCAACCTTCCTAACCCTATAAATAAATATGGTTAAAATATCTACATTATTTTATTTAAAAAAAAAAAAATTAAGAAAAACGTCATAATACTATTAAAACTATACAAGATTTATAGACCCCCACCGATATCGCTCAAACACGATAAGTTTATTTCTAACAGCAATTATTATATCCGTACCAAATTTAAAGTCGATGTCATGTCGTTCGAAGGTATCGTGCGAACTAATCGGTGGAAATCGGAAATCATGTACGTTGCAAAAATTTCGGAGGATTCATTTTTCACGAATGATATACGGCAATAAAATTGTTTCTTGCCACGTGATTCAGCTGTAACGGAAATAACAAAAAAATAACGTAATTTTTTAATTATTTAACCCAAAGAACACTGAAAAGAACATAACATAACATGTTATGTTATATATTTTTTTTTTTTTTTATGGGTCTAGCCCACGTGCTACAGGGAAGTCCCTAAAGCGCTACAGCGACACGTGTGCGGAGAAAGCGATTTACGTTGTTCTTGAATACATATATATATATATATATATATATATATATATATATATATATATATATATATATATACATATATATATATATATATATATATATATATATATATATATATATATATATATATATATATATATATATATGTATACATATATATATATATATATATATATATATATATATATATATATATATATATATATATATATATACATATATATATATATATATATATATATATATATATATATATATATATATATATATATATATATATATATATAATATATATTATATATATATATATATATATATATATATATATATATATATATATATATATATATATATATAAAAATATATATATATATATATATATATATTATATATATATATATATATATATAATATATATATATATATAATATATATATATATATATATATATATATATATATATATATATATATATATATATATATATATATATATATATATATATATATATATATATATATATATATATATATATATATATATATATATATATTATATATATATATATATATATATATATATATATATATATATATATATATATATATATATATATATATATATATATACATATATATATATATATATATATATATATATATATATATATATATATATATATATATATATATATATATATATATATATATATATATATATATATATATATATATATATATATATATATATATATATATATATATATATATATATATATATATATATATATATATATATATATATATATATATATATATATATATATATATATATATATATATATATATATATATATATATATATATATATATATATATATATATATATATAATATATATATATATATATATATATATATATATATATATATATATATATATATATATATATATATATATATATATATATATATATATATGTATACATATATATATATATATATATATATATATATATATATATATATATATATATATATATATATATATATATACATATGTATGTATACATATACATATATATATATATATATATATATATATATATATATATATATATATATATATATATATATATATATACATATATATATATATATATATATATATATATATATATATATATATATATATATATATATATATATATATATATATATATATATATATATATATATAGGGTATGTCCCAAAAATAAGTAGAATAAATCCGGGAAAAAAATGTATTGCAGATCAAAGTACAAATTACTAAAATTCTTTAAAATAGCATGATACACCGTTGCCAGCACCTCTGGCAGTCGCAATACGCTTCTGCGAAAGCGTTGATGGGAATCTCGTTCAGGCACTTTTGACGTTATCCAATATTCCAAAATAGTTGCCTTTCAAATCCGGCATTGCCACACCGGGACTGTAGAGCGGGTGAGACAGCATTGCCACCTTGTGCTTGGCCAGGTACTCGGTCACGAGGAAGGCGGTGTGAGACGGCGCGTTGTCGTAATGCAGCCTTCAGTTGGCAGAGATCTCCTTCCTGACGCGTTGCACCCTTTTCCGCAGCCTTTCAAGAACTTCCACGGAAAACTTACTGTTTAATTTTATCGCATATCCTTGCTCCATAGAACATGGCATCGTGAATTCGTGAGGTGACCCTCGAACAGGGGTCCAGTCTCGCAGCGATCCGCACACTGTAACGGCCCATAGGCAAAGACGTAGGTCGTGTTTTTTTTTATCTCTCACCTCCCCGCCTCAGTAGAGATTTTACCCTTTATCCATATCACAAGAATATCAGTGAGGATGTCGTAATACCCGTCAACGTTGTCTAAGTGCCGAAACATACATTTTTGTATTTAACGGTACCTTTTAAACAACGCGGTAGTGCTGCCACGGACGTTACTTACATTTCTGCAAACAACTACTACCTATGTAACCCTTGTACTTATATACCTTGCTTTTCCAAGATCTCCCACCACAAATCACCCCACTCCAGCCGCCCGCGTCGGCGGGAAAAAATCATTCTACTTATTTTTGAGACAGACCATGAATATTCTCCTTAGTTCCATTACCCTATCAAGAGTTCAGTTGTGTTATGTTTCGTTCAAGAATGTCCTGAATCACGGTCCTGATGAATGGCTTCGTACATAGAATGTTCTATGAGCAGAACCATACGTTTTTCTAGATCGTTTCTTCTAGAGATATGCGCAAAATATAGCAAGTACGATTGCTTTATTTTGGTGGATAAACATTTCTTTATACTCAGTTGCTTTAGACTGGAGAGATTAGTTTGGTGCTGTCTCCAGGCTATCTTCAACATTCTTCTGTATACTCATGTTTCATAAGCGTCAGTTTTTCTTCGAGTCCCAACACTTATTGTCCAAGTTTCTAAAGAGTAAGTTGCTATAAGAAGTACTAGTGCATTAGTAAGTTTTAATTTGTTATTTTGAGATATTGCTGAGTCCTTACAAATCTTGGACAGTCTGATTACTGCATTTCGAGCTACGTTTATCGTCTTCTTCTATTTGTCCTTCGAAGTATACAAATTCATCCGCTACTTCGAAACCCACTATTTTCTTGATGTTTATTGGGGTTCGATCTATGACCATAATTTTAATTTTATTCTTGTTAAATAGTAGTCCATATTCCTCGCTTACTGAGTTTAATCTATTCATTATATATTTGAATTCAATGTCATTAGATGCTATAATGAGTGTATCTCATCTATAATATTCAAATGCATCAAAATTTTCTTCAAGATAAACTCCAAAAAAAAAAATTACTTTTTTAACTAACTGTTTTGTAATGAATGCCGAGAAGAGAAAGGAACATGGCGACGGGTAAATTCCGACTGAGTCTCCGGCGCGCGCGTTGTCAAATGGGTGACGGGAGAGGTCGCCAATTGTTCTATGCCTATTCAATATTGTTAGATAGCAGATTTTTTTTCTACCTGGGACAAGTTTTAGAAAATCGATTTATGGCCGCCTAAAATGCTAACATACCTTATGTGTCTCGTTCAAAAAAACTATACGCGAAATTTAGCGACCCCAGCTCTTTTACTCCCTTCTTCTGAAGCGATTTATCTCAACAAACTACAGGTACGTTTGCTACTTCAAGTATAAAATCTAAAATCGATATTTTATTTCGTTATCGTGCCAAGAGAAACAGGCAGACATAAGACAGATTGATAGAAATTGGTAACAATGTTTTTGGTAATCTAGCGACTCTAAAATACTAGGATAGGAGTTTTTTTTACGAATACAGTACTATCAATATCGAGTGGTAGTAAACATCCTTGTCGCTTAATTGTATATAATAATTTTAACAAAGCAGATAACAAGTCTATATTTATTGCACAAACATGTTATATTATAACGGAATTAACTTTGATTTTAGCACCTACCTAAAACAAAATAATAATGTAAATATAAAAACATGCGTCGCGTGTCCCGTGTTTATTTCATGATATTTATTTATTTATTATGGCCAATGGTGAGACTCACGGGCTGTAGACCCGAATGTATCTGGACATTTTTGAAAATGTCCAGATCCAGGGGCAAAACGTAAAAAAAGTTAAAAGAAAAAACTCAAGTGTGTTAATTAAA
>CM032452.1:2262747-2422747 GCA_019049505.1 Pachyrhynchus sulphureomaculatus | reverse complement strand
AAACCATTTTGATACTGGCAGCGACCACAGACTAATAAGAGCGAAAATAGACATAAATACCAAAATAGAACGAAGTAAATTAATTAAACAACAACGATGCCCGATGCCAGAAATAATCCAGGAAAATTTAGAAAGATATCAAAATGAACTAAACAAAAAACTATCTAGTAAAGAAACATTGAATAAAATGGACGTTGATGCCCTAGAAACTAAAATAAAAATTGATATGAAAACAGTTGCCAAAAAGATATGCAGTACCAACAGAAATAAAAATTTAAAGGTAAGAAGGGAGACTAAAGAACTTATGACAAAAAGAAGAAAATTAGATAAAGATACACCAGAATATATTGAACTAAACAAAGTTATAAAGAAGAATTTAAGAGATGACTTACGACACTATAATACAATGATGATAAAATCGACAATCGAAAGCAATAAAAACATGAAAATTCTTAAAACAGTTAACAACATGGGACGTCCTCGGATACATCAATTAAAAGACCCAAATTGCGCTATCAAAGCAGATAGAGAGGATCTGATAGCAATTACTAAGAAGTTCTATAGTACATTATACGCAGAAAGTAATACAAAACAAGTGAAAGTTGAAGACGAAACCATTTTAAACGTTGGCTCAGAAGATTTTCCTGACATTACCATATGCGAGGTAGAATTAGCCTTATCACAAATGAAGAATGGTGTGAAAAAAGAAATGATAAAATTTGGCGGTGTCATTGCTATAGAAGCACGGACGATACTCCTCAATAAATGCCTGATGGAAGGACAAATATCGGATGAATGGCGAAATGCCGAAGTAATCCTATTATACAAAAAAGATGATAAATTAAAACTTGATAATTACCGGCCTATAAGTCTACTCTGCCACCCATACAAAATCCTAACCAAGATTATAACAAACAGACTCATAAACAAGTTAGATACTTACCAACCTCCAGAGCAGGCTGGATTCCGGAAATATTATAGCACAATAGAACATATACAGACAATTTGTACACTAATAGAAAAATGCAATGAATATATTACATCTCGCATTCATTGATTACAATAAGGCTTTCGATTCAGTGGAACTGTGGGCTGTTTTTAAAGCCATGAACAATGCAAGAATCGACTTTAAGTATAAAAAGCTTCTTAAAAATATATATGATAACGCGACGATAACAGTTAATATTGCAGAGGACATTAAAACAAACAAAATTGCAATCAAAAAAGGAGTCAGACAGAGAGATACCATTTCCCCAAAGCTATTTACCCTCGCATTGGACGATGTTTTTAAAAAACCTGAATGAATTGGTAAACTGATACATATTTTAAGAAATGAGAAAATTCCGATAAATTTAAAAAGAAAAGTGTTTAACACCTGCATATTACCAGTAATGACATACGGGATGGAAACCATGACGCTCACCACTAAATCAGCCAACAAACCAACGCAAAGGGCTATTGAACGAATGATGTTAGAAATAAGTCTCAGAGATCATATCACAAATGAGAATATTAGGAATAGAAAAATTGAAGATGTTATAGAACGCATTGCTCAATTGAAGTGGAACTGGGTGGGCCATGTTGCACGACAGGACGATTCAAGATGGCTAGATGACATCAAAACAATGTAGGGAATAAATGGCATCAGATAGCATAGGACAAAAGACTATGGAAGAGTATGGGGGAGGCCTGTGTCCAGGAGTGGACTGTAAAAGGCTGGTAGAAGAAACAATATAATATAAATATCAAAATATATATATATATATATAATATATAAATATATATTATATATATATATATATAATATATATATATATATATACTATTAAATATATATCATCTAATATATATATATATAACTAATATATATCTATAATATATTATATATATCAAATATATATATATATTTATAAATAATAATATATATATATATATATATATCAATATAAAAAAATATATATATAAATAATATAAATATATAAATATAATATATATTATATATATTATAATATATATATATATATATATATATATAAAATATATATAATAATATAAATACTAAAATATATATATATATAAATAATAATATATAATATAAATATCTATATAAATATATATAATATATATATATATCTATATATATATATAGAAGAAACAGAAAAGAAGAAGATATATATATATATATATATATATATATATATATATATATATATATATATATATATATATATATATATATACGAGGCAGCAAAGTTCATTTTCAAAACCAAAACATCATTTGAAAGCTTAAACATCGTTCTATTTTTCAGCGTAATCGCCATTTCGATCCAAGCATTTTTGTAGACGCTGCTCCAGCTTTGGTATGCCCGTGTCAAAAAATTCCGCCGCCAACCCGTTGAGATAGCAATTCAACTCTTCTTTAACTTCGTTGTCGGTGCTGAACCGTTGTCCATCCAAGTGTTCCTTCAATTTTGGTAACAAACAACAACTTCGATCCTCTCGTCTGAAACCGACGGTCTTCCACTCCGCTCTTCATCATGAATGTCCGTACGACGGCCAGTAAACTCCCTACACTCTTTGCGGAAGTATTGAACGGCCATATACTTCTCACCATACACTTCCGTCAATTGTCGATGAATGTCTACAGGTGGAACCACTTTCGCGTTTAAAAACGAATTACTGCACAAATTTCATACTTAGAGACAACGGCGATCGGAAGCCCATCACGGACGACTGCTGAAACAACACTGCGTGGTGTAGCGAAGCCGGGCAAGGTGGGATCGAGAGTGGGGGAACTACTGCATACGACAGTGATGCCGGATATCGCCTAAAACCTCTCCCTGTGGCTCCAGCATTTTTGGGAACCTTACTTTACTTTACGATCAGCCCACGAAAAAACTTCCATAAGACCAATGCAAATTTTTACTGGTTATAACGAACCCGGTTATAACGAACTTCTGGATAAAACGAACCAAATTTGGTTGTTTTGTGTCCCTTTATAACGCACTTGCCATTCCCTGGGCTCGATATCGCGCGACTTGATCTAGGAAATTCACGGAAACTGGCTGGGAACCCCTATTCTACTTGTTTCCGCCGCGTTACTAGTTCGAGTGTTATCCAGTTCTAATGCATATTTGATCCAAGTAGCAAAATGAATGTTTAATAATAACACTGCGTTACAAATTTAAAAAAAAATTAAGTACCCACTTAAATTTTTCCTGTTTATGTATTCATATACACCACTTATTAAGAATATATAAGTACTTTTTGTCTGTCACGTACTGTTTTTTAGGTACGATAGTTAACAATTTTAAGTAAAATAATTAAGGAGTAAAGTACAGTGTATACGTAGCTTCATTAAATTTTCCAATAATTCGAATAAAACTGCTAAAAAAACTTATTACTAATACATTTGGACATAACTAAATATAAAATATATGGTAAAAAGTTTATATTGTACATTAAAAGTTAAAAATATTTAACTTTTTCTCTTATGTTGGGAAATATCTTCTCGTTTTAAAAGCCAGCAGTAATCTCCCAACATATGTAGCTACGTCCCAACGACCTTAAAACCGTTCCTCAATCCTTTTCACATCCTGATGAAATCGTTCCCCTTGTTCATCACTCACTGCTCCAAGATTTGATGGAAAAAAGAGAAATGGGAATGGAGGAAATAAATTTTTAATGACATTCGGCAACCCGTCTTTTTGTATGCTCTGAACAAATCGTTCACTAAGAGTTCTGCATTCTTGGCTCTATGATTTCCTAAAAAACCTTTTATCACGGCTTTTAATGATGTCCATGCGCATAGTTCTTCGTCATTTAGTGTTTGATCAAATTTGTTGTTTTTCATTAATAGGCGTATTTGTGGACCAATAAAAATACATTCTTTCAACTTTGCGTCACTTAATCTTGGAAAAATAGATTTTAAATATAAGAATCCTTCGCCATTTTTATCCATCGCTTTCACAAAAAATTCTTCATCAAGCCGAGTTTTATGTGTAGAGGAGGTAAAATGACGTCTTCGGGGTTGATTAAAGGCAAGTATTTTACATTTGACTTCCCACACACAAATTCCGTTCGTTTTGGCCAGTCTTTGATCAAATAGTGCTTATCAGTAGCTCTACTGTTCCACATGCAAAGAAAGCAGCAGTACTTATTAAATCCACCTTGCGAACCAAGTAACATAGCTATTACTTTGAGGTCAGCGCACACTTTCCACTTAAAATTTTTGTATTTAATTAAATCCAATATTGATTTCATATTTTCGTATGTCCCTTTTAAAACAGTTGAATAAGCCACTGGTATTGACGGATATTTATTACCATTATGAAGTAAAACTGCCTTCAGACTTGTTTTCGAACCATCAATAAAAAGACGCCATTCATTTGTATCACAGGGAATTTCTAACTCACCCATCAAAGATACAATGTCATTACAAAAACATATGTTTTCTGAACTAGAGTAAAAAGTTGTCATTTCTTTACTTCGTTTTCGTTGTACAGATATTTTTGTATCTGGTGCCAACAAGTGCCATTCCTGTAGTCTTGATCCAAGTACACTGGCTTGTCTAACAGACAAATTCAAGTCCCGTATCAAATCATTTAATTCCCGTTGTTGAATTAAATGCGGTTGGCATATATCACTTGAAAAGGGTAAAAAGTCTGGATCTTGGTTGTCAACTTCCATGTCTTGTCCATCGTTATTTTCATTGCTTGGTATATCTAACTCTTCAGTTTGACTTTTCTTAGGAGGCAAAGGAGAAGTCATGTCTTCACTATATGATATTGGTTTTGATACAGAATTCACAGAAGGGTACTCGATATTATGCTTAATTTTCGTTGAAAATCCTCGTATATCAGTCATGCAGAAGTAGCCATCGTTAAAATGATTACTAGGTTCGCGCCACACAGTCGGTACTGCAAATGGCATAGATGTTTTGTTTCCGTTCAACCACGACAGGAGAGCAGCATAACATGATACACAAAACAGTTGCGGAATCCAGGGTTTATCTTCATGTACAGTACGTCCAAAATATAGAAAATACGCAGTACATACTTTTTCAGATTTTTTTTTTCCTTGAGACTTGAGAATGTACTGTCCACACACGTAACAAAACTTGTTTGGTGAAGTTTTGCACTGACGGCGACTACTTTTTTCAGTATTCATCTTTAAAACTGTATTATTACACTCTTAATCAGGTAATCTCAAAGAAACTAACAAGAAATGAACATATCCTCTCAATAGATTATCTAGCGATTACATTTATTAAAATGAACAATATGAGGGTAGGTTAAGAAAAGGTTATCGGTGTGTACCTTAAAAACAAGACGTGATAGAAATAAAAGACATCCACTGCTTACTTACTATAACTAATAGGAAACTATAATAGCAATCAGTTTTTCGGGTACCAAAATCAGGTCACGCAGTGTAATTATTTTAAAATGAGTACACAAAAACGTAAAGCGTTTACTTAAAAGACAAACACGATATTATAAGAAAAATAGAAAATGGAGTTAAACAAAATGATGTTTACAAATAGTTGAATTTAACTAAATCTACGGTTTCTACCATATGGAAGAAGAGGTAAGGAATCTTATCGATCTATAATAAAAGAAAATTTACTTGGTAAAAAGTAAAAAAATCTACACATGACCAAGTCGATAAAGAACTCCTTAAATGGTTTACTCAAAAACGATATGAACATGTTCCTATTACCAGCTATACCTTACAAGAGAAAGCTAGTGAATTGGGAAGAAAATAGAAAACACCGAGTTTAACTGTTCTAGATGTTGAATTGAATGATTTAAAAGCGACATAATATTAGTGGGGGTAAGATATTAGGAGAAACTGCAGGAGTGGATATGACTGTTGTTGATCAGTGGTTGGCCAATGTATGGCCCGAAATTCGAGAAAGTTATGAATATGTGGACATTTTTATTGCGAATGAAACGGGTTTGTTTTACAAAATGATAAGACATTAAAGGTTGTCGGAGAGAATTGTACTGGTGAAAAATTATCAAAAGTAAGGATTATTGTGTTGGTAACTGCAAATATATCTGGAACAGAGAAGTACAAATCAAACAATAAAGCCTGGGTGACATCAGAAATTTTTAAAAACGAACTGACCGAATGGGACAAAGCATTAAAATTCACAAACAGAAAAATATACTTGGTATTGACAACTGTCCAGCGCACCCTGAAGTTCATCTACAGAAAATAAAATTGGTTTCTATGCCTCCAAACATAAGTGCAAAGCTCCAGCCTATGGATCAAGGTGTGATATATCCTTTAAAAGGTCATTATAGAAAGATTTTACTTATGAAAATGTTAGAGACGATCGATAAAGGTAACATTTTTTCTGTAACTCTCTTGGACGCTATAAACTATATCCATATGGCTTGGCAAAGAGTCAGTAGAGAAACTATTGCAAACTGTTTTAAGCATGGCGAATTTTTAAGGAAGGAACGTAGATATGACTCAGATGATGAGCTACCGTTCACACAGTGAATTGAAAAACATCGAGAAGATCCTACTGATTGTCTAGAATTTGTTTACGATGCTGACATTCAACAAAGTACGGTGTAAACCGAGATTAAAAAGATGTTTAATCACTTTAATTTTGAAGAATATGTATGTGCTGATAATGAATTAATGACGAGAGAAATATTAACTGATGATCAAATTGTGACATCAGTGACTTCTGGAAAGATTTTAAACGATAATGACGACGAAGACGAGCTTGGAGAAGGAGATAATATTTATGTTCCATCCAGTTCAGAAATGACTAAGAAAATGACTGAAACTCGAAATTTTTTGGAATCTCGTGAAGTTCCTGAACATATATAGAGTAGTTATTGTGGCCTTGACAATTATATAAACACCATTTCTTTTTCAAATAAAATTGTACAAACGAAAATTCCTGATTTTACTGTATAAGCTACGTATTTTAATGTTTTCGTTTATACTCGTATATGTACCTACATACATAATAATAACTGTAGTATGGCTTGATTTATTTTCCGTTGAACGTTTTCTTTTAATTAAATAATTATTATTATTCATTTTTCTAAGCATTAGCGCCTCATCAAAATAAAAAAGTAGTGAAAAATGATATTAGATTTTTGTTTACTGCTTGTAACGAACTTCGGATATAGCGAACCATTTTTAGTGATTTTTTGGAGTTCGTTATAAAAGGACTTCACTCTATATACATATATGTATATATATATATATATATATATATATATATATATATATATATATATATATATATATATATATATAATATATATATAAAAATGCAACGTCTCTCTGTCTGTCTGTCTGTCCGTTAGTGCGCCTATCACTGAAGAACCACTTATCCGATTTACGTACTTTTTTTTTTTAAAACATACATATGTTCTCTGGCCAGGTTATAGGCTATATTTTATTACGATAGGTAACATAAGGAATGAGCAGTGACGTAAAATAGTGAATGATGTCGAAAATAAGTTTGCCGCTAGCGCGTGCCTTTGCAATACACAGCCTAAATCATTAAATATGGAACAATATTATGTAGCAAAGAATATCTGTAATGTATAATCTATAATATATATAAAATGCAATGTCTCTCTGTCTGTCTGTCTGTCCATTAGTGCGTTTATCACGCGGGAACCACTTATCCGATTCACCTGTCTTTTTTTAAATTCATACATATATTCTTTGGCCAGGTTATATAATAATAATAATAATCTATATCTATAATATATAAAAATGCAATATTTGTCTGTCTGTCTGT
This sequence comes from Pachyrhynchus sulphureomaculatus, assembly GCA_019049505.1. Lineage (NCBI taxonomy): Eukaryota > Metazoa > Arthropoda > Insecta > Coleoptera > Curculionidae > Pachyrhynchus > Pachyrhynchus sulphureomaculatus. Next base: position 2,414,967 of record CM032452.1, on the reverse strand, counting down.
CTGTCCGTTAATGCGCTTATCCCTCGAGAACCACTTATCCGATTTACGTGATTTTTTAAATTCATACATATGTTCTCTGACCAGGTAATAAGTATATATTTTATTACATCTATAATATATATAAAATGCAACGTATCTCTGTCTGTCTGTCTGTCCGTTAGTGCGCTTATCACTGGAGAACCACTTATCCGATTTTCGTACTTTTTTTTTTAAAACATACATATGTTCTCCGGCCAGGTTATAGGCTATATTTTATTACGATAGGTAGCATACGGAATGAGCAGTGACAATAATAGTAAATGAAGTCGGACAAAGTTTGCCGCTAGCGCGTTCTCTTGCAATACACAGTCCAAACCATTAAATATGTACCAGAGAATATCTATAATATATATAAAATGCAATGTCTCTCTGTCCGTCTGTCTGTCTGTTAGTGTGCTTATCACTGGAGAACCACTTATCCGATTTTACGTGCTTTTTTTTTTATACATACGTATGTTCTCTGGCCAGGTTATAGGATATATTTTATTAAGTGACATAAGGAATACGCAGTGACGATAATAGTGAATCAAGTCGGAGAAAAGTTTGCCGCTAGCGCGTTCTCTTGCAATACACTCCCTAAAGCATTAAATATGGAACAATATCATGTAGCAAAGAATACAATATATATAAAATGCAACGTCTCTCTGTCTGTCTGTCTGTCCGTTAGTGCGCTTATTACTCGAGAACCACTTATCCGATTTACGTGTTTTTATAAATTTATACATATGTTCTATATAATTCGATATAAGCCTAGATAATGGGAGATAAGGTGAGGTAATGGGAGATAAGGAGAAATAATGGGAGATAAGTCGAGATAAGCCTCGATAATGAGAGATAAGGTGAGATAATGGGAGATAAGTATAAATAATGGGAGATAAGGAGAGATAATGGGAGATAAGCAGAGATAAGTCTAGATAATGGGAGTTATGGTAAGATAATTGGAGATAAGGAGAAATAATGGGAGATAAGGGGAAATAATGGGAGATAAGTCGAGATAAGCCTAGATAATGGGAAATAAGGTGAGATAATGGGAGATAAGGAGAAATAATGGGAGATGAGCAGAGATAAGCCTAGATAATGGAAATTATGTAGAGATAATGGGAAATAAGGAGAAATATTGGGAGATAAGGAGAAATAATGGGAGATATTTTATTACGTTGGGTAACATAAGGAATAAGCAGTGACGATAGTAATGAATCAAGTCCACGCGAGCGGAGCCGCGGGCCCGGCTAGTGTATATATATATATATATATATATATATATATATATATATATATATATATATATATATATATATATAATTTATTAAAAGGAGGAATTTATTATATTTACACTATCTGAGAAATATAAAATTACGTATGTTTGTACTACTAATTGACAAAACTATTGACAAAAAATTGTGATAATTAAAGATTTTAAAAAAATTCTTTTCGCAATACTTGGAAATCATTTATAATATTTTGTTATAAATGTTGAGAAAATTGCTTTTAATGAACATGTGATTATTTTCGGCGTATTCATTTAAATTGTTGTTCCCAGTTTAGATACGGCTTATGCTTTTCGCACTATAATAATTATGTGTTTTATATTTAATCATACCAGATCAGTGTTTTCGGGTAAAATGGTATTCTGTACGCATCTCGACTGCCTCACTATTTCATCAGTATGGCTATAACGAATCAGAAACGCTCTCAAAAGTTTAAAAAATACTTACAAATGCTATAGAGCATTGATTCCCAAAGTGGCTCAGGTGGACCCCCAGGGGTCTACGTTGGCGTGAAAAAAAAATAGGGGTTCACAAGTTGTAAGTGGGTTCACGAAAATTTATCTGGTTTCGATAGTAAAGAACAAAAATGTTGGCTTGGCTTTATCTATCAATGTAGGCAGATAATACACTACTCGAGCTTAGCACCAATGAGGAGCTGAAGGTGAAATTTAAAAAAGGCTATCAAACATTTTGGCTGCAGACAGAAATACCCGAAAAATATCCTGGGCTGTGGAAAATTACGAGAAAACTTTTGATAGCGATTCCCTCGTCATATCTTGTCGAAAAAAGTTTTAGTGCCGTTACAAACCTATTAATAAAAAAAAGGAGCAGATTGAACATCACAGAACGGGGAGATTTGCGGTTATTCCTTACAAAACTGAAGCCAAATATTGATAATTTGCTGTCATCCATCAAGTACATCCCTCCCATTAAAATTATGACTATTTTTTTTAATTGTTGATTTGCATTGTTGAAGTTACGGTACGTTATTAATGTTTAATTTTAATTCTATTAAGCCTGTAATCATATTATTTTAATAAATAGAATACAAGAAAATATATTATTTTTCTTTTTATTTTTACCTCTCCGAATTTAGGGTTGGAACTCAGCCACGACGCAAATTTCCATCGTTAGATCTAAACTTCACATTTTTTGACGAGTTTTGGGAATATGGTAGAAATGTAGCAGCAGGGGGTCCACCAAAACCAGTAAAATTTTGAAAGTGGTCTATGAGAAAAAAAAGTTTGGGAACCTCTGCTATAGAGTAACTCGAACAGCAATTAAAAACATCAGTTATTTATTTTTTAGGGACGTAGGCCTTTGCTGCCTGTGGCTGATGCCTTTTTAAGTATTCCACAGAAAAAGGGGACCTATACATATTTATATAATGCCGGTTCCGAACGAAAATGAGATGGCATGATACTATGGGTGGTTTGCCATTACCTTCCCGAGAGAGGCGGCCGTCACGTTGTAAAGTTTTTTTTTTTAATTATATATTGTCTAGCTCAAAACTAACATTTAAATTAACAGCAATGATTACTACAGTCTTCCCATCATCCTAAATGTAGTAAAAGTTTCAATTTTAGGTCATTATTTGACTTACAACAGTGAAAATTAATACCAAAAATCCAATCGATAGCTTTGCTTATGATAGTATTTATTTTCTTCTGCTTATAGATACGGGGTGTGATCTAAAAGTTCTGGGTAGTTACTTATAATAGACCAAGAGGACGAACCGAAATTTTGACCTGTCGACTAACCGTCTGCCTAGTTGTCCATTCCATCGGCGAGTCGAATAAAAGCCTTTATCGTTGAGTTTGTGGTCATCGTACCCTGGCATGACTAGATAAGGCTCAAAATGCTACATCCAAAAATGGACTGTCGTTTAACCACTTGAATCAAATACGATAACATTTGTTGACACTAAAAAAGTCGAGCGCCCCAAAGGGCAGACGCCGCCGAGACCGGACCCAGCTTTAGGACTCAAAAAACGTTGATCCAAAAATGGACCGTCGTACAAACAACATATAAAATCAATAAATATTTAGTTTGTTTGTAATAAAATAAGAGGGAATTAGCAAAAGGCAGACGCCGCCAATACCGAAGGATCAAGCTGGACCCACTTTTTCCAGCCAAAAACAGTCGTTTTTCGAGTTTTTAAATAAATAAAACAAGTTTCGGGTCCTATGCGTCTGCCCATGATATTTTTGGAAAATTTAGGCCTTAATTAATTTTCATTCATTTTCAAAGTTCAAAAAAAAATCGAAATTCTGATAGTATAGACGCTATTATAGATTCTACATAAAATTCGTATCGGATGATTGAAATTGTTATATTTTTATATTTTACGACCCATAGAATTCGAATTTGCCATTCTCGAGGCCCCATAGTGTTCGGGCCTTTCGACATGAGCCCAAAATAATGACTAAAAAATAAATATTAAAAAATGAATTATCATTTTAATATTAATTAACAGCGTATATGGAAACCCATTATATATTTTTATAAATATATAAATACAGATTGTATTGTAAATAAGATTCCAAGCATTGTTTTAAACAACACATGTCATGATGATAAATACAATTTTAATAATTATGTTAAAAATATGTTTAACACTTGTTTCTGTATAGATTTCTACAATATTTACCTGTCCAAGAAGATTGATTAATTACAAGCCCCACAAAAAAAAAAGTGGGGTATACTTTTGATGCGATATATCAGATCCGTAGTATTTTTTTGCCCGCTGATCACGAATCTGACGTCAGAATATCGCCATCACATCTCAATTTTTTTCTAACTTCAAAAAATAGGTAAAAATTAGTAAAAATTAAGAAAAATATACTCCTAAAAAATTGATTCAAGCTTTTTCATGAATCCAAAGATGTATTAATATGTATTCGGACACGCTAAGCTAATATTCATCGGTTGGATTAAGCCATACAGTTCTGTTTTCTTTCTAACCTCAATAAATCAGACAGATATAGTGCTTCTCGAATGCAAAAACGAATTCAAATTAAAATTCAACCGATTCTTACCAAATTTGGTACACGGGGGTTTTTTGGGTTGCTGATCATGAATCTGAGGTCGGATTTGCAAAATTCAAAATGGCGGATCCAAGATGGCGGACAAAATTTTTGAAAACCAACCGATTCCTACCAAATTTGGTATACAGTTGGGGAATCCTCAAACCTGATACTCTTAAACCCTAAACCCTGAAACCTTAAACTCCCACACCCTGTAACCTCAAAAAATAGACCTCAATAACCCTGTAACTTTAAAAATGAGACCCAATAAACTCAAAACCAGGACTTTTAAACCATATACTATCAAATAGTAGACCCTTAAGCCCTAGAATTGTGAAGGTTAGACCCGCGCCTAACTTTCCTTTTTTTGGCTGTATCTTGTTCTTTTTTCCGCGAATGACCTATTCAAAGGCTTTCTGCCCAAACGCTTTTGAGGACTTGATACCGATTTTCTATGATTTTCAGATCTTGGTGAAAACGTTCCCCATTGCTCCTCACTGTAGTCACCAAGATTATCTGGGAAATCATCGATGTGGGAGTCCAGGAAATGTAATTTTAGATTCATTAAGCAACCTAATGTTTGAAAATTTTTTACCATTTTCTCGACTATTTCTTTGTACTTAGGACTTTTATTATTTCCCAAAAAGTTTGTTGCGACTTCTTTAAAACTAAGCCAAGCAGCTTTTTCAACTTTATTCATTTTAGTAACAAATAATGAATCTTGAAACAATTTTCTTATTTGTGGCCCGTCAAATACGCCTGCCTTAATTTTAGCTTCAGAAAATTTCGGAAATTTTTTATGCAAATATTTGAAACATGGGCCGTTTGTATCTAATGCTCTCGTGAATTGCTTCATAAGTCCAAGCTTAATGTGTAGCGGGGGAATAAGAACTTTTCCTGGATCTACCAATGGTGGAAACAATACATTATTTTCACCAGGAGAACGATTCTCTTGTTGGCCAAATTTTTTTCTTATAATGACGTTCCCTGTCTCTGCTATTCCACAGACATTTATAACAGGGATAAAGTGTAAACCCTGACTGTTGGCCAAGCAATATTATTACAATTTTCAGATCTCCACAAATTTTCCAGTTATGATCAGCATATTTTATTTTTATCAAAAGCTGCTTCATTTTTTCATATTGCTCTTCCATAACTGTGGAATGAGCAATCGGAATGGGAGCGTAAACGTTGGTATTATGCAGCAAAACTGCCTTAATGCTCCGTTTAGAAGAATCATTGAACAGTCTCCATTCTTCAGGATCGTATGAGTTATTTTGAAATTCATCCATTAGACCTTTTACATCGGTACAATATGAAAGTGACAATTCCTCGTCCATTGTGAAATATTTTCGAAATTCTTTATCTCTGTTTCTATAATAAGAAATCGTAGCTTCTGGCTTAAGTAAATGTCTTTTCTTTAAAAAGGAAGCAAGATGCTCTGAACCATCTTGGGATAAGCCTAAATCTCTGACTAGATCACTAAGTTCTGACTGTGATACGAGTATTGGTTCTGGTTTACGGTTGTATGGTAGAAATTCTTTATCTGTGTCACTAGTATATGATAGGTTGTCACTAGAACATTCATTAGTAACAGTGTTTGAATCTTTTTCGACAGTCTCAATGTTTTCGGCATGAACTGATAAGGTGAAATCATTTGTTTCCATAACATCAGCATCAAGTGGTTCAGGAGACGGAATTAGTTTAGTTGGTCTTGTTACTGTCGAAACATCGTTATAAGTAATAGTGCTTTTATTTTTTCGGTTATGCCTAGATACAACATTCATACAAAAGTAGCAATCATTTTCACTGTATGGTCTATTCCACATTGCTGGTCTGGAAGATTTAATCGCCTTCTTATTGATGTACAACATTATTTTGCAAGAACTGCAAATGATGTGGGGAACCCAATCTGTATCCTGGTGCTGTATTTCAATGTTAAAACAATCCTCATATAAGGTTTTAATCTTATCCGTTATCGGTGACCCCATTTTACTCAATACGTGTTGACAGCAAATATAACAAAATGAATCACTGTTTTTATCGCACTTATGAAAAGTCCTTGTACCGTGAGACCGTTTTCTTGTAGCATTATACTCTACATGAGCCAAGTCACCCACACATGAAGAGCTACGGTCGCTGGATGACGACGGCTGCGGGCCCGCTTTCCCACCCTGACCAACCGCCGATACTGGGTTTCGGAGTCCCTGCATCGTAATTCTCTTTCTTCTACCTGCCATGACGGCATCTAAGCCGTTATCCAGGGACTCTGCCGGCTAGTGGAGTAACACCGTTGCCCACCGTCACCACGTGGAGGTGCCCTGGATGCAGGTAGAAGAATCAAAATCGACCGATGAATTTTCTCGGCATTCAAAATGGCGCGAAAGCATCTGCCACCTTGAATTTTGCAAATCCAACCTCAGATTCGTCATCAGCGACCCAAAAAATCCCCGTGTACCAAATTTGGTAAGGATCGGTTGAATTTTAATTTGAATTCGTTTTTGCATTCGAGAAGCACTATATCTGTCTGATTTATTGAGGTTAGAAAGAAAACAGAACTGTATGGCTCAATCCAACCGATGAATATTAGCTTAGCGTGTCCGAATACATATTAATACATCTTTGGATTCATGAAAAAGCTTGAATCAAGTTTTTAAGAGTATATTTTTCTTAATTTTTACTAATTTTTGCCTATTTTTTGAGATTAGAAAAAAATTGAGATGTGATGGCGATATTCTGACGTCAGATTCGTGATCAGCGGGCAAAAATACTACGGATCTGATATATTGCATCAAAAGTATACCCCACTTTTTTTTTGTGGGGCTGTGTTATTAATCTATTACTTCATTCTATTTAGCATTTTTCAAGTACAAATATTTATAAACTTAGTTTATTTAAGGGTAAATGTAGATTTATCAATTACAGATTGATAATATTAATAAAGTTAAATTTTTTTAATTATTCACACAGCAAATTTTGTATAACATGTAAACTACTATTAGCTGATTTTTGAACTATTTTATTATTAAGCTATTAAAAATAATAAATTAATAAGCTATTAAAAAAATTATTAGGCTACACAGTTAAAAAAATTTTAGATGAATTTTAAAATATTTACTTAAAATTAAGTATTTACTAGATTTTTGAAGCGTTTACTAGAAATGTCAAATAAAATGCTTAAATTCTAGTATAAATTCAAAAAAAATCAAGTAAATTAATGCTTAAAAAGCAAGTAAATTAGTGCTTGAATAATCAAGTAAATTAAGGCTTGAAATATCAAGTCAATTAATGCTAAAAATTAAATGCTTGAAAAATCAAGTAAATGTCTGAAATTTCGATTAAAGGCTTAAAAAATTTAGAAAAAGTAAATACTTTAAAATTTCTTCTAAAGTTTTTTATACACTGGGTTAAAAAAGAAATATTTTCCAGAATATTTTCTACAATAAAAATGTACAAAACGGTACTTACGGTATGAATTTCTTGCGACTATCGGTATAATATTTCATAGAAAATAGGTCATTAACTCTTTTCGAAAGTAATTATACTTGACGGAGATTTTCATTTTGATGCCAAAAGCTGATATTACAAACAAATACTGCTGATTTGGGCTTAGTTGGGCCCATAGCAATAGGTCCAAACGATTTTGTTCATTGGAACTAGTTGTTCCGAATTCCACGAATTCTATTACTTATGAAAATGGTCAATTTACCTTCCCAATAGATAGGCTGTCCCAGAAATTGAATAAAAAAAGGCTTTTTCGGGCCCACGGCGAAAGGCCCAAATACTATAGGGCCTGGCAAATTCGGATTCTACAGGTCGAAAAACATAAAAAAAAAAAACAATTTCAGTCATCCAGTACGAATTTTATGTAAAACCTATAATAGCGTCTATCCTAACCAAACTTCGATTTTTTTTTGAACTTTGTAAATACCTTGGCTTGTTCGAGTATAATCGAGACGCCCTTCCTCGTAATATTTTATCAATTAAGGCCTACATTTTCCAAAAACAGCTTGAGCAGACGCGTAGGACCCAAAACTTGGAACTGATGGTCCTATTTATTCAAAAAACTCGAAAAACGACCGTTTTTGGCTGGAAAAAACGGGTCCAGCTTCGTCCTCCGGTATTGGTGGCGTCTGTCTTTTACAAGTTCTCTCTTATTTTAGCAAGAACAAACTAAATTTATTGATTTTATATGGATAAATAACTTGACGTTTTTTGAGCCTCGATTTTTTTAGTGTTAACAAATGTTATTGTACTTAACTGAAGTGCATTTTGGACTTTATCTGAATAAAAAAAAATTGAAAACCCTGGACCAAATATATTGAGCGCAATGGAGATTATGTCGAGAAACAAATTTTTGTTGTTGGAAAAAAATATTATTTACCTTGTTTTTTACAAGACTTTTCAATCTGCCCTCGTAGAATTAAGAATCAACAACAATTAGATGTAGTTGAAGATCAACATTCTACGGTCGTACCAATAATGTATGAGAAACCAAAGTTCTTATTTTTGTCTTTAATTTGTGCAAAGGAAAGTTAAGAAAATCATTACACTGAATTACGGCTCAGGGGACACCAGTCACTTTAGTTATGCTCTCATACATCTCAAAAAAGTAAAGATCTCTGAAGATGACTGGTGCAAATGTACGCAAAACGTCGGAAGTTATTTTAAGAATGACTATTTCTCGTTTTTAGCGAAGCGTTCGATTGATATAGCCACGATTCCATTCAGAGCGGTGCACGTATGTTTAGCTTGTCGCTAGTCAGTCACCCTATTTCAGAATTCTTCTTTATGGAAAACTTCACGCCTTTAAAATGACTGCACGTAAAGGTAAAACGTTACTCTAAACTGACACGGTAGAACGACGATTTCTCATTTTAAGGGAGGCGTTCGATTGATCAAGCCATGATTGAAGCATGTATGGTTAGCTTGTTGCTATTCATTCCACCCTCTTCAAGAATTCTTCTATGTGGAAAACTTTAGAATTCAAGAGATGCCTGAGTATCTCACCGAGTGAAACTTGCCTTAATCCAAGCGATGTAACAGGGTAGGTTGAAAAGTTTTTGGTTTAGCTACTTAAAATACATTTTTTTTACAAAATTCGACTTTATTCATCAACATTCTATACCCTTCTCGTAAAAGGATTTGTCTTTACCTTCAAAATAGGCCTCAATGGAGCGAAATCTCTTTCTCGCGAGCATTTTTTTGAAGTCTGCAAATAGATAATAGTCGCTGGGGGCCAAATCTAGAGAATACGGTGGATAAAGAAGCAATTCCAACTTGAATTTATGCAATTTTGACATCGCAACCATTGACTTGTGACACGGTGCATTGTCTTGATGAAAGCGCACTTTTTTCTTGTTCATATGGGGTCGTTTCTTTACTATTTCTGCCTTCAAACGCACCAATAACTTTATATAATATTCGCTATTGATGGTGGTTCCCTTCTCAGCATAGTCGATGAAAATTATTCCATGCGCATCCCAAAATAGAGAGGTCAAAACCTTCCCAGCAGACTGTTTAGTCTTTGGTCGCTTCGTGCGGCTTTCACCGCTGCTGTCCACTCAGCTGGCTACCGATTTAATTGTGGTGTGTAGTGGTGGATGCATGTTTCATCCATTGTCACATATCGCATGAAAAAATTCTTTTTATTGCGCTTAAACAGGTCCAAACAGCGCTCAGAATCATCAACACGTTGTTGTATTTGGTCAACTGTGAGCAAACGCGGGACCCATTGCGAACAGAGCTTTCTCATGCCCAAATTTTCATGCAAAATATGACCAACACGTTGGTATCTTTAGAGTGTCAGCTATCTCACGCAATTTCACTTTACGGTCATCCAAAACAATTTTTTGGATTTTTTTTATGTTTTCCGGTGTAACCACCTCATTTGGGCGTCCAAAGCGTTCAGCATCATTTGTGTCTGTATAACGGCGTTTAAATTTTAGCATACCAGTAAATGATGAGTGATTTTCCAGGGGCAGAGTCCCCGTAACACCTAAGCCAGAGCTTTGCTTGAATGGTATTTTTCCCATCAAAAAACAATGTTTAATCAAACACATGAAATTCGATTTTTTCCATTGTTTTGAATATATCAAAAGTAGAGTCACTAAAACCACTGTTACTTGTGAACTAATCGTCGAAATGTCATGAAATATTGATATGTATCGTTTGACGGTTGGTACTTCCTAAAAATCGTATGGATTTTTTGAAAAGGGCGATATCTATGTGTCAGACCAAAAACTTTTCAGCCTACGTGTTAGTTATTTCTCTGCAGCGCTCATGTGTAAAAATAAAATTAAAAGCGAGTTGAATCATTATTATTATTATTAATAATAAATACAAACATATTTCTTTTAATAAGTCCAGTGGGTTTTCTAAGAAGGATAAAATAAATAACTGAATCCAAAATAATAGTATCAATAACAACCGATAGCGGTAAAGGAAGTAGCTAAACGTGATAATGTTTCAATAATGTATTTACTATCCTTTTAAGGATCAATCGACCGGATAGTTTATGGGAAGGACAACAATCCAATCAATAAAGGTTAAGTCAGATTAAAACTGATAAAATAAAAGCACGAAAAGAAGTAACGCTCTTTACTACTGTCAAGTTCAATAAAATTAATTTCAAAACTAATTTTAGTTAAGTTTTCGAGGAGCATAAGCTTGTCTTTTTCTAGTTTAAAACGCATTCTATTAGATCAGATATCAAATGATGAATTGGCTAATAAGTCTGGGCAATAAAAAAGAATTAATTTGTGTAATTATGAGAATTATCATCCTTAGAATTCCCATAATCAGGAAAACTAAACAAAACAGCCGAATTACTTCAAGTATTCAAACTAAAATTTGATTTTTTTTATCGGCATAGCATACATGCTGCAGAGAAAACCCTAAAGCGTTATAAGGGCGACGCGTATGCGGAAAAAAAACGATTCGCATTGATCTTGAATCTCTGTAAATTGTACTGGCTGAGAAATACGAGTACAGTCCTAAATAAATCATTCGAAAGGGATGAGATTCTCTGTATAAAAGAATTCTTAGAAAGGGTTGTACAAGGAGCGAGAAGCTGAACCGCATGAGGATGTGATGTATTGGCAAGATGTGTATTTCTAGCGTGCCCTGCTCTAAGAGGTGTTAAGCAGGCTGCTTCCATAAGACACGTTTTATGAAGCTAGCTGTAGAATAGACTCAAGTTGTCAACCGTTTTCTTCTCCGAAGTTCTAAGAAATCGAGGTTGCTGGTAAGTTCTAGGTCTCCAATAAGGCGAGCAGCTCTCTTCTGAATAGAATCCAGCAAATGCAGTGTATCTTTGGGAGCTGAGGCACAAACACGGGAGCAGTAATCAATCGTTGGTCCAATTTGAGCTTTGTACGGGAATAAAAGTTGCTAAATTTAAAATATTTTCTCAAAATATAATTTTTTTGCCTATTTTTTTTTATTTTTCCCGGAAGAAGCCTAGTCGAAAAATCTGCTTTTCTGGAACCAACACACGCGGCACTTTGCTCTTTTATTTCGGGAACTTCATGCAGGATAATATGTTTCCGTTCGTATGAGATGCCTACTATGTCGGCAATCTCACGAAGCTGAATGCAACGATCTTCCATCACGGTATCATAAATATTATAGGCAATTTCTTCAAAAGAAACCGCAATCGGGCGCCCTGAACTTGTAGCATTTGCAGTGCCCGTTTATCCACTAAAAAATGGTCTTGAGTGCTGGTGCAAAGTTTCCATGAACTTCCTTCAGTTCAGGTTCTATCTGGGCCGCAGTCGAACTTTTTAAATAAAAATATTTTATCATTGTATGATATTCGGCTTGATCAATTCCTACGAAATGTGAAACACGGATCATTTACGATATTTACAACAAACAACTGCGCATTGCATCTGTTTGAAACTTTGAACACAACCATTACAAGAATCACGCTTACCAACAGTCATGCCGCTTAACAATATTTCACGCCCTTTCGTAGAAATTTACCAGGCTTATCAATTCACTATATATATAATATATATATATATATATATAATATATATATATATATATATATATAAAGTATATATATATATATATATATATAAAAAACTATATATATATATATATATATATATATATATATATATATATATATATATATATATATATATATATATATATATATATATATATATATATATATATATATATATATATATATATATATATATATATATATATAATATATATATATATGATACATTAAAATTCCCATTTTATTTAGTTTAATTAATTCAATTTTTTTAATTTACTTTATTGAGCTTATTTAATCTAATGGGTTTAATTTAGCTTATTAATTTCATAAATCTATTTTTTTCTCAGCTAAAACTTAAAAACTACTTTAAATATAAATTATTTAATTTAGTTAATCTAATAAAAATGGAATTCTTTTATATTTTCGGTAAAAATTAAATTCTATTTTATTTCATTTATTTAACCTAATTCACTTAATTTGAACAATTTATTTTGTTATTTAATCTAATGGGTTTAATTTAGCTTATTAATTTCACTAAATCTATTTTATTTAATATAATCATTTAATTTAGTTAATCTAACTTTTATACTTTGTTAAATCTATTTTATTTCATTTATTTAACCTAATTCAGTTAATTTGAACAATTTATTTTGTTTACTACATTTTATCTAGCTTTTACTTTTTAATTTATTTCGTTTATTTTATTTATTTTATTAAATCTATTTTGTTTAATTTATTGAATCTAAATTGTTTAATTTATTTAATCTAAAATTTATTAGGACACAATCTGGTCCAGATTAAATCTTATGATATGTAATTTTAAATTTTGAGTGGCGTATTAAGAAATTGTGCTGATGTGGGCTCAATACCGACCCAAATCTGAAAATGAATTAAAAAAAATTTCAGAAAAACTAAAGTAAAAATATAATTTCCTAGGATAACCAAAAGTTTTCTCTGATTATCTTATTTTACCCCAAAAAACCTACAACTTTTGTAGGAAAAGTTTTTTTTATGGCCTCAATTTTTATGCATCACAACGTATTTGCTATATTTTGGATAATTAACAATTTTTTACTCGAAAACTAACTAAGTTATGTAAAAAAACAAAAAAAAATTTTTTTTTACATAAATTTAAATTTTTTCAGCACTCGTTAACAATTCATTATTTCGACGTTTGCGATTTTTTCGTTTTAAAACAAATTTCGTGTACGTTTTCAATGTAAAATTTTCCATAGAAGACGATCCCATTGTGAAATTTTCAAAATTTTTAATATTAATAATCATTAATCTCAACATAAGTACAGTAATATTTAAAAAATCGTAAAAAATATATGTCAAAATAACAAATTGTTTAAAAGTGCTTCAAAAATTCTCAAAAAACTCATGGTGATTCTATTAATAAAAACCGGTCAAGTGCAAGTTGAACTTGCGCAATTAGTGTTCCGTACGTTGATTGCTTTTAAAATAAAAAATGTAACAGAAGTATAAAATGATCAGTGACTTCACAAAACACACCCCAAATGAGTTTTCAACAAAGTTTATTTCCAATCTTTACTGAAAATTGATGACCTTGAAATTTCTCTTTTTTTTTAATATACCAGATAAAGTATTACAGGTGTGATAATTTTTGTTCAATCTACACCCCGTGGAGAATATTCCAGAATTTTTTCAAAATTTTTTGATAAGTATTTTTCAAGATAAGGGTGGACAGCGATTTCTCGCGATTTTTTAAAAATAATACAACGAAAAGTGCGCGCAAGTATTACATTATTTATATATTTTTTACTCGTGTTTTCACAAGCTCTCATTTGACACCACATTCGATTACCTAGTAAAAAAATTTTTTTTTCACTTCCGATTTCACCCCCCAAAACTAACCCCTTAAGTCAAAATTTAACTTTCAAAACTACATGGCTCTGATGAGGCCATCAATTCCTATATTATTACCAAATTTCAACTTTTTATGACAAATAGTTTCGGAGAAAATCGGGTGTGACAAACGGACAGACGGGCGGACAGACAGACACCGACGTGATCTTATAAGTGTTCCGTACGGAACACTAAAAACAAGTATTTTTTGTTTCGTATATAATTTCTCTAAAATTTTTAATTTTCGAGTAAAAAAATTGTTGAATATCCAAAATACAAATACGCTGTGACAAATACCTCCGAAAACTGACGCCACAAAAAAAAACTTTTCCTACAAAAATTGTAGGTTTTTTGATGTAGAATAAGATTATCAGTTTTATTAGAAAATTGCATTTTTACTTTAGTTTTTCTGAAATTTTTTGAAATCCATTTTCAGATTTGGGTCGGTATTGAGCCCAAATCAACACAATTTCTTAATACGCCACTCAAAATTCAAAACTACATATCATAAGCTTTAATCTGGACCAGATTGTGTCCTCATAAATTGCTTCAATATATGGACTAACAGGGGGGGTCCGGTTGTCGAAGAATGACCCATGTATATATATATATATATATATATATATATATATATATATATATATATATATATATATATATATATATATATATATATATATATATATATATATATATATATATATATATATATATATATATATATGCATATATGGAAAAATAGACAATATTTACCTTAATTTAATTGGTACCAATAATTTGACTATTACAAGTGACAATTTCATCAGCTTTTGTTAAGCCGAAAGCGTATTGAAAAAAGTATTATTTCTCGAGAGGCAATTGTTAACAAGTAACTTAGATATAAGAATTACAATGGATTTACTATACATATACATTTAAAATATCGAAAATTAGAAAACAGATCGAAAGTTTAGATTGTGAAAGGAGAAAATAGGTGTAGAAATGTATTCGAGATGTGATTCCCTAAAAGAATAATAAATTGAATTAAGCAATGGGTAATGAACCTAATAATGAAGCAAGAATCATTTAAAAAGCTCTAAAAGGAAGAAACTGCTAGTCCAATCCGTTCTAGAATTGCAAACAATTGAGAAGAAGAGAATACTTCCTTGAACGACAAAAGTAAAACCAGGAAATAAGATATAATACTTTAGCAAACGTCATTAACATTTTTACAGACATTACTTGACATATTTTAATAATTAAAAGCATCGGAAAAATTAAAATTCAATACAAGGCACAATATCATTCTTCCTGTGACCAATTAAACATTTTTTCCTGTCATCAGCTGTCATAACAATCATAAGGTTAGACACCAAGCACTAACAATCACACACAATATTTCCTCCTTATTATTAAAGATTTATACCATGCATTTATTATTTTCAGTTCTTATATTTTTTAAAAATTTTAATTTACTTCTTTGTAACGAATAATCTTATTAAAATCAATTATTCACACTAAAAATGATAATAATAATAATGAGATTAGCATTACTTTCGATAATTAATGCAAGCGTTTATTGTGTGCAAAAATATTCCTAAGAGTTTGTTAAAGTGAAGATAATTGTCGACTTGACAAAATAAAATAATAATAAATGAGAGTTTTTGCAATCAATTAAGATAAGGTAACTTCTTTAATAAAACAGGCCAACGATGAAAAAACTTTTTTAATAATTTTACCTGATTCCCATGTTATTTTGTGTGCTAATAAAAAAGTCGTATCACCCACTAACTTTTCACGTTTTAAAATTTAAAATGTGAAAAGTTTATTTTTTATCATTCGAATGTTATTAGGTTGGCAATAAAATATCAGAATTTTATAAGGTTGGCAGTAAAATCAAACGTTATTAGGGTGGCAGTTCCGATAAATGTCACAGCTGTTTGTTTTCTTCCAGTTAATATAACCTCGCATTGCAGTATTTAACCCATGTGCTTTAATTCACACTCAAAGTATGGCTAATGTGGTTGTAAAAACTTTCCCAACACTTTTTGTTATATACGTGGTGAATTTGTAGTTA
The DNA here is from genome assembly GCA_019049505.1 of Pachyrhynchus sulphureomaculatus. Lineage (NCBI taxonomy): Eukaryota > Metazoa > Arthropoda > Insecta > Coleoptera > Curculionidae > Pachyrhynchus > Pachyrhynchus sulphureomaculatus. Next base: position 2,398,692 of record CM032452.1, on the reverse strand, counting down.
AAAAACATCAAAGAAACATTACTGACTTTGTAAAAAAAGTATACTTTGCACATTTTGGTGTAGAAATCGGTAATCAAGAAAATGTTGGGCTCCTCACAAAGTATGATATGTTTGTGTTGGGGATCTTAGGAAATGCAATAAAAAAGAAAAGAAAGCTTTTAGATTTGCAGTACCCACGGTACGGAGAGAGCAAGAAAATCATTCAAATGATTATTATTTTTGCAGCGTTGATGTTTCTGGATATAACTCCAAAAATAAGAAAGTAATTGTCTATCCTAACTTTACTTCAGCTAATCGACCGGTAGGACATGGACCGCGACTTCCTGTCCCTGAGCCACTTCAGACTATTGATAACGTTTTACATCCAGTCCCCAATTTAATGAAAGTCGACCGGATGATGATGAGTTTCAATGTTCTGAAGAAAATTTAAAACCACAGTTGTTTACATAAGCTGAGTTAAACGATTTAGTGATAGATTTGGGTTTGACTAAGGAAAAAGCAGAATTGCTTGGTTCTAGGCTGAAAGAAAAACATTTATTGAATCTGGAGCATCTATTTACCATTATAGAACAAGAGATCAACAGTTTGCTCAGTTTTTCAAGCAGGAAAAGGATTTGGTTTACTGCCATGATATTGGTAGGCTAATGAACGAATTTGACATTGAGTACAAGAAGGTAGGTTGGAGACTTTTTATAGACTCATCAAAAACTAGTTTAAAAGGTATTCTGTTACACAACGGAAATAGTTATGTTTCACTGCCTGTTGCTCATTCAGTCCATATGAAGGAAACTCACGAAAATCTTAACATGATTTTACAGAAAATTAATTATCCAGCTCACGATTGGATGCTATGTGGAGATTTAAAAGTTGTCTCCATGATCCTTAGTTAAAAAAAGGGATTTACAAAGTTTCCATGTTTTATATGTGAGTGGGACAGCAGAGCAAGGGATCAACATTGGTCCAAAAAAAAATGGCCCGTAAGGAAAACTTTAATACCTGGCGAGAAGAACATTTTGCATAAAACTTTAGTAGACCCAAAAAAGATTCTTCTAACACCACTACACATCAAGTTAGGCTTAATGAAACAATTTGTGAAAGCCTTGCCTAAAGATGGTCAATGTTTTAAATATTTGTGTAAAAGATGTCCTCATTTATCAGAAGCCACACTGAAAGAAGGTGTTTTCACTGGACCTGATATTCGTAAAATGATGTTCGATTCCAACTTTGAAGCAAGGATGATTACAAAGGAAAAGGAGGCTTGGATATCATTTAAAGAAGTTGTAACTAAGCTTTTGGGCAATGTGAAAGACCCTAACTATGAACTTATCGTAGCTAATAAGATAGATAAGTTCAAAAATCTGGATTGTCTGATGAGCCTTAAAGTCCACTTCTTGCACAACCATCTTAACTTTTTTCCTAAAAACTTAGGCGATGTGAGTGAAGAGCAGGTGGAACGGTTCCATCAGGACATAAAGGAGATGGAGAAACGGTACCAAGGACGGTGGAATATCAACATGATGGGTGATTACTGTTGGTCACTTCATAGAGAACAACAAAATGCATCACAACGGAGAAAAAGTTATACAAGAAACTTCACAGAGAAAAGGGAAGAAATACAAAAAATAAGCACCTTAAATATTCCCATTGAAGTGAAATATGTTATCGTGAGTAAAAATTGTAGCCTAATGAAATAAAAGTACGGTTTAAGTTTTTATTTTTTATGTATAAAATTTTCCTTATTTTGAATTTAATCGATGTCATATTGTGAGAAAACTGTGGGTGATACAAAAAAACTGATACCAGATGCGGTTTCAGCACCCAAAAGTACATAACACTTAGATGTATTGGTTTAAAAAGTTGTTACAAATTTTTTTTTTGTTGGCCTGTGTAATGATTCCCCGAGACATAGTTGTGACTGTTGCCAACCAATTGCTCGAAAACGTGCCCTTGTGTATATACTTAGGACACAAGATCCAATTGGGGAAAAGAAAACTAAGATGCGGAAACCTCCAGACGAACAAGTCTTGGATAGGTAGCATCCGGTAAAGTCGTACATATAACGTTATCTTAATAAATCTTAAAAGGAAAGTCTTTAATAGTCATATAATGCCTGTTCTCATTTATGGTCTAGAAAGTACGGTAGTAACTAGCAAGTCGACTAACAAGCTCCAAGCCACTTAAAGAGTAATGGAAAAAGCCATGCTTGGAATAATCCTAAGAGATCGAGTCAGAAACTAAAATATCTGAGAAGGAATAAAAGCAAAGGACATATTGGAAAAAAAACCGTACGGCTAAAGTGGCAATGGGCGGGCCATATTGCGAGGCAAGGTTCAACCACTAACGGACTAAAAAAATTTTTGTGTAACAAATTTCCAAATAGAGAATTTGACGTCGAAAAAGTGTCAAAACATGAACACGGAAACGTCTCCTTTAAGGTAGTGATTGATTTGGATATACTGGATGAAATTATGGTAGCAAGCTTCTGGCCAAAGGATGTACAACTTAAGCCCTTTTGTTTTAAAAAACCGTATCAGCGAAACTTCACCAGAAGGATGTAAGGTGTGAACTTACCCGCTTTTTGAGGCGTCATTTTGTAGTCTATGAAAAGGTGTTTAATTGCGCCCCACTTTAATTTCTGGTAATGAATTGAGTGACTAATGATTTTAAAAGAACTAAAGAAATTAAACAAACACTAGCTCAGTTTTCCTTGGTAGAGAAATATGGGTAAGAGATAATTGTTTTACGTCTTTTTGGAATTATTTTCTATTTTTTTAAAAAAAAAAGCTTCAGTCGTACAAATTTTGGGCACCCATTCATTTTAAATAGAAAGGATCTAACTTCAGTTAAAAAAATGAAAAAATACTGAAGTGTTTTACAGATATTACTAAAAAGAATTATACTAGTACGACTTTTCTTATCCTGAAAAGAAAAATAGGTATTCAGTGAGACACTAGCTTTAATCAACAAAAAGAAAATTTATTCAAGTTTTTTAAAAATAAAAAGTTCTAACCTTTGCAGTTCTACAAAAAGATTCTAGCCTAACTAGTAGTTATTACATTTAAATTCTGAACTATGACAACCCCCGAAGACGAAAAATAGTGCTCTTCACTTCACTTTTTAGTCAGTTTTAAATTACTGTTAAGGCACTACGCAGGGACAGGTCTATTGAAGTATGCTTTGGTAACTTACTGTTCTTATTCCTGCTTTGATGGAATATGACCGATTTCACACTTTTCTAGCAAACACTTAGAGAGCCCACTACGGCTTTTCGTTAAGAAACTGGTGCTTTACTTAGCTCGCATGATGGTTGTTATGAGCTTTTTTCTCTAGCTCAGTCGAAGGAAGCCTACTTGGCGGCTCCGATGCAATCAGCCTCGCCTACTTGGCGGCTGGATGGAAATTAGCCTTACTCGGCGGCTGGATGGAAATTAGCCAAGACCGTCGTTTCTCGGACCCTTAAATAAACCATGCAAACTCTGCCGGTAATATGGCGCCGCCGGAACCAAAACTGCGGATACACACATTTCACCAATCGCGGCGTAGCGGTAGATTCGGTCAGGAACCGCACTGCACAGTATATACCGAACGTCTTGGAATCTCTGTTTAATATACCGTTCGATACAAAAATGAAAATAAGTACAATTTGAAGTGAAAAATCAGTAACATTACATGGTCTTAAAATCTAGGAAAAAATGAATGTTACAAGGAATAACTCCGCTCTCTTTAAATAAACTTATTAAAGTAATGCACCTGAATATACGCAGCTTAGCCAATAAAATACAACAGTTAGAAGATATCCTAGACGAAAAAAATCCTGATATACTAATTCTAACAGAACATTGGCTAACACATAGCGAAATTGACCTAATTAATATTCATAATTATTACCTTAACAGTTCATACTGCCGTTCAACACTCCGCGGCGGAGGAGTAGCCATATTTACGCATAAAAAATCATTTGTGAAATCCACAGAAATAAGCGTGAGTGTAACAGGAGTCGATGTTCCGCAGAATTTGCATGTTGCCTGTGTGAGTATAAAAATATCAGATTGGCGGTAATTGGCATATATCGTGCCCCTGATGGTGACGTGAATTTATTCTGTGATAAATCTAGTGCACTTTTGGAAATTGTGGATAAAATGACAGAGCATGTCAAACTAGTGGGAGATTTCAATATAGACCTATTTCGCCGTAATACTTTAGGACAGTCTTATGTAAGTCTTTTAAAACTCATTCAATCTTCATCACATCATAGATGTTCCTACTAGAATAACATGTCACTCAGCCACTCTCATAGATAATATATATACAGATCTTAGAGCCATAGACAAGAGTGTGATAGATAGTCATATATCTGACCACACTTACCAATGTGTCTCTTTAGAAGTTCCCAATATCGTTAACACTAACAAAAACAATAAAATAAGATTTAGAGACTTTTCTAATGAGAATATAGAGAATTTTAAATACATTTACAAAACGAATCATGGCAAGATGTTTATAACAACTCATTAAGTTTTAATGATTCATTTGATGTTTTTTATAATACGAGGCTGGTTTGAAAAGTCCGTGCAAAGTCCGAGAGATGGCACCACCGGCGCGTATGTAGGTCATGTTTAGTTAGTAGCATCTCTTGAACGAACGCACACCAAGTTTCAGCCATATTGGTCTATTTCTTTGTGTTTGTCATTCGTATGAATCAAGGAAGTCGAGTGATTTTCAAGAAATGGACGAAAAAGAATTTCGTGTGGTGATTAAACATTACTTTATGAAAGGCAAAACGCCTCAGGAGACTAAAGAGAAGCTTGATAAACATTATGGTGGCTCTGCACCTTCGATTAGAACAGTTTATAAGTGGTTTCAAAATTTTCGGACTGGCCATATGGGCACAAATGACGCTAAACGTTCTGGACGGCCTGTGGAGGTTACGACTCCAGAAATCATTGATCAAATCCATGATATGGTGATGGATGACAGAAGAGTTAAGGTGCGTGAGATTGCTAGTGCTATGGGCATCTCGACTGAATGGGTACATAATATTTTGCATAAACATTTGGACATGAGAAAGCTATCCGCAAGATGGGTGCCGCGATTGCTCACGCTTGACCAAAAACGGAATCGTGTGAAGTGTTGCAAGGATGGTTTGCAGCTGTTCCAGAAGAATCCGGAGGACTTTAAGCGTCGTTTAGTCACTGTGAATGAAACATGGATACATTACTATACTCCTGAGACCAAACAACAATCTAAACAATGGGTTACCAAGGGGGAATCTGTACCAAAAAAGGCGAAGACCGTTCCTTCGGCCGGAAAGGTTATGGCGACTGTCTTTTGGGATTCGCAAGGGATAATCCTCATCGACTATCTGGAAAAGGGTAAAACTATTACAGGTGAATATTATTCATCGTTATTGGACCGTTTGAAAACCGAGCTGCAAGAAAAACGCCCGCGATTGGCCCACAAGAAAGTCCTTTTCCATCACGACAACGCACCAGCACACACCTCAGCAGTTGTGATCGCAAAATTAATGGAAATAGGATTCCAACTCGTTTCACATCCCCCCTATTCTCCAGACTTGGCTCCCTCGGACTACTATTTGTTCCCCAATTTGAAGAAATGGCTGGCGGGACAAAGATTTTATTCAAACGAGGACGTGATTGCAGACACTAATGGATATTTTGCAGACTTGGACAAATCCTATTATTCGGAAGGGATCAACAAACTAGAACATCGTTGGACGAAGTGTATAAGCCTAAAAGGAGACTATGTCGAAAAATAAAAAAGGTTTACCCCAAACACATAAGTAGTTTTTATTTTTGCACGGACTTTTCAAACCAGCCTCGTACACTCTTACATTACTTTGAGGTGTGCTTTGGGTACAAGGAAAAAGTTGTTAAGAACAAATATGAAAAGAGATGGGTAACACCTGATATTCGTTATCTATCAAATTATATGAAAGAATTTCATATTCTTGATAAATTTAAAAATTCATATAGTTTTCATAAAAAATATCTGAAAGCTAAAAAAAACTACAAAAAAATAATAACAGATGCAAAAAAGAATTACTATGAAAATAAAATATCCAATGCAACTAATAAATCAAGAGCAGCCTGGGAAGTGATTAACATTCACCTTAAAAAACGTCAGAATAATAAAACTATTCCTAATTTAAAGGATGCAAATGGTAAAATATGTAATGACTCCCTAACAGTAGCGAATTTATTTAATAATTTTTTTGTTGAGACGGGAACAAGTAATAACTGTAAGCCCGTTTATAAAAACAAATCCATTGGCAATAGTATATTTCTGCGAAATTTTAATGAAGACGATCTCTTACGGGTCGTTATGTCGCTTGGGGCAGAGAAATCACAGGGAGTTGATGAAATTCCTGGTTTCTTAATTAAACAATGCTGTAAAGTTATACAACAGCCTCTTCTGTACTTGGTGAATTTTTCACTGCAGTCGGGTAGTTTTCCGACGAAGCTTAAAAAGTCGAAAATAACACCAGTCTATAAAGATAAGGGTGATCGCCACGACTTATCAAGCGACAGACCAGTGGCTGTACAAAATCAATTAAGTAAGGTTTTTGAAAAATCATTTCAAACTATATTATCACCTTATCTTTTTAAAGATAATAAAATAGTATCTAGCTCACAGCACGGATTTGTCCCCAATAGAAGTACCGAATCTGCACTTTTTGACACTGTCAATATGATTCTGAATTCCTTGGATGAAAAATTCGAGACAGTGGGAGCTTTTTTTGACTATAGTCGCGCTGTTGACCTGGTCAACCATAATATTTTATTTCATAAATATATAATAAAAGACTGTTTTTAGTCAATTTCCACTGGTTTATTTAAATTGCGATGACGCGTTTCGCTGTCGATGCAGCTTCTTCAGATCTACATTTTACACTGTCAAGTTAGGTTTAATATTCACAGTTTTATATAATTTCTTAATTATAATATTACACCTAATTAAATTACATTGATAGTATTGGAAAATCCACACAGATTTGGAGTTAAGAGAATAAATTCAATAATGGTGAATTGCTTAAATCTACCTGGTCGTTGAGTAAAGTACCTGTAGTCCTTAATCGATTTATTTGCATAGTCTCTAAAAGGTTTAGTTTTAAACCTTTTTGTTGGGTGTGTAAAATTTTGAAATTCTTGTTAAATGTGTGATTTTCTGTTAATAGATGATTAGCATATGTTGAATTAGATTTTCTATGGATGAAACTTTTTTCGTGTTCTGTAATTCTTTGTCTAAATGTACGTCCAGTTTGTCCGATGTATGTTTTAGGACATGACCCACATATTAATTGATAAACCCCTGATTTGTTGTCTTTATTGATTTGTGGTTTGTAGTTTTTAAGGTATTTCCCTATAGTATTGTTAGTCTTGTACGCTATGTTGATATTTTTTTGATTTAAAAATTTCCCCAGTTTTTCCGTTGGTTTGCCGAAATAGGTTAAGCATTTGAAAGTGGTATTTCTGTCCTTAAAACGTGGGTATATTTCTGAGATAGCCTTGTTTCTAAGTTTTTTCTTAACGATACTATTGATTAAAGTAACCGAATAACCGTTGTTAACGGCTACTTGTTTTATGTAGTTTAATTCTTTAGTAAAATTTTCTTCTGATAAGGGGATATTAGTTAGTCTATGTATAAAACTATGATAAGCGGCAAGTTTATGATGGTTAGGGTGATGAGAACTATTGTGAATTGTGGTATCTGTATGACAAGGTTTGTGATATATTGCAAATTCATGTTTTTTCCTGGCTTTACTGATTGTTAAGTCTAGGAAATTGATCTTCCCTTCGACTTCTTCTTCCATTGTAAAACTGATATTTCTATGTAAAGAATTAATATACTGTAAAAAGTGAGTTAGTTGTCTGTCCGTACCTGTAAAGCATACAATTATATCGTCTACGTATCGATACCAGTATAGGCAATTACTACTATTGTTGTTATGGTTGTTAAATATCATTGTTGAAACAATGATCAATAGTATCGTTAAGAAAAAACTTAGAAACAAGGCTATCTCAGAAATATACCCACGTTTTAAGGACAGAAATACCACTTTTAAATGCTTAACCTATTTCGGCAAACCAACGGAAAAACTGGGGAAATTTTTTAAATCAAAAAAAATATCAACATAGCGTACAAGACTAACAATACTATAGGGAAATACCTTAAAAACTACAAACCACAAATCAATAGACAACAAATCAGGGGTTTATCAATTAACATGTGGGTCATGTCCTAAAACATACATCGGACACACTGGACGTACATTTAGACAAAGAATTACAGAACACGAAAAAAGTTTCATCCATAGAAAATCTAATTCAACATATGCTAATCATCTATTAACAGAAAATCACACATTTAACAAGAATTTCAAAATTTTACACACCCAACAAAAAGGTTTAAAACTAAACCTTTTAGAGACTATGCAAATAAATCGATTAAGGACTACAGGTATTTTACTCAACGACCAGGTAGATTTAAGCAATTCACCATTATTGAATTTATTCTCTTAACTCCAAATCTGTGTGGATTTTCCAATACTATCAATGTAATTTAATTAGGTGTAATATTATAATTAAGAAATTATATAAAACTGTGAATATTAAACCTAACTTGATTCAACTTTCAATGCCAAGAAATTCAGGTTTACCCGCGCGGTCACCCTCCCGGAAGGTGTGAGGATACACCCCGAGACCCCCCAGGACTTTAGAAATATAACTAGATTCCTGGAGGAGAACAGGGAACCCTTCCATACCTTCCAGTTCCAGGAGGACAAGTTAAATCACGTCGTGTTGAGGGGAGTCGTAGAGACTCTCACAACCGACGAGATTGCTAGTGACCTGCGTGAAAAAGGCCACAACCCTCATAAAGTTATCCGATGGCACTACAAATCAGGGGACCCCATGCCCATGGTTTTGGTGCTAGTGCCCAAATCCGATAAAGCCATTTTTGCTATTACTGAAGTCAGGCACAACAAAATAAAAGCAGAACCCCAACACTCCAAGTCTAAAAATACCCAATGCTTCAACTGCCAATTATTTGGCCACTCATCCCATCTGTGCAGGGCTCCGCCCAAATGTGTTAAATGCGGGCAGGGGCACCTCACGTCCACATGCCAAAAAACGCGGGATTTACCTGCCAAATGTGCAAACTGCGAGGGTGAGCATACAGCCTCCTACAGAGGCTGTCCCAAACACCCGTCGCAGCGACCCGCAACCAACCAAGCTAACTCCCAAGCCACCTTCTCCTGGGCAAACCGTCGTCAAACGGCGGCTCCCCCAGCGACCTCAATTCCAACAAACATGACCGACGCCCTTACATCTATCAATAGCATGAATTCTGCCATGCAAACCTTCTTTAAAAAACATCCAAAACTTTCAAAAGCTTTCCGCCACTTTCATGCCCCTGCTTAATTCCAACGCCCAAGTATGAGTAAGCGACCAAATAAGATCTCTCCTAAAATGCTAAACATCTTGTCATGGAATGCCAATGGCATTCGCGACAAAAAGCATGAACTTCTCCATTTCCTACAAGACCATAACGTCGACGTAGCTCTAATCCAAGAAACCTTTCTAAAGCCCGGCATCCGATTCAGTCTTCCTAACTACACTGTTTACAGCAACGACAGAATCAGGGCCCGCCTAGGGGGGACCATGATTCTTGTCAAGCACTCCTTAAATCACTACCAACCACCCCCCCTTCCTCTTGTCCAAACTGAAGCCACGCCTATTGCCATAACCATGGCAAACAACACCACCATCCACCTCTTCTCGGTCTACCAACAAAACGGTGACCAACATCCCATCGATCCTGCAGACTTCCATCTGCTGTTTGGCCCTGTCAATCAAAAGACCGTTCTGGGCGGAGACTTCAATGCCAAAAACGTTCTCTGGGGAAACCTAGCTACGAACGCTAATGGCATCGCTCTCGACGCCATCCAGAACCAAATCCCATTCAATCTCATAGCTCCAGACGAGCCCACCCACATTGGACACGGAAGACCGGACTTTCTAGATATTTTTCTTCTAAAAAATATCAACCTCCGGCATAACATTACTGTCATTCATGACCTTTCGTCTGACCATCTACCGGTCATTTTTACACTGGGAAATCCGGCCGACAAAATGAATGCCACAGTCACCACTTCCAGCACAGACTGGGACCACTTCCAACGCCTCCTGGCGACCACGGGTCCCATCCCAAAAATTTCCACAACCCAGGATCTGGATTCGGCAGTCAATAAACTGACTGCTGATATCCAGACAGCCCTTGCCCAGGCCACAACGTCACGAACCCAACCAGTCTCTTCTCAAGGTAGACTACCCCCAGCTATCAAAGAGCAGATCAGGGATAAAAACCGGCTGCTCAGAAGAGCCCTCAGGACGGGAGACCCCCGCCTCAAAAGGCTCGCAAATCAAGCAACGCAGCAGGTGAAAGACTCACTTGCTGAATTCCACAGCAGCAGGTGGGAGTCCAAAGTAGAATCCCTCACTACCCAGGACTGTTCTCTTTGGAAAATGGCAACAGCCCTTTCCAATGACGAGCCAAGGTCCATGCCAGCCCTCACCCACGCCGGCACTACAGCCTCCACAACCCAGGAGAAGGCTGACCTTCTGGCAGATCTGCTAGAGGAACAGTTTTCTCCTAACACTCCTGCCCATCCCGATCCAGCCCGTGATCTTAGGGTCGCTACAACCATACAGACCCTAAATCTTGCCCAGCCCCCTCGCAATACGTACTTCACAACCCCCTCCGCTGTTAATGAGATCATTCGATTTACCTCAATCCGAAAAGCCCCAGGTCATGATAAAATTACAAATAAAGCCCTCAAAAAACTCCCCAAGAAACAAATCTCAGAAGCCACCAATATCATTAACAGCATACTGAGACTCAGCTATTTTCCACTCTACTGGAAAAAAGCTGAGGTCATTATGATCAAAAAAAACCAGGCTCTCCATCCCATGAGGCAAGCAGCTATCGGCCAATCAGCCTACTTCCAGGCCTTGGTAAGATAGCTGAAAAAGTCATCCTCGAAATCGTCAGAGCAAAGTCCACAGCGCTCCGTGTTGTCCCTGACGAACAGTATGGCTTCCAGCCCCTTCATGGCACCATCCATCACACCACGAAACTCGCCCAAACCATTTCCAACAGCTTCAACAAACGTCACAAAGTTGGAGCTGTGTTTCTCGATGTAGCAAAGGCCTTCGACCGAGTCTGGCACGAAGGCCTCATTCTGAAACTGATCCGACACGGCTACCCCCTTTTCATTAACAAACTCATTCAATCCTTCGTCTCTGACAGAACATTCCAAGTCAGAGTCGATAAGGCCATCTCCGAAGTCAAGGCCATTAGAGCCGGAGTCCCTCAAGGCTCCGTCCTCTCCCCCCACCTCTTTAACATTTTCACAGCCGACATTCCAAAAACGGATCAGACTACCCTACTCCTGTATGCTGACGACACAGCCATCATAGCAGAATCCAGCAGCTACAGAATCATCACCAGTAGATTGCAGCGCCACCTGAACGTCCTCGCCCCCTGGTTCGACCGATGGAAGATCCAGCTAAACCCATGTAAGACACAGGCCATCGTCTTCGCCAAAGGCAACGGCACTCCTTATGGACAACTCCAGCTCCAGGGATCCCGCATCCAATGGGCAACCACCATCAAGTACCTGGGAATCCAGTATGACAAACACCTCATCTGGAAAGACCAGGTCTGTGCTGCCTCAAGGAAAGCCAAGCAACTACTGGGCAAGCTGTACCCAATCATCAGCCGGTCCAGTAAGTTGCAACCAAAAATCAAGCTGCTAATTTATAAAACCATCGTGAGGGCAGGACTCACACACGCCTGCCCTACTTGGTCTAAACTCACCAAGACACGCAGAGCTCAACTTCAGGCAGTACAGAACAAGGCCCTGAGGATGATCACGGGAGCCCCATGGTTCGTCCGAAACCGGCAATTGCATAGAGACCTCGGTGTGCCAACGATCAAGGCACACATGAGGTCCACCAACATCAAGTTCTTCGCAAAGGCGCTACAACACCCAAACGCCACCATAAGGAGCGCATTCCACGTGCCCGCCAACGCCCGCCATCACTATCCAAGACCTTCTGACCCCATATCCGACGAAGACGATGGCCCTCCCCCACCCCCATGTAGATTGTAACCTAGATTAAGTTTAGAATTAAGTTCTAGATTAGTTTAGAATTAAGCTCTAGTTAAGTTAGATTAGTCAACCAATGTAATTAAAACCCAATGTCCTAGGTTAAGTTAATTAGGATTACTGTATAGAACCTAGGTTAAGTAGTATAGGAATATAAGCTATCATAAATGTAAGTAAGAGGCATAGCCTAACTTAAATTCAATAAAGACAATGACAATGACAACCTAACTTGACAGTGTAAAATGTAGATCTGAAGAAGCTGCATCGACAGCGAAACGCGTCATCGCAATTTAAATAAACCAGTGGAAATTGACTAAAAACAGTCTTTTATTATATATTTATAATGAATTTCCATCAAGTAGAAGCTACAACAATCCAAAATTTTATTTCGTAAATTTGAGAAAGTTGGAATAACGGAAGTGGCCTTAGAATGGGTAAAATCGTACCTATCTAATAGAGAGCAAATAGTAAAGTTTGTCAGATGGTACAAAATCTAGGGAGATCATAAATACTAGGGGACTTCCCCAGGGGAGTCTTCTATCTCCAATTTTCTTCATTATAATGAACAATGATCTTCCATCAACAGCAAACAGTAATTTTAATACTAACGTCTGTCCCGTACTGTACGCGGACGACTCTAACTTCATTGTAAGTTCTAAAAAAGGGGAGATTCAATCTGCCACACAGAGAATTGTTAATGGAGTCTGCCAGTGGTCATATAACAATGATTTAAAATTAAATTTCACTAAACCCAAAATAGTACAGTTTATCCCTAAGCCCGTAACCCTGTATGAGAGCTTACTTATTCGAATCCCAAATAAATTGTCTTTAGCTCAAATAGACCAAATAAACTTTCTAGGAGTAAAATTAGACTACAAACTAACATGGGAAGCACATATATTAGAAATATGTAAAAAAATAAATTCATTAGCATATCTCTTTAGACAACTGAGACCAATAGTCAAAGACACTACACTTCTTACTTTATACTATGGCCAAGTTTATTCTAGACAATCCTACGGTATTGTATGCTGGGGTAATGCTGCACATATTCAACAGTTATTTGTTTGTCAAAAAAATATATTGAAAATTATGACTAAAGCCCCACCAAGGACATCTTGTAGGAATCTATTCATTAATTATAATATTTTGACTTGCTATGAATATATATTTTTTGCAGCGCTGTGTATGTTAAAAGACATATTAAAAATTCACGGTCCGTAGTAATATTCATTCTTACAACACTCGGCAAGCAGACGAACTTCACAAGCCCCTATGTAGGTTGTCAGCTACTAATAATGGTCCGCAATGTATGTTGATTCGGATATAAACAATAAACTTCCAAAAAAAAATAACGGGAATCTCATCTTTAAGTAAATTTAAATCAGAGTTAAGACGATACTTGGTACCTAGAGCACATTACTCATTAAATGAGTTCTTTATATAGGTTAAGATTGTTGGTATCCAGATGTTAATAATGTAATGATTATTATTTCTTTTTTTCATTTATATGTTTATATGTTAAATGTATTTTTAATTATTTTTGACGTATCCTATATTATATCTTTGTACTATATTGTGCATCTGCATCAGTCAAAAAAGGAAATAAATATTTATTTATTTATTTATTTCAGATCCGACAGATAGATTAATAAATTGTTAACATAGTTGCTAAGGGAGACCAAGAGAAGGGTGGGAAGCAATGGCGAGACGACATCCAAAAAATTTCAGGAAACTCCATCGTCTAACCAACGGAATGTTCCCATGAGTTCTTTCCATTTAGGAGATTTGTAATGCCAAGTCTTGCGCCTCTCTGTCACTGATTAGTAAGATACTCGATTCGAAGAATTTTATAGCCGGCAGAACCTAAGGGCGATTTACGGTGACAGTCTAAATCTCTGGATTGGTGGTTAAAAACAGATCAAGAAGACTGGCGAACTCTCCGTCTCGATCAGAGATCCGTGTTGGCTCGTCAATAAGCTAAGTCACAACTGATTGAGAATGATTCAGCTTCACGACCTTGTTCATCGGTAGCATTGGAATACTTAAACCAGTTAATGTTGTGGATATTAAAGTCGGCATTTGGATAGATAATCCGTAAATGATCGATGATATACACAAGAAAAGCGAAAAAGTGTTCTAGAGTTAGTATCACTTAGTTGTTGATAGAGGCAGCAAATAAACCTTGTGATTTGTTGAGTTATTATTTTTAATCACATAACATCAAGTTTCAGGGAATCCAAAGCCTCCCCTCGTTGACAAGAGAGGTCGCTTTTGATAAAAAGATAGTTTCAAGGTTACGCCTAAAACGTTAATAGAAGTCCTAACCAGGATAAAGTTGACTGTGCTGGTCGATGAACTGATTTTGGTTTTATAGAGAGCGAGTACATGAGGTTTATTTGATTGCAGGTGTTGGTGCACTGAGTTTATGTACGAGTTTAAATCTCGTATGTTGCAAAAAATCTCTTTTAAAGTTGTTTTCTCTACATGTCGACGCCCCTGAAACAGCCCCACCCGGAGATCCGAACGGGGGGCTCTTTTACCTCCGGAATTTTTTGTATCCGGGTGGCTCATCATGCTATTTGGTCCCACAATCTGAGGACACCGGCACAGCCATAAAACGTTGAACAACTTCACGCAGGTAAGCCGATGCGATGGTATCACACCGTGCGATGCCTGGTTGGATCTGGGCATCTACCATCTAAGTTGTTCTTTTAGTCGCCTTCTACGACAGCCAGAACGTACCGTGGTAGATATTCTATCCCGCTCCCCCACGGAGGAGGTAGTGGGGTTAGAGAGGTTGCTGCATATGTATCATGCTATATGCTCTTTCTAGGGTTTTTCGATTGTAGAAATATCAAATTATTTTTTCATTACTATCAGTTTCAATAGAGGAAGGGGTGCAAGAGATAGGAGAATCTGGTATAGTTTCAATAGTATTATGAGAATTGTTTCAGGTTATTGGAAAGGGAGAATAGGCAAGTTGTAAGCATAATCATTTATAATAAAACATATACGATGCCAAAGGGGTGGAGAAGGAAGGTAGAACTGTGACTTCTTATTTGGCTTGTTACAGGTCGTTTTCAGAGTTCTTTTAATGAAGAATTTGATGCATTATATTTTCTTATTATGTTTTTTTTTGAGTATGATATTGAATATCTATAATATATATAAAATGCAACGTCTCTCTGTCTGTCTGTCTGTCTGTCTGTCTGTCCGTTAGTGACTTTATCACTGGAGAACCACTTATCCGATTTACGTACTTTTTTTTTTTAAAACATACATATGTTCTCTGGCCAGGTTATAGGCTATATTTTATTACGATAGGTAGCATAAGGAATGAGCAGTGACGTAAAATAGTGAGTAAAGTCGGAAAAAAGTTTGCCGCTAGCGCGTTCCTTTGCAATAGACAGCCTAAACCGTTAATTATGGAACAATATTATGTAGCAGAGAATATCTATAATCTATAATCTACAATATATATAAAATGCACTGTCTCTCTGTCTGTCTGTCTGTCCATTAATGCGTTTATCACGAGAGAGCCACTTATCCGATTTACGTGTCTTTTTTTAAATTCATACATATATTCTTTGGCCAGGTTATATAATATAATAATAATAATCTATATAAAATGCAACGTTTCTCTGTCTGTCTGTCTGTCCGTTAGTTCGTTTATCCTTCGAGAACCACTTATCCGATTTACGTGATTTTTTAAAATTCATATATATGTTCTATGACCAGGTTATAGATATACATTTTATTACATCTATAATATATATGAAGTGCAACGTATCTCTGTCTGTCTGTCTGTCTGTACTGTCTGTCTGTATGTCCGTTAGTGCGCTTATCACTGGAGAACCACTCATCCGATTTTCGTACTTTTTTTTTAAAACATACATATGTACTCCTGCCAGGTTATAGGCTATATTTTATTACGATAGGTAGCATAAGGAATGAGCAGTGACGATAATAGTGAATGAAGTCGGAAAAAAGTTTGCCACTAGCGCGTTCTCTTGCAATACACAATCTAAACCATTAAATATGGAACAATATTATGTAGCAGAGAATATCTATAATCTATAATATATATATATATAAAAATGCAATGTCTCTCTATCTGTCTGTCTGTCCATTAGTGCGTTTATCATGCGAGAACCACTTATCCGATTTACGTGTCTTTTTTTAAATTCATACGTGTATTCTTTGGCCAGGTTATATGTAAATGCAACGTCTCTCCTTCTGTCTGTCTGTCTGTTCGTCCGTTAGTGCGCTTATGACTGGAGAACCACTTATCCGATTTACGTGCTTTTTTTTTAAATATACATATGTTCTCTGGCCAGGTTATAGACTATATTTTATTACGTTAGGTAACATGAGGAATAAGCAGTGACGATAATAGTGAATCAAATCGAAAAAAAGTTTGCCGCTAGCGCGTTCTCTTGCAATACACTGCCTAAACCACTAAATATGGAACAATATCATGTAGCAAAGGATATCTATAATATATATAAAATGCAACGTCTCTCTGTCTGTTTGTCCGTTTGTGCGCTTATCACTGGAGAACCACTTATCCGATTTACGTGCTTTTTTTTTAAACATACGTATGTTCTCTGGCCAGGTTATAGGATATATTTTATTACGTTAGGTGACATAAGGAATAAGCAGTGACGATAATAGTGAATCAAGTCGGAGAAAAGTTTGCCGCTAACGCGTTCTCTTGCAATACACTGCCTAAAGCATTAAATATGGAACAATATCATGTAGCCAGGAATATAATATATATAAAATGCAACGTCTCTCTGTCTGTCTGTCCGTTAGTGCGCTTATCACTCGAGAACCAATTATCCGATTTACGTGTTTTTATAAATTTATACATATGTTCTATATAATTCCATATAAGCCTAGATAATGGGAGATAATGGGAGATAAGGAGAAATAATGGGAGATAAGTCGAGATAAGCCTCGATAATGGGAGGTAAGGTGAGTTATGAGAGATAAGTATAAATAATAGGAGATAGGAGAAATAATGGGAGATAAGCAGAAATAAATCTAGATAATGGGAGTTATGGTGAGATAATGGGAGATAAGGAGAAATAATGGGAGATAAGGAGAAATATTGCGCGATAAGTCGAGATAAGTCTAGATAATGGGAAATGAGTTGAGATAATGGGAGATAAGGAGAAATAATGGGAGATAAGGAGAAATAATGGGAGATGAACAGAGATAAGCCTAGATAATGGAAATTATGTAGAGATAATGGGAGATAAGGAGAAATATTGGGAAAGGGGAAATAATGGGGGATATTTTATTACGTTGGGTAACATAAGGAAAAAGCAGTGAGGATAGTAATGACTCAAGTCCACGCGAGCGGAGCCGCGGGCCCGGCTAGTTTAACACATGGGCTGAAAAGTCCCGGGCCTAACACATAGATGGCGCTAGTTTTATTGCAGTCACCTTTTTTTCAGTTAATATACTAACCTTCAAAAGACAGCTGTTAAAATTTCATGATATTCTATTCATTAGTTTGTGAGTTATTGTGCTAAGAGTGACGCTACTTTTGTTATTTTCAAAACAATGGATCAAAAACAATTTCGTGTTTTAATTTTACACTGCTTCTTGATGGGAAAAAATACCGTTCAAGCGAAAGCAATGGCTTGAAAAGTGTTATGGGGACTCCGCTCCATCAGAAACAACAATAAAACGTTGGTTTGCTGACTTCAAACGTGGTCGTAGAGACACCGATGATGCAGAACGCAGTGGACGTCCAAATGAGGCGGTAACACCAGAAAACATAAAAAAAAATCCATAAAATCGTTTTGAATGATCGAAAAGTGAAGTTGCGTGAGTTAGCTGACATCGTAAAGATATCAAAAGAACGTGTTGGCTTTATATTGCATGAGCATTTGACTATGAGAAAGCTCTGTTCAAAGTGGGTGCCGCGTTTGCTCACTGTTGATCAAAAAACAAGAACGTGTTGATGATTCTGAGCAGTGTTTGGCCATGTTTAAACGTAACAAACCGGAATTTTTGCGTCGATATGTGACAATGGATGAAACATGGATCCATCACTTCACTCCGGAATCAAAACGATCGTCATCTGAGTGGACAGCAACTGGCGAACCTCGTCCAAAGCGCCCGAAAGCACAACAATCGGCTGGAAAGGTTATGGCCTCGGTATTTTGGGATGTGCGTGGTGTAATATTCATCGACTATCTTGAGAAAGGAAATACCATCAACAGTGAATATTATATAGCGTTATTGGAGCGTTTGAAGGCTGAAATTGCAAAGAAACGACCGCATATGGCAAAGAAAAAAATTTTGTTTCATCAAGACAACGCACCGTGTCACAAGTCAATCAAAACAATGGCAAAACTACATGAATTGAACTTTGAATTGCTCCCACATCCACCGTATTCGCCAGATTTGGCTCCCAGCGACTACTGGCTGTTCGCAGACCTGAAAAAAAATGCTCGCCGGTAAGAAATTTCGCACGAATGAAGAGGTTATCGCTGAAACTGAGGCCTATTTTGAGGCAAAAGATAAATCGTTCTACAAAAGTGGTATTGAAATGTTAGAGCGGCGCTGGAATGATTGCGTTGCTCTTGATGGAGATTACGTTGATGAATAAAGCTAATTTTGAACCAAAAAAACCGTGTTTTCTTTGTTAGGCCCGGGACTTTTCAGCCCATGTGTTAATATAAAATAATCTCAGCTAGGGTGCTGAAAGGGTGATTGCGTGTAAGTCGTATTATACTTCTATTTTAGTGTTCTCGTTTTCCCATTTTTTTCCAATTACAGGAATCTTATATAAAAGAAATTGATTACAAAGTATCCTAAAAAAATATTGAGTTGAATATAAAAGTTTTCGAAATACAACATACCTGACGATTTTCTTATTAGTATAGTCCACTTTTGAATTTGATTCTTTACCGTACACACGTACTTCGTTGATATAGAGAGAGCAGATATTTTGATCGAAATGATTTTAAATAATCGGCCAAGTGCAAGTCGGACTTGCGGAATTATTGTTCCGTACGTTGATTGCTTGTAAAATAAAAATTTTTGTTACAGAAGTATAAAATGATTAGTAACTTCACAAAACAACAACGACAAAGTTTCTTTCCGATCTTTGTTGGAAACTGATGACCTTGAAATTTTTGGCTTCTTATATACCAGATAAATTGTAAAGTATTTCAGAGTTTTTTCAAAATTTGTTAATCGGTACTTTTCGAGATAAGGGAGGACAGCGATTTTTAGCAATTTTTTAAAAATAATACAAAGAACACTGTGCGCATCTTGAGAGAGAACAGCTAGTAAACTGCTGAAATATGGACTTCTGTCTGTTTTCAGTTGCTTTACAATAACTACATATGCCTGAGGAGGATCCCTCGAAGAGCACTACCTGCTTTTAGGCGTTGACTGTGTCAACCACTCTGTCGGCTCGAAAGCTGCTGTGTCAGCTTTCGATGGAGTAATAGGTATGCGTACTTAGTACAATTCGTTGTATCCTACCGTCGTACTTCGTAACTTCTGGGATAAAAAGAAGATTGTTGTTTTTTAATTATTAACTACTTTTTTTAAATTATTTAAATAAGGCAAATTTTTATTTATTATTATTTCACCACAAAGTGGATTGTATTAAGTTATTGTTTAGTGTGAGATAGATAAATTTAGTGTTTCTACAACTGCCCGTTAGCAATGTTTAATTCATTTATTATAAATAGCCAAGGACCGAAAAATGCAAAAAGGCTGACCAACAGACCAACAAAAATTAGAAACTAGGTTTTTTGGGATCAACGAATCCCGAATGTGAATAAAAAAAAATTTCGATAAGTGATTTTTTTGACGAATATAATAATTGTCTTAGAAGCATTTTTGTTTATGTACATTAAAATGGGAAAAAACTCAGTCATCGAGTGATTAACAGATCTACTTATATGGTCCTGAAATTATCCTGCAAAGTAGTTTTTACACACTTTAATGATGAGATAATATTATTCTAAAGGTACTAATGCAAAATACTTATAATAAATGATGTATCTAAAAAAATTGTAAAAGAAAGTCTAAAGAATATTGACCTCAGGTCATTAGTATATGGTTCGTGTGATTGTTGTTTTTTATACAACTTATGTTCAATGGAAGACCTCTCAGGTATAGAATTAACTTCGTCTAATTTGTTTTATTGAAGACGGTTATTATATTGTTACCATGTGAAATATGTAAGCAGTGAAAAAGTCTGTCTTTAAATGGTATTAAAGAATTTAATTGGATGAGAGCGACGCAACTAGGATTCTGCCCAGAGGGATGGTCGCGTGCTCGAATATTTCTTAAAAAATATTATGTAGTACACCGTCTGTTCAAAAAGTTCCCGGATTGAGGTATTTCTTACGAGAAGACAGAGATATCATTATGTTAGAGAAAGACGAGAAATAATTTAGTTTTTAAGGTATAATGAATGTGGCAACGTAGCTTCTTGCTTGCTTCCCGCCGCACGCAATCAAGTGTTATTTATAATAACCTTGCTACTTTTACATGATAGACAATAAAAATTATGTATAATTAATTAAAACGATACTTTGGATTATTTATTAAAAATATACCAATTATTAAGTAGTTATAACTGCGTGTGAAGCAAGCATTTATTTTATTATCTTTTAAAAGAAAGTCCGATCAGTACGATGCACATATTAGTCCGGGAGCTTACGACCAAAATGCGACTCCATCGAAGAGTGGCAGATAATAGTATCACTTTGTTATTATGCCCCCCTTTAGTCTCGCCAGGTAGTTCGAAGCCTCAAGTCGGGATCCTGGAAATGTGCTTTAAAGCTGCAAGAAAAATTTGGCGAACGAACTCATCGCTGAGTGGCAGATATTCTGGGTATAACTTCATTTCTGTGAAATATAACTGAAAAATGAATATCTGCCATAGGTATGAAATGGTAATGAAATTAGTTTTAGTATGTTCGTTGAGGTTTGTAGATACTAAAAATAACATGATCTGCTATGAAGTCTTGTTCTTTATTAAAATATATTAATTATTTTGCTGCAATAACGTATAATTTGTTTTTCTCTCAAATACTATACACATACCCTAGTGTCTCGAGAGAAGCTCACATCACCTATGAGCGGGTGCGTTGTTATCGTTCCGATCGAACCCGCTGAATCCTCTTACAAAGTCGTTCCATGATACCGACGTAATACCTGAAGAATCATCCACATTTTTCATTTCGATAAAGTTTCGACTGGCGATGGCGTCCACACGTTGCGCTTTTTGTTCAGGTGTCAGACTGTGGGGAACAAACTTCGCACACACTTTCCTCTCGTTCAAAACATTCCAAACATGTATTGAACACCTGATTTAGAAATGTTAAGCTTTTCTGCCATTAGTCTGCATGAAAGATGACGGTCGGTTTGCCGAAGACCACGAATTTTCATCACGTTTACGTGGGCCGAAATTGGGCTGGGGGCCCTGAGCTTGCATCATTCTCGAGCGAGTCCCGTTCTTCCTTAAAGCGTTTAGACCACTTAAACACTTGTTAATACGATAAACAACCATCACCGTACGCTTTTTTCAAAAACTCAAATGTTTTCATAGCTGTTTTACCAGGTTTCACATGAAATTTGATAACTGATCATTGCTCCATCACACTTCTATGACACAACGACTACGATACATACAGATCGCACATCTACAACTCAGCACTGTCTGCTTACAACTGGCTATTTGAATGCAAATGTGTGGTCAGGTGTGAGTTCAAGCTTTTATAGTTGTTTGTGAGATGATGCTGTTTAAAGACAGCACAGATGAAAAATAACCCGAAAAGCTGGCCAAAATGTAAGAAACAAAAGGTTCTATTTAGGGATTTTTACGTATATGAATACTTTTTCAATTTCTCTAGTATAATTTACGACTACTCAGGTATATCTTCCGTTTGTACCTGTCTCATAACTTTCATTTTGAAGCACCGAGTGCCACGCAGCATCCCTCGTGAAGCACGTCATCAAGTTTAAACCATTATAGAAGAAAAGTGAACGAATTTTAATGATGTAAAATGAAGTTTGTCCCTGAAGGAGAGTACAATTTCACTGTTTGTGGAATTTTATATTTACGTAACGTTAAGTAAGTAATTGGTCAGTTATCGAGTTTTTTTGTAAGAAAGTATTTCCAAAAATCTGTAAGGTGAAATCAGTGGGAGGTTGTTTATTAGACATTTTTACCCAAGATATTGAAAAATTGAGTGCTAGATGTCTCAAGTTTAGTATCTGTGTTAGGTTTGGGCCTAAGTGTGCGTGGACGCCATGGCCGCGTCAATCTTAGTCTCATGACAGCTTTTTCTTAAAATACGGGAAAATGTTGCAAACTTAAAAAAAATGCTAAAAATGCGGGATAATGTTACAAAATTCAACTAAATGTTCGAAAATTCGAGAAATTGATGCAAAATGTGACAAATTCGGGTAAATGTTGCAAAATGGGTAAATACTTTAAAAATTCTGTAAATTGTTGCAAAATGATAAAATTAGTTAAACAATTTGGAAAAATGTCACAAAATGATAAAACTAGGTAAAAAATTTGGGAAATTGTTACATTAAATATAGTTCACAAATTCGGGTAAATGTTTCAAAATGGAAAAAATACTTTAAAAAATCTGTAAAGTATTGCAAAATAATAAAATTAGTTAAATAATTTTGTAAAATGTTGTAACATGTAGCAGATCGTGTACAACTTCGGGAAATTGTTGCTAAAACTGAAAAATACTTGAAAATTTCCATAAAATATTACAAAATGGGAAAAATAATTTTTAAATTCTGGAAATTGTTCCAGAATGCAGCAAATTCTTTTAAAAGTCTGGAAGTTGTTGCAAAATGGTAAAAACTGTTTAAAAATTTGAGAGAAAGTTGCAAAAAGGAAAAATTCTTAAAAAATTCAGTACCTTGTTGCAACTATTTCCAATTTTGTTTAACTATTTACAACATTACCCAAAATTAATGGAAAATATTGAACCAAAATGTATGTATTTTTTTATTTTTACAGAAAATGCGTCTGACAAACTGGAAATTTCTTTTCCAAGAAAAAACATGTTCCTACTCGTCAAAAACCAATTACATGATTTTTTTTTTTTTTTATGGGTCTAGCACACGTGCTGCAGGGAAGTCCCTAAAGCGCTCCAGGAGCGGCACGAGTGCGGAAAAATAACATAAATGTAATTGTTGCCATTATTGAAACGAAAGTGACAAAAAAAACTTCACATACATATATTTTGCAAGAAAATTTGAAGAAATCAACCGTCACATTGATGACAAAATTCTGAAATAGATGGCAAAAAGTCCACAGCATCCAAACACAATTCTTCGATTAATGATTGGCTCAACGTTTGTGTGCCGTTAACAAATAAGAATGAAACGGAAAACACGGAACCAATAGCAATGAACAGCTCAGAACATTCTTTATTGGGTTACCTCCATTTTGTTTTTTGAAATTTGAACTTCATATTCGTAATCAGCGACTTCAAAAACCCATGTATACAGAGTATAACAATAACTCACGTTATTCCAAAAATAGTCCGCCATTTTGTTTTTTGAAATTTGAACTTCATATTCATGATCAGCGATAATGAAAACCTCGTTATACCGAGTTTTGTCGAAATCGAATAATACCTTCATCTTTTGGTCAGCTTTTCGGGACATTTTTCTTCTGTGGGCCGAAGAAAAATCAGTCTGGAACTTTTTAGACAGACGGCGTGATTTTTCCCGATAAGTTTATATGTACTAATAAATGGGGGAGAAAAATACTCATAGTTTTGTCCTTTTTTGGTACATTTATTATCACTAAGCGAGTCTGCGTAGTGCGATCCAAAAGTTTCCGGACTAACGCTATATTGCAAGAAAGCGAAATAGTATCGACTCGCACTGACGGGTGATGGCAGTTACATCCCTAACAATGTTGTGTGACAAGTTTCAACTTGCTAGCTTGTTCTGTTTGACCTACATACGCGTTTGCGTAAAGTCTAATTGTGTCTCTCTGTGATTTTTACAATGGACAAGAGAACCCAATAGCGTATGTGCGTGAAATTTTGTTTCATACTTAGAAGATGGGTTACTGGAACGTATAAAATAATTCGGAAAGTATTTAAGGGGCTATACCAGTGTGATAGTTTCAAAAAATCGTTTTTTACATATTTCGACGCTATATGTATATCTATAGAACAAGAGGTCGAAGTATCATAGTTGGCCTATGTTTATTTTTGAAAATACAGCTGTCGCAAAACACAGATGCTCGGCGGGGCCATAAACTCGTTTTTGGAAGCGTAACGCGAACCGGAGGAGGTATTAAAATTCCAATGCCGTGACATCATCAGGTAAGTGAAAGTTAAACATCTAATACTTCAGTGAACTCAAAAGAGTCACAAAGGTAGGTACGTCGCAAAAGATCATTATTATACGTTAATTATTCTTTAATCGTGTTTTTCTCAAAAATGCATTTTTAAATTTGCTGCCGTTATAACTCGAAAACAATTTATTGTATCGACTTACTTTTTTTAAGGACATGTTATGTGGTACCATGAACCATGGATTTTTTTATTGCGTTTTTGGCGACTTTTCTTTTTAAACGCCTCCATTCTTATAATTTTCAATATTCTTTAAAATCCATGGTTGATGGTACGGAAAATTATATCTATTTTAATAATCATTTTGTTTTTTTTTTCATTTCAGGCAATGTGAAGGTGCCAATCACGGCAGTAATGGAGCTACTTTTTTCGTCAGCTGTCCCGTTACTGGGGCCTACGTCCCGTAAATTAAATAAATGATCAGCAATACAACAAGAACTTAACTGGCGCAGTCGGTAGGATTCCTGTGTAATTGTTTAGTTAACAGATTTTTACATTGTTGGCCCTGGTGTAGAGGGTTGTAGGAATATTTTTTTTATTTTTTTTTTATGGGTCTACCACACGTGCTGCAGGGAAGTCCCTAAAGCGCTCCAGGAGCGGCACTAGTGCGGAAAAAAAGCGATTCACGTTGTTCTTGAATCGCTGTAAGTTGTACTCAGTGGGAAAAACAGCGCTGGGCAAATTATTCCAAAGGGATGACGTTCTCCATATAAAAGATTGCTTGAAAAGCGTTGTACGCGGAATAACAAGCTGAACCTCATACGGATGTGAAGCACCAGCGCGACGTGTACTTCTAACATGCACCGCTTTGGGAGGAATTAAGCGGGCTACATCCTTCGAACACTTTCCATGAAAATACTTGTAGAACAGACTCAAGTCGCCAACCGTTCTTCGATGTTCCAGCGAATCAAGGCCGCCGGTCAATTCCGTGTCCCCAATCAGACGGACCGCTCTTCTCTGAACAGAATGCAGTGTATGTTTGGGAGGGGAGCCCCAAACATGGGAGCAGTATTCCATAGTTGGTCGAATTTGGGCTTTGTAAAGAATTAACAGTTGTTGTGGGATATGCCAACATCTGCAACTATGGGTACTACTTTAGTTTCATTGATATGAATAATTTCCTTTATTTTTGTTTTTGGATTTTCTATCTCAATTTTATTCCTTTCTATCGCTGTAAGTTGTACTCAGTGGGAAAAAAAACAGCGCTGGGCAAATTATTCCAAAGGGATGACGTTCTCCATATAAAAGATTGCTTGAAAAGCGTTGTACGCGGAATAACAAGCTGCACCTCATACGGATGTGAAGCACCAGCGCGACGTGTACTTCTAACATGCACCGCTTTGGGAGGAATTAAGCGGGCTACATCCTTCGAACACTTTCCATGAAAATACTTGTAGAACAGACTCAAGTCGCCAACCGTTCTTCGATGTTCCAGCGAATCAAGGCCGCCGGTCAATTCCGTGTCCCCAATCAGACGGACCGCTCTTCTCTGAACAGAATGCAGTGTATGTTTGGGAGGGGAGCCCCAAACATGGGAGCAGTATTCCATAGTTGGTCGAATTTGGGCTTTGTAAAGAATTAACAGTTGTTGTGGGATATGCCAACATCTGCAACTATGGGTACTACTTTAGTCTCACTAATATGAATAGTTTCTTTCATTTTTGTTTTCAGGATTCTCTATCTCAATTTTATTCCTTTCCAGTATTCTGGTTATTGTATATGGGCCTAAAAATTTATTTTTTATTTTACTAGACCGTTGGTCTGTCTTTTTTTAAACTTGCATTCCGATTTCGGGTTTTATTTCAGTTTTCTTATCATTCTGCCTTGTAATTATTTTTTCTTTCTTTTCTTGCGACCTTTCTTTTATTTTGTCGAATTGAGGGATGTTATCAGCCTGGTATCTTATCAAATTGTAGTTTGGATTTGCCATTTTTGATTAAAAATAAAGTTTTTCAAAATAGAGTTTCAAAAAGGATTTAGAAAAATAAAAATGAGAAATATAAAATAAAATATAAAATAAAAGTTATGCCTTAAAATTAAAAATGTCTTAAAACTAAAATTGTCTTAAAACTAAAATTGAGTGAATTTTTGAATTTTCACTGCGTGAACTTTCAAAATTTCTTGCTTTCGAAAAAAAAAGAAATCGTTCTGTTTTGAAATTGACTCACTGCGTGAGTTTTTGAAGTCTGTTTTGTTTGATTCACTGCGCGAATGAAAAAATTGTTTGACTCACTGCGTGAATGAAAAAAAAAAAATTGTTTTTTTCACTGTGTGGATCTCACTGGTTGAATCTGAAATTTGTCAATTGAACTTTCACTTCGTGTGCTGTTCCTGTGTAGAGAAATTGCGGTTTCTTTTTTTCTTTGCTTGTTTCTGTTGCTTCTGTTTCTTCTTTGTTGCCTCTTCCAAAAGGACGAACTGCTTTTGTTCTTCCCTGGATTCTTCCTATGACTCTTGAGCGATTTTTGTCTCGTCGAGCCGCACCACTAGGAACTTTGGTACCCTGGTTGAAAGTCTCGTGAGCGATTTTTATCTTGTCGAGCCGAACCACTAGGAACTCGTTACCGTGGCCTGGAGGGCTGAGAGCTGTCTAAATTTTTTGTTTTCCGCTCCTTTTCGTAAATCTTTGAAACGAACCGGAGTCACACACTGTTGAAAAGATTGCACCAGTTAAAACTTTCGTTTGGATTTTTAGGCTCGATGCACTTTCCGTAGGAAAATTATGACCGGATTGCGTTGATTTTTCGTTGGGGCTCCGTGAAAAGATCCTTCCGCACTGCGCCATTTAAATGCTTGTTGGAAGAATTCAACTTTTTAAAAAAAACACTTTTGTTTCTTTTAAAAATTTGTTTGTTCTTTTTTAACAGAAAAATTTTATTCGGACAAAGATCAACGCTCTCGTCCTGCACTGATTCGGTACATCTATAATATATATAAAATGCAACGTCTCTCTGTCTGTCTGTCCGTTAGTGCGCTTATCACTGGAGAACCACTTATCCGATTTACGTACTTTTTTTTTAAAACACACATATGTTCTCTGGCCAGGTTATAGGCTATATTTTATTACGATAACTAGCATAAGGAATGAGCAGTGACGATAATAGTGAATAAAGTCGAAAAAAGTTAGCCGCTAGCCCGTTCCCTTGCAATACACAGCCTAAACCATTAAATATGGAACAATATTATGTAGCAGAGAATATCTATAATCTATAATATATATAAAATGCAATGTTGTCTGTCTGTCTGTCCATTAGTGCGTTTCTCACGCGAGAATCACTTATCCGATTTACGTGCCTTTTTTAAATTCATACATATATTCTTTGGCCAGGTTATATAATAATAATAATAATCTAAATCTAAATATATAAACCACTCTCTGTCCGATTGTACGTGATTTATTTTCTAGAACCACTTATACATGATTTTTTAAATTCATACATATGTTCTCTGACCAGGTTATAGACATATATATATATATATATATATATATATATATATATATATATATATATATATATATATATATATATATATACAATGCAACGTATCTCTGTCTGTCTGTCTGTCTGTCCGTTAGTGCGCTTATCACTCGAGAAGTACTTATTCGATTTATGTGTTTTTATAAATTTATACATATGTTCTATATAATTCGATATAAGCCTAGATAATGGGAGATAAGGTGAGATAATGAGAGATAAGGAGAAATAATTGAAGATAAGCAGAGATAAGTCTAGATAATGGGAGTTATAGTGAGATAATGGGAGATAAGGAGAAATAATAGGAGATAAGGAGAAATATTGCGAGATAACTCGAGATAAGCCTAGATAATGAGAGATAAGGTGATAATGGAAATAAGGGGAAATAATGGGAGATAAGGAGAAATAATGGGAGATGAGCAGAGATAAGCCTAGATAATGGAAATTATGTAGAGATAATGGGAGATAAGGAGAAATAATGGGAGATAAGGGGAAATAATGGGAGATAAGGGAAAATAATGGCAGATATTTTAATTACGTTAGGTAACATAAGAAATAAGCAGTGACGATAGTAGTGAATCAAGTCCAGGCGAGCGGAGCCGCGGGCACTGCTAGTATATTTATAAACTTCATTATGTTTACCATGCAGAACGTTCTCTCAGATAGAGGAAATCTGTAATAAGTATTTTTTTATGCAACTAGGCGCATTGCTAGAATGTAACTAATTTCAATATTTTGGTTGGAAAAAATTTGTTTGTATTTGTAAACAAATAATAAATAGGCACCCAACATTTTAAAACATTTGATGCAGTAGTTTTCTTTAAAAAACTTCTAGAAAAATATCCTCATTTTTAAAGAATTACACTGGAATATCCCCTTTAGGACGAAGCGTTAACCGTACACTGGTTTTCACAATTTAAAGCCGGTCGAACTTCAATAGAATACGGCAAGCGTTGCGGAAGATCTTCGATTACAACTGTTGCTGATCAGAGGCTTAACATCGTTGACCTCATATTTGAAAACTATTAAATAGTTACAGCTTATTCTCGGATGCGAGACATTTCCACCTTAAAAGCTACCTCATTAAACTATACTATACATTAAACTAAAGCATTAAAAGATTTTACATTCTCCTAAAGCAACATTTTGAACTGCAAAATTGGCTTCTACCTCTCTGAGAATAATACAGGTCGCATCATACTTATTAATTTGAAGAGATATCCGAAGATGATTGAAAAATTCTTTACATCAATTTAACAATGTTTTGATGGTTTTAACGAGAAAACCAGATTTTAGTAGGGTAAGACCAATAATCACACACTTCAAACACATACCAAGCATGCGTGAAATTTTCCCGAATAAATTTATTTTCAAAAAAGGTAACATAAGTTAGCCACCACATAACCCTCATTTAATTCATATTAGGTTAACGAAAACTATTAGGCCTTGTAAAGTCAAAATTGAGACAATTCTTATTAGTGTTCCATACGGAACACTTATAAGATGACTTCGGTGTCTGTCTGTCTGTCTGTCTGTCACACCCGATTTTCTCCAAAACTATTGGTCATAGAAAGTTGAAATTTGGTAATAATATAGGAATTGATGGCCTCATCAGAGCCATCTGGTTTTGAAAGTTAAATTTTGACTTAAGGGGTTAGTTTTGGGGGGGTGAAATCGGAAGTGAAAAAAAAAATTTTTTACTAGTAATCGAGTGCGGTGTCAAATGAAAGCTTGTGAAAACATGAGTAAAAAATATATATATAATGTAATACTTGCGCGCACTTTTCTTTGTATTATTTTTAAAAAATCGCGAAAAATCGCTGTCCACTCGCCTTATCTCGAAAAGTACTTATCAAAAAATTTTAAAAAAATACTGGAATATTCTCCAAGGTGTAGATTGAACGAAAATTATCACGAGTGCATTAGCTTTAATAATTATCTGGTATATAAAAAAAAACAGAAATTTCAAAGTCATCAATTTTCAGTAAAGATTGGAAACATACTTTGTTGAAAACTCATTTGGGGTGTGTTTTGTGAAATTACTGATCATTTTATACTTTTCGTTACAACATTTTTTATTTTAAAAGCAATCAACGTACGGAACATTAATTGCGCAAGTTCAACTTGCACTTGACCGGTTATTTTTTTATATTTTGAAAGAACTTTATTCAACCAAATATTGTTCCAGGACCTTCTACCACCCTAATCCCGCCACATCAGTGGTTTCTGGGAAAAAATGTGACAAGTGGCCTCTTTTCGAACTAGCTTAACACCATTTAGGAAATTCTTCAGGAACCGAACAAATGACAGTTTGACGGTGCAAAGTCCGGGATAAATGGTGGATGCCTTAAAACTTCCTAGCTAAGCTCTCGCGATTTTTGCCGAGTGTAATGTCTATTTCAAAATTGGAAGAATAATATAATCTCACCAAAATATATAAATATTGTTCTGTGCCGGAAAGCTTCTAATAAAACTGAAAGTCCTAAAGCCAAATATCAATTTTCACTTACTAACAACATTTGGCTAGTTTACCTAAAATTCCTTGCTAGTGTGCCTGTCAGAAGACTACTGCAGCTGTTGGGTATAACCAATTGTTGTCAGGATAGGAATCAACCCCTCACTGCGCTTGGCCTGCCTGTCAGGAACCCTGCGCGGAGCTAATAACTAGTCCAAAGACCCAAATTTGAAAAATTGCTTAAAATTCAAGAATAATCGGCACAGACTATTGCCCTGGTACCCTCTTAGGTTCTGTTAGGTCAAATATCCTACGACCTAACTCTCTAACTCAGGTCTAAGTTTGGGTCTTTTGTTTTCCCTATTAATTTGATCTATATTTTTACATAAACAGAAAGGCGTCACCTAAGTTTTATTTCTAATGAAAGCAGCCTTGAAGGCGTAGTATGTGGCCAGAGAGTCTCCCTGTAGAGACCGAATGCTCGGTTGGCACGTGATTGCACGAAACCAAATTTTTCTGGTAGTAAGTCCAAAATTACTTTCAGACCAAAAGATAACCAGAAGGAAAAACAAAAATAGACAAAACGTAAAATAAAAAAAACTTGTGTATTTATAGTACTATTTACAATGCTCTCCTTCAACTTCGAGAAGTAATTATTTCGCCTCTAAATGACTGGCTTGCGGTATCTTCTCCAAATTTACCAATGATGCGGTAACCGAAACTTCAGTTTTCCATCAATCGGCACTTGGCCTTTTTTTTTAAAAAAAAATGTTATTGAAAATGCTGAATACTTCACCGAAAGTCTAGTAGCAGAGAGAGGAACAACTAACATCGTTTACCTTTAAGTACAATTGCCCCACTACGGAAGTTTATTTCCGCGTCTTGGAGACAAAACAATGCGCACCTTTTAAAAATAATAACCAAAAAGTTTTGAACCTTACCTTGCATCGAAAATTACAAGATAAGAAAGATAACTCGGGGGTTATATATTGTTCATCTCGAATCTACTACCGTCGGTCCTTTAAAATTAAATCAATTTAACAACGTGGGTGCGGAAATCCGTAGGCAACCAGTCGCGTTTTT
This sequence comes from Pachyrhynchus sulphureomaculatus, assembly GCA_019049505.1. Lineage (NCBI taxonomy): Eukaryota > Metazoa > Arthropoda > Insecta > Coleoptera > Curculionidae > Pachyrhynchus > Pachyrhynchus sulphureomaculatus. The sequence continues at coordinate 2,367,102 of CM032452.1, read as the reverse complement.
AAGACATGTAGGCATCCTACTTTTTCTTCAGATCTCAAATTATCATTGTTCATTAAAATACGATATCTCTGTTAATTTTATTTAAGAAATTCAAGTTTTCCTAATTATTCCTACTAGAAGAACACGAAGGAAATCATATACTAGTTCCTTATATTTTATTGATAATAACTGTAAGATATTTACAAAAAAGAAAATGTTATGTATGTATCAGTGTAAACAAAAACAATGAAATGGAAAGTGAATTAATTTTCATTTGAAAAATCGTTTTTTTTTAAAAACGAAACCAGTCAGGTATTTTCATTTATAATTTTAAATTGAAATAGTTTAATATATAATTTAATTTATGCCAATTTATCTATATCAAAGATGATAAAAATTAAAAGCTAGAAAGATTTTCTGAAAGGCTAATTTGGATCAAAACACGAGTTATCCACGATGTGTGTGGTATGACGTTGTTATGGTGGAAGAGCACACCCTCTCTGATGACTAGTTCCGACTCCTGCAGAAATGGGTCGATTTCGTCATATTTCTGTAAATATTTACAGATGAAAAATCGATCGGGTAATTTTTTTAGCATCAAATCGTGTTGCATCCAAACATCGAGCTTCTTTTTGTAGCCAGCTTCCTCCAAACAGTTTAAAACTATTTGGTGATGGAGGTTTAGTTCCTTGGCGATAACAGGGCTAGTTACATGCTAATCTTTCTCAACTTTTGTCAAAATTTTACTTTTTCTGACATTGGTCGATCAGTGCAATGAGCATCTTTAACATAAAAATTTCCAGAACGAAAGCTATTGGACTATTTTTTGCCTTTTGCTTTTGATAATGTATCTTGACCATAAACAGCACAAATTTTTTCATAGGCTTGCGCAGTATTTGTGCCTTTATCCAAATAAAATTGTACAATGTAGTGAACTTTTGGAGAAATTTCACTCATCTTCAAGGCGCTCTAAATGAGGTCTCAATAAACGAGTTTTTGCACATCTACTACTGTCAAATATCGGCTTTGAACTCACGCTAAGTATGACCCGATAAGACTTATATTACCTGAGATATATGACACTAAAGCAATCTAACGAGAAAACGGCCTAAGACTTTATCGACAACTTTTTATATATTTAAAATGTTTGAAAGACTGTAGTTTATAATCCCATCAAAAACATAAAATGTAAAAAAATGCCAAGTCTCACAACGCAGTCCTTCCACCACAAAAAGTTATGAGATCTCATGTAAAACCAAGTCAGTTATTTTAGTTAGTATCTATGGAAGCACCTATTCAACAACTTTGTCATAAATTGTTATCTAATTAGTTACCTACCAACATTTATAGTGACCGTATCAACATTAGACATCTTTATTTCTATAATAAATATAATGACTTGGCAATCGCACGGCAACATAATCTCATAAGAATAATCTACTATTTCGATTGCTAAGTAAGTCTAAACAGTGCACTTAAGAATAAAGTATTTTAAATAGTACATTATTCTTATGTGATTATGTTGCCGTGCGATTGCCAAGTCATTATATTTATTACAGAAATAAAGATGTCTAATATTAATACGGTCACTATAAATGTTGGTAGGTAACTAAATAGATAACAATTTATGACAAAGTTGTTGAATAGGTGCTTCCATAGATACTAACTAAGATAACTGACTTACTTTTACATGAGATCTCACAACTTTTTGTGGTGGAAGGACTGCGTTGCGAGACTTGGTATTTTTTTACATTTTATGTTTTTGATGGGATCTCATTTCTTTTTGTAGGTAGTCCTTTTTTTTTTCTTTTCGGGTAATATTTCTTGTACGTCAGCTATCGATTTTCTTAAAGCCCACGCCCTGTCTCTATTGGTTTTTCTCAAAGGTTATGATGTAACAATTTTTGACAAGTCTGGACGATAAGTGCTTCTAAGTCGATTATAGTCAACGATTGCGGACTCCTGAGCTTTGATACTACCGAAGTCGACATTAATTAGATGTAATCCGCCCAGACTTGTCACTCTCGAAAGTGCCACGTATGCTTGACCGCATGTGAACACTGAAGAACCGATGGCCATCAGTGCACTGTTTAGACTTTAGCCCCCGACTTTTGTGTATGGTAATAGCATAGGCTATACATATCGGAAACTGTTTGCGATGAACATAAGCTCTATTAATAATTTCAAATTTAGTTTTGACTGAACCAAGCTCGTAAAGATGTTCATTATTAGATGTAATATTTTTTTTTTTTATATTATTTGTATTTTCAGGATCAACCTTTACTCCCTGTACTATACCGATAGAACCGTTGACTAAACCAAGACTCATGTCAATATTTCGTCTTAACATGACTTTTGCTCCTATTTTAATAACTATATTCTCTTCTAGCCCTGCTGTCATGGAAGCATCATCTTCATACTTTTTTATAATTACAATATACTTAAAGTATTTCACTTAAACTTTTTTTTAATTACAGCAAGTAGGTAAGTATTATTAAATGAATATATTTGATAAATGAAAAATATTATTAAATATAATATATTAATTAATAAATAATACAAATTATTCATAATTGTGAATTTTTTAGGATTAATTAACTTTATACTACGTATTATTTACTGGGACTCATGGTTGACCTTGTATTATGCTATATATGGGTGAGCGCTGCGCGCTCTCCGCGCTCTATCTCAAAAACAGTTAAGCGTATAAAAAAATGTTTAGAACAAAATTTGTAGAGAATTTTATGCTCTACAATTTTCATAATAAATGCAAATATCATTGAAACCATAGAAAGCGAGATATTTGCGAAAAAATCGATTTTTGTGACCTTTGACCTTGAATATCTTAAGACGCGAACACGAGATATTATGAGACTTTTGAGACAACTTTTAGTATGTCAAAATAAAGGTTTATACAAGTTTACAGCTTATTACCTCTCATTCCGAGGTTGACCCTCTTTTTTGGCTTAAGTGACTGTACAATTTAGAAAACGGGACTGAAATTTCGGTATGTTTCAGTTTTCCCTTCCTTTATAGGCACACACTAACTAAATTTAAAATTTGAAGTTTGTGTGTCTGCTAGAAGTACCTTAAAATTTTGATGATCGGTGAGTGTGTCAGTGGCAAAATTAAAGAACTGCGACTGGCGATAGTTCGTAAACTATAAGGTATAAATAGTAGGCAATTTAGGAATATAGCTAGTATAGTATGTCCTCTGGGTCACTGAAAACTCAGGTTTCTAGCTTTATCCACAACGAAGTTATTGGGGGGTCGAAAGTGCCGTGAGTGGCTTCGAGAAAAGGATGGTACGGCTGTGCTTTCTGCTCTAGTTGGCGAGTGCACTGCCGTGCCCCCAGATATTTTTTTAAAATTAATTTATCAATTTATTTTATTATTATAAATACTTCAAACTTAAATTTTTATGGAACACCTTGTATTTGCATGTCGGGATGTAACTAATTATGTTAATCTGAATTTCTTTTTAATCAAGCGTGTATACATATACCTAATTTGAAGCAACTATGCCGAATAAAAACAATATTTTTTATATTTTTGCAGTGAAGACCGGAAACGGGTGATAAATATTTCGGAGAAAAAGTAAAAGTAAGGCGGTATTTCTCATCCGTAATTTACAAAAAACATATCATGTGTGATAGATACCACTTATTGACCTTATTTTAATCAAATAAAATACATCATTAGCAAATAGATGTGTATGGGAATCTCAACAAAATTATAAAAACACCACCACAATCACTTTTTATGAATCTACGAGTAGTATAATAATTCCCAATTTTTACCGATTTTTTCAGCAAGCATATCCAGTGAACGAAAAAAAATTGGCTGCATAATTAATACTTTTATTTTAAAGTACATCGAAAACATCACTCCATCACGTTGGTATTACAAAACAGTGTAAAACTAAGTGATCTCAAAATTACAACCATTACCTCTGTGATGTCAGTTTAATTCTTTGGAACATCCGAGAAGTTGGTAAGCTAATGATGTTTCATCTGTCTTATTTGGCCCTATCGATCCTCATTGGTCAGTTATCCACGTTGTGCCGTAGATTGTAGCCGTAGTTGGTTGACGCTGGCTCCGCCAGATCAAGGCTAACATATATGGTCTTGGTGTTATTGAATAAGGTTTTTGCTATTGACGTGTTATTATTGTTGTGTGTTGGCTACTATTTGTAATTGTCATGGGTGATGCTGTGAACTGGTGTACAAATACCTCTTTGTGTCTGTTTACTATCTTTATATTCTGTGCTCGAGATATTTTGCTGATGCGTACTGTACGGGCACGTTTAGGAAAGGCAAGTGGTTGTACTCCTCCTAGATCCACTGTAAATAGAATTTTCTAATGTGTTATAAAGTTCAACTTTTCCGTAAGGTCATACGACGAATCGAACTCAAAATTTTAGCTTTAAAGTTGTCTCGTTTAGCGCCTTTTGTTCGAAATAGGTCATGAGGAGAAACTGGACAAAGACAAGGAAAAAAGACAAAAAAAAACTAATAAATGCTCTGGGTTTATTTTTAAGGTCTGCCGTTAACAGCGAGGCAATGACCGAATCTGTCATAAACCGCCTGACACAGGTTTTGCAGAGAATCCGAGGTGATCTGTGCTACTTCATATTGAATTCTTGGTTGTAAATTTTCTACAGTTTCAGGTCGACTTCGGTAAACTTTGGTTTTCAAGTGACCCTATAAAAAAATCGAGTGGCTAAGGTCGGGACTCCTTGCAGGCCATTCTACAGCACCTTTTCTGCCTATCCATCGATTAGGAAAAATACGCATCCAAATATTTACGAACACTGATTTCATAGTGAGGAGGTGCCCCATCCTGTTGATACCACAGATTCCTATTAGGGGTATCCAAGTTATTTTCATCGGGAAACAGACCTGCACAAGTTGGAATAACTTGCTCTTGGAGTAACTGTAAATACCGCTGGCCTGTAAGATTTCCATCGATAAAAAAGGAACCAATGATGATTTGTGGACGTTATCCACAAATCCCTGCCCAAACGTTTATCTTTTGTGGTCTTTGAGAATGACTGTCGATTATCCAGTGGGGATTCTCAGTAGACCAGTACCGTCAGTTATGTCTGTTAACTCTTCCGTTAAGACAAAATGTGGCGTCGTTAGAAAAAACAGTAGTATGAATTAGATTAGGATCATTACACAGGGGAACAGCTGTTTTTGGTGTCGAGGTTTTTTGAGCTGATTCTATATCAATTTGATGTCCTGAATTCAAATAACGTATTCATTTGTACCTAGGAGCTCAAATTTTTAAGATATACAATTTTAGAGAAATATAAGTTACATTATTGTAACTCAAATCCGTAAGTGTAGTAAACAAAAGTAGATACGAAATTTTTATTTTAGTTATACAAAATACAATATTATGTCGTACTTACAAACAAAAAAAAAACATTGAAGAAATGAAATAGTCACTCAACACTTGGAAAGCTTCTTTTCCGCGACATTCTTGAATGTTTTTTAAACAGTCCCTTTTTAAACTCCAGCAGTAATCTGCCATCACGTGCATGTCCCATCTTCCTTGGTAGCGGTCCTCCATAACTTTAATATCTTGGTGAAATCTTCACCTTGTTCCTCAGTCATGTCTCCTAAATTTTCTGGAAAATGGTCTAAGTGGCTGGCACCCTAAGGATTTGAAAGTATTAAGCATCTTGTTAACCATTTCAACATAGTTTTGAGCTTTATGTTTGCCTAGAAAATTTTCTACAACTGCAACAAATGATGTCCAAGCTTCTCGTTCAACTTGATTCATTGAATTTATGAAGGCAGGATCCTTAATTAATTGTCTTATTTGTGGGCCGTCAAATATCCCTGCTTTGAGTTTTTCTGTACTCAACTGATGCATTTTTATCCCTATATATGCAAAACAAGACCCATTCTTATCAAGAGCCTTTACAAATTGCTTCATTAAGCCCAACTTTATATGTAACGGAGGAAGTATGATTTTTTCTCTTTCAACCAAAGCGTCGTTAATGACATTCTTTTCCCCAACGTCCATGTTTTCTCTCTGAGGCCAATCTTTTCTAACCCAGTGGTGTGTTTTGTCCCTACTATCCCAGAGGCACAAGAAACACGGATATTTCGTGTAACCACTTTGCTGCCCAAGAAGAAAGTTTACCATTTTTAAGTCTACACAAATCATCCATTGATGTTCGTAATACTTTATCTTCTGCAAGACCAAAGCTATGGTATTATATTCTTCTTTCAGTTTCGTTGAGTGAGCTAGTGGTATTGAACCATATTTATTCCTATTATGTAGAAGGACACATTTTAAACTTCGCTTTGAACTGTCAATAAATAGGCGCCAATCATCTGGAATATATTCAGAAAGTCCCATTTCTTTCATGAGTCCCCTAATTTCGTGACAAAATACAAGATTGTCTTGTTGAGAAAAGACTGGTAGCAGATCTTTTTCTTTTGTACGGTAAAAGGTAATTTTGGTTCCTTGTTCCAGTAAATTTTTGTCGTTCAACCTAGCAGCCAGTACTTCAGAAGCTTTTTTTCGATAAATTGAGATCCCTGGTGAGATCATTTAATTCATTTTGATTGAAGCATTGAGGAACTGATGACGTCCCCTCATAGTCACTGTTAGTTTCATTAGCATCAGAAGAGCGATCAGAGGGAAAATATTCGTCATCAGAGATATGTGGTAGCTGATGAAATGTTGGAATCGGTATTTCATCTGAGTGCGGGATAGGGCATATTGCCGAGTCTAAATTGGGATAAGTCCACTTACTGCGGTTATTTCGATTGATTCCATTAGTATTTACTAAACAGAAATAACAATCATTGAAGTGGTTTTTTTGGTTCTCTCCAAACCATTGGTATGCCGAATTTTAGACATTTTCTTTTCCCGGTAGTCCACTGCCGTAAATGCTCTGTACAAGTGCGGGACCCACGTTTTGTCCTGATCACCAAGCTTAACTCCAAAGTATCCAAGATACGCTCGCTTTACAAAGTCAGTAATAGTTTGTCTGTTTTGTTGAAACATGTATTCTCCGCATATATAGCAAAACACATCAGGTTGATTTACACAACTTCTTCTTGAACTGGAACCTGAACTCATTTTAATTCTGTTCAATAACACAAAAACACTCTTTTCTTAACATAAAATAACACGCCGAATTCGATCTACTCTCATTAGTAAGAACGCACAAACTGACGAGACTTACCCGAGTTAGGTGATTAAAAGGGTCAGTTCAGGTACCTGATAGGCAATGGTTCCACTATTTATAGATTTACCTGGAATTTACTCAATTACAGACTGACAATAAAACCATTGTACCTACATTAATGAATATATAATAATTTTAGAACTCTCATAAATGAATATACTGAATAAAAACCACATTGGTAGATAAGTTGATGTATCTAAAAAAGTAGAGCTGATAGAGAAAAACGGATTGCATGTATAGATTTAGCGTCCCAAATATAGTTAAAATCAGCTCTAAAATCCCCGGCACCAAAACAAAAATATTTTTTTGTTGCCCTGTGTAATATATATATAATTCGTTCCATCATTTTTTTTTTTTAAATTATCTCCTTAATTTCAAATATCAATAATTCCAAAACAGTTCAATTTAGACATATGGTATGTTAGACAAAGAATATCTGGAATTTTTAGTAAGACTCAAAAATAAAATAATATACAGTTCAAAACATTTTATTGTTAACGTCAACATGGGCGCCCTATAGCACCCTATAAATTTCATTTAAAAAATTTTTTGATACACTGATTAATAAATGCTGTGGAATCATTATTCCATACGTATATATATATATATATATATATATATATATATATATATATATATATATATATATATATATATAAATATATATATATATATATATATATATATATATATATATATATATATATATATATATATATAAATATATATATATATATATATATATATATATATAAAATAAATAAAGAGAGAGAAAGCAAAAGCTGCCGTATCTAACAAAATCCTAAGATATGAAAGTAGTTGCGGAACTCGGCAAGTGGGCAACAAAGGATGTTCACACTATGTTCATCTAGCCAATATTTCGGTCCTAGGTTGGTACCTTCATCAGGGCAAAAACGGATAACGAAGCAACCAATAAGGACAGTTGGGCATAGGGCATTATTATTAAGTTCAACTTTCAATTATTAATTTTTGATTTTTAATTTTTATCTTTAATTTGTAATTTTAATCTTATGATTATTGATAAATTCTTTCGGTTTTTTTAAAAAATTGTTGTTATAAAGAAATGCACATTATTATTATTATTATTATAATTATTACAAAAAGTTCTTCTTTCTCACATTTGATCAATGTGGTTCCATGTTTGGCTGACGGGCCAAAACCAAGTCAGCACAAACGCTATTACCATTTCCTATTAAGGAATGACCTGACAATGTTACATGTTTTCAAAATCACTGACTTCTGAATGTTTCTGTGTATGTCTGTGTTGAGTCCCAATTGCACTAAATGTGGTGTGAATGTTATTGGTGTAAGGCCTGTGGCTGATATAATGAAGGGGACAATGATGACTTTTTCCTGTCTCCATAACCTTTTTATTTCCGTTGCAAGGTCTGTGTATTTGGAAAGTTTTTCTGTGTATTTCGCTTGGATGTTTGTGTCGTTGGGGACAGCTATGTCAATCAGATAGGTGACTTTTCCTTTTTTTCACTGAAAAGTAATATCGGGTCTATTGGCGGAGACTGTTTTATCTGTATGGATACCGATGCCCCAGTAGAGCTTGTACTCTTCATTTTCAAGTATGGATGTTGGCGTGTATTTGTAGTAGGGATCTGTGTTTTCTATGAGTTTGTATGTTGTGGCTAGTGCTTGGTGAACCACTTTGGCAGGTGAATCATGCCTGGCTGTGTACTCCGTTCCGGCCAATATTTTACATCCGCTTGTTATGTGTTCGATCGTTTCTTTCTGCTGGTGGCATTTCCTATATCTGTCCTCTGCAATAGTCGGGTCTTTGATGATATGCTTTTGGTAGTTTCTGGTTAATATGACTTTATCCTGGATGGCAAGTAAGAAGCCTTCAGTCTCAGGGAATAGCTGCCCATCCCGTAACCAGGTGTATGATTGTTTTTTATTTACGTGGTACCAACAAAAACAAACTCATTTTTAGCAAATTGAAATCTTCACTACCCATCCTTTCAATGTCAGATGCTGTCTATTCCATTTCCTGTCTTAATTGTCCCGCTGTGTATATTGGACAGACGTCACAATCTCTCAATCGCCGCATCGCATTACATAAAAGTGACACCAGATGTCATCCTCAAAGGTGTGCACTGGCGAGCCACTCTGTCGATAAAGGACACTCCTTTAACTTCGATGAACCAAAGATTCTTCACTTTCAAAAAAATCTTCTTAAACGAGAATTTCTTAACGAAAATCTTCACAATATCAATAAAACAACAGACCTTGCTGGATTGAGTAATATATATAATTGCTTGGTATATACCCAACAATACCCCTCTTTACTCTTCCTTTACCAATTCCTCTATACTCCTTTAAAGAATAAAAATCTTTCTGTACCACGCCACTTAACTCCCATACCGGAAAATTACCTTTCTTCAACGGTCCTCATCTTGCCCTACGTCACTTAATTTCCATACCGTTGAAAAGTAGCTTTCCTATTGGGTACTTTCCCTTTATACCAAAATTCCCTTCCAATGACGTAGTACTTAAATGTACTTAACCGGTTCTTTCCTGGTTATTCAACCTTCCTTCCCTTTTATTTTTATTTTGAGTGATCCCTTACTTCTGTCAGCTGTTTGCCCTTTGTCAACGTCTAGTCACACTTGTCATTTCTCTCTTCAGATGGCAGGTGGTTAATTAATTTTGATTTTCAGCATCCAAGGTTTCTAATGGCATCCCTACTGTAAACATCGTGTTTTTAAATTAATATGTAGTGAATAGTGTTTCTTTTATTTCAATGTTGGTCTTTGTTGTTACAATTGTTTCTTATGGTCATTCTTGTTAGAATAATTTGCACACTGCATGTGAGTAACCTACAATTTTTTGTTACTGATATTTCTTCTTAATAATAATAATAATAATAATGTGCATTTCTTTATAACAACAATTTTTTAAAAAAACAAAAAGAATTTATCAATAATCATAAGATTAAAATTAAAATTACAAATTAAAGATAAAAATTAAAAATTAAAAATTAATAATTGAAAGTTGAACTTAATAATAATAATGCTCTATGCCCAACTGTCCTTATTGGTTGCTTCGTTATCAGTTTTTGCCCTGATGAAGGTCCTAACCTAGGACCGAAATATTGGCTAGATGGACATAGTGTGAACATCCTTTGTTGCCCACTTGCAGAGTTCCCCAACTACTTTCATATCTTATATATATATATATATATATATATATATATATATATATATATATATATATATATATATATATATATATATACGTATATGTCGTACATAGTTCACTGGAGATAATATAGATAGTACTTATATAGTGAACCGCCAGGCCGTTAATTTGGATTAGTTCTAGGTAGGTAGGTAATGAAATTTCCGTCACTGTTTTCATGTCTTTTATTACAATAATGATGGAAATCATGTAGTCCACGTGTGCGAACCGGCGGGCACATGTCCGTATATAAACATGCCATTACTATTTTCAAGCTGGCAATTTAAGAAAAATTTAATATGGAGGAAAATCTTAGCAAATCTTTAATAATGTCGTAAGGCCAAACAAATCAATCTTAGAAAAAGTTCCTTATTTTATATAATGATAATAAAGTCCGTATCAATTAATTAAATTTTATTAATGGTGTTTTAAAGAAATTTTTGACAGTTTTTAGCGGTAAATTGACCTTTAGCATAATAAGGTAATATTAAAATAGTAGTTTCTACTGTAGTAATTAATAAAATTTCTTTATGAACTGTATTACGAAAGCAACTGTACATTTTAATGTAAATAATAAGTTAAATAGAAGGTTATTGCTAAAATATGCTGAATTAAATATCCAAAACTTTCTTTGTATAGTTTGATTAAGTAGTGGAATGTACAAACATTATTAGTGAGAATAATTAATGAAACTTGGTAGATACATAGTCAAAAGATTTAAAACTCACTTCTTACCAGTGCCAAAGGCTCGCGATCTTTTTGGTGGTTATTAGAGGAGCCAGAATTCTACTAAATCAACTATATCACTAGTCAAATAGTATTATTAAAAAATCTTATTAGCCGAACTCCATGCCTCACACAGTTGATTTCCAGGGAAAACATATTCAACGATTTCCAATTTGCAGACTTAAGAGATTGTTACTTCTGCTCAATTAACATAAAAGGCACAACTAATAAGTCGAAATACATCGTTAAATATCAAGACCCAATGTCTGCAAAAAAAGCAGTCCCTTATAGTGCTAAATTGCCTGCATCAACTAGACCAACATCTTCAGATTTATAGAAATCGAAGAATTATTTGTCATTCCTAATCAAGACGATGAAAAGGAGTGCGATCCAACAGATGATCCAAGTACTTTTATAGTTGATTGATTAACCCAAGCAGAGCTTAATGCTTTGGTATGTGATTTAAATTTATATTTATATGCTGTGCAAAAAAGGAGAAAGTACCACATCACGAAACTAAAATTTAGGGATGAAATTCTATTGTGTTAGTCAAAAAAAGGAGCATAAAAATTGATGAGAAGCATAATAAAGTTTTTTATATGATTTTAAGTTAAATAAATTGAAAATTTTCAATTGTCATATTAATTTATTCAGAAACCATAATCGACAACATGAAAAAATATTTTCAACATGAATTTTTGTATTATATATATATATATATATATATATATATATATATATATATATATATATATATATAAACAAAATTTTATTTTGCAAATTGTAAGAGGAAAAATTATTATTATCCCTTGTAGTTCCTAGAATAATATCTATAATATATATAAAATGCAACGTCTCTCTGTCTGTCTGTCCGTTAGTGCGCTTATCACTGGAGAACCACTTAAACGATTTACGTGCTTTTTTTTTAAACATACATATGTTCTCTGGCCAGGTTATAGGCTATATTTTATTACGTTACGTAACATAAGGAATAAGCAGTGACGATAATAGTGAATCACGAGGGAAGAAGTTCGCCGATAGCGCGTTCTCTTGCAATACACTGCCTAAACCGTTAAATATGTAACAATATCATGTAGCAAAGAATATCTATAATATAAATAAAATGCAACGTTCCACTGTCTGTCTGTTAGTGCGTTCATCACTAGAGAACCACTTATCCGATTTATGTGTTTTTTTTTTTAATTCATATATTTGTTCTTTGGCCAAGTTATCTATAATCTTCTAAATATATATAAAATGCAACATCTGTCTATCTGTCTATCTGTCTGCGCTTATCACTCGAGAACCACTTATTTGATTTACCTTGTTTTTTTTTTAAACATACATATGTCTCCTGGCCAGGTTATAGGATATATTTTTGCTATGTCAGGTAACGTAAAGAATACGGAAAAAAAGTTTGCGGCTAGCGCGTTCTCTTGCAATACACTACCTAAACCACCATTAAATATGGAACAATATCATGTAGCAAAGAATATAATATATATATATATATATATATATATATATATATATATATAATGTCATGTATGTCTGTCTGTTCGTGAGTGTGCTCGAGAACCACTTATCCGATTTACGATAATAATGAATCAAGTCGGAAAAAAGTTTGCGGCTGGCGTACTCTCTTGCTGAACCGTTAAATACGGAATAATATCATGCAACAAAGAATACAATATATATATATATATATATATATATATATATATATATATATATATATATATATATATATATATATATATATATATATATATATATATATATATATATATATATATATATATATATTGTATGTCTCTCCGTTAGTGCGCTTATCACTCGAGAACCACTTCTCCGATTTACGTGTTTTTTTTTTAGTTCGTATGTTGTCTGACCAGGTTATATAATAATAATAATCTATATAAAAACGCAACGTCTTTCTGTCTGTCTGTCTATGCGTTAGTATGCTTATCATTCGAGAATCATTTATCCGATTTACGTGTTTTTTTTTTTTAAATTCTTAACTTAATATTTATCAAAAAAACTCTATAATACATATAAAATGCAACGTCTCTCTGTTTGTCTGTCCTTTAGTGCGCTTAGAACCACTTATCCGATTTACGTGTTTTTTTTTTTATAAAATACATGTTCTCTGGCCAGGATATAGAATATATTTTATTACGTTAGGTAACATAAGGAATACAAGTCTATGCGAGCGGAGCCGCGGACACGGCTAGTTAATAATATAAGCATTTACAATAAACTCGATTTTAATTTTTTATTTTATAACAAGTCTTTTTATATTAAAGTGACAATTTGTTATATAATGTGTCATTTTAAATTGTTTTTGTAAAGGAATATCTCTTCTGTTCAGCATTACTCTTCGAAAAAATAAGGTAATCCAAATAACAAAAATTCGTATTTTAAAAAATTTTAATTAAGATTCAAATATATCTAAAACTGAATGACCAATTCAAATATGTAATGATATATTTAAACAAAAACAGATGAGTTTCGGTAGAAATTGTTGGGGCAAATGTAAATTCAAATTTTTAACGTTGCTGTACAAATGCATAACTTTAAAGCACCTTGTCTACAACTTGCAAATTTTTAATTTTTTAAAACCATTAATGATTGCCGATAGTTTCAGTGCATATGTACAGAAAATTCACATTTTACAGGAACATGAAAACTGATAAAGTTTGTTTGTACAGGCAGCTTTAAACTAGCGAGAGCCTATATCAAAATTTGGTGAACTAGTTTTACCATTCGTATTGTTTCTGACTAGTTTGAAACATTTTTATAAGTATCCATTTAAAAATAATGTTCTATTGTATCAAAAAAAAAGATTCCGCATAAACACTGTGTACCTATAAATAATATAAAGTTACCTTGAAATATGAAGTAAATATTTTCATAAAGCATCATAACGTGACAATATACGTGTATTAGGAGAAAAATCCAAAAACTGCAGTGTATAGAATCTGAGTTATTTTTTTAAAGATATTGACTTTATTTAATATCTATCTTCTATGATGGTTCTAGGTAAATTATGTCATTAGTGATTTTCCTGTTAAAATTTTTTCCATACAGGTTAGCCAAAATTAAATACAAATGTCGATAAGCATTAAGCAGTCTTACAAGTTTTTAATAATTTATTATAATTATAAAAATATGTAAGTAGGAGCTATTTTTTTTATATTATCTTCAACTTAAACATGTACTTAGTACAAAATAAATATGTTTTTGTAAATTCCTTGTTACAGGTACAGCATATCAACATTTGTTAGAAAATTTCATGACTATAACACGGAGGCTGAAAAGTTTTTAGTCTAGCTACTTAAAACACATTATTTTTTTTGCAAAATTCGACTTTATTCATCAATGTAGTCTCCTTCAAGGGCGATACAATCAATCCAACGCTTGTCTAACATTTCTATATCTTTCTTGTAGAAGGATTTGTCTTTGCCTTCAAAATAGGGCTCAGTTTTCGGCGGTAACTTCTTCACTGGAGCCAAATCTCTTTCCCACGAGCATTTTTTTGAGGTCTGCGAATAGATAATAGTCACTGGGAGCCAAATCTGGAGAATACGGTGGATGAGGTAGTAATTCATGCAATTTTGCCATCGTAACCATTGACTTGTGACACGGTGCATTGCCTTGATGAAAGAGCACTTTTTTCTTATTCATTTGGGGCCGTGCGATTTCTGCCTTCAAACGCACCAATAACTTTATATAATATTCGCTATTAATGGTTTCTTCCTTCTCAGCATAGTCGATGAAAATTATTCTATGCGCATCCCAAAATACAGAGGCCGACTGTTGTGTCTTTGGTCGCTTCGGGAGGATTTCACCGGCTAATGTCCATCAGCAGACTTCCGATTTGATTCCGGTGTGTGGTGGTAGATCCACGTTTCATCCATTGTCACATATCGCATGAAAAAATCCTTTTTATTGCGTTTAAACAGATCCAAACAGCGCTCAGAATCATCAACACGTTGTTGTTTTTGGTCCACTCTGAGCAAACGCGGTACCCATTTCTAACAGAGCTTTCTCATGCCTAAATGTTCATGTAAAATATGACTAACGCGTTTTTTTGATATCTTTAGGGTGTCAGCTATCTCATGCAATTTCACTTTACGGTCATCCAAAATAATTTTGTGTTTTTTTTTTATGTTTTCCGGTGTAACCACCTCGTTTGGGCGTCCAGAGCGTTCAAGATCATTTGTATCGGTACGACCGCGTTTAAATTCAGCATACCAGTAAATGATGAATAATTTTCCAGGGGCAGAGACCCCGTAACACTTATCACTTTGTTTGAACGGTATTGTTTCCCATCAAAACACAATGTTTAATCAACAGACGAAATTCGATTTTTTACATGGTTTTGAAAATATCAAAAGTGGCGTCGCTAAAACCACTGTAATTTGTAAACTAATCATCGAAATGTCATGAAATTTTGACACGTATCGTTTAAAGGTTGGTACTTCCTAAAAATCATATGGATTTTTTGAAAAAGGCGACATCTATATGTCAGACCAAAACCTTTTCAGCCTACGTGTTAGTTAAGGAAGGTCTCTGGAGAACAGCACCGAAGTTATTGAAAAACCTCATACTTAGCGTACACCCCCTTGTGGGTAGCGATCCACCGGTTGCAAACCAACATGATATATCAATAATATTTTTTAAACTGAGAGTGTCGTTACACCCACTTGCTAAGGAGTGCCCTCGACTTGTCCATATACCGCTATAGGCGTCATTTTCGGACTCTTTGGATGCTTACGTAGGAACAGAGCCTCGAAAAGCGAAACGTAACAGCATTCATGTTCGATAATGTACTATTTAACCAAAATTAAGGTTATAAACGAATTTCTTTCCACAAAGTATTATTTGCAATAACTTCAAAAGAAAAAGGAATTTCTGCTGCAAGTTATAGGTGACACGGTCTTACTTGACCGACTGTACAAGCAAAATTTAGGTGTATTTTTTACGTTAAGTAGCTTTTAGGAACAACCGTTGAAAAATTTACTTTATGGCTTCCTCTCCATATAAAAATTACAGTAATATAAATCAAGTTAAATATGTCCAAAATTATCATCCGTAAATCTAAACGATTATTTCGTTAAAAATGACTGGGACGTCCAGAGAATACAATTATTTAAATTAGGTGCACCCTAATTTAATTAATCAATGTTTACATTGAATTATGTGTCTCCGCTTGTTATTTTTGTGTGTGCCCAAGAAACTTTGAATAACAATTGTATTCGGTATTTCTGATACGTATTAAATCTTCGATAATGACATTGAAAAGTCAAATTTTAAAGTAGGAAACTTATATCTGATAGAGTGAGGCAATGATTATCTCGAATAAGCGACTATTTTTTATTAGAATTTAAGAAAACTTTGTAGTTTGTGGAAAAGCCACTCCTATATTTTACGGGACACAACAGAGTAATCAAATTATATTATTGATTTAAGAGGTTACACCACCTTGAGATTTTCAAAAAATCAAATTATTTTTTTTTTAGGCTAGATAAATTGTTTATACTTTTAAGAATATTTAAATGTTTAACCATTTCAAAATTCAAATTATTTCCGAAGCTATAGCAATTAGAAGTGAGCGCGGCAGAGAGTCGGCCCGAAAGTCAGGTAGCGATCGGCCGGCACGAGCGCTCAAAGCCTTAACAAAGGGTATTGTTCTTTAGTGAGGTGAATCCTTTATAAGAACGCTGTTTAGAAGGATACACTCAGAATAACAACGAAAGTCTAAACGCTGTCATTTGGTCTATGACTTCCAAAGTGCATTACAGTGACACAAAAAATCTTGAGATTGCGTCTTATATTGCAGCTAGTATATTTAATAATGGATATATTAGTGTATTATGCAATTATTAAGCCTTGTGATTGGCCCAAGTGCGTTGCGATCTACCGAGAACTTGGATTCTAAACGAATATCTATAGCCAACATGAGAGCCCAACAGGAGACTAAAGAGGCCAGAAAATTGAAAAGAGCTGCTCAAAACGACTCTGAGGACATCGCGGCAACAATGGAAGACCTCATGTCGGAATCGCAGATTGAAGATAATTTAATAAAATATTTGGTTTTAAGACGCTGACGCCGGCCGGCGCCGTACTGTTTTTCTTTTGTGTTTTTTTTCGAAACTACTTTTTTCAAACTGGTGTAGAAGATATCTTAAGATCCACTTAACCGATTTTGTTAAAATTTACAACACAACAACCCATATTCTTTATAATATTATCTAAGATGTAGCAAAGGATTTTTTTGATTGGGTGCCACGTTCATAAGTTATAAATTTCGATAAAAATCAGAGTTTTTTTTCAAACAGCTATCATTTCTACAAAATATTTTTTAAAATTTTTTTCCTATGCTACATCTTAGCTATTACCTTTCTAAATAAGAAAAAAAATATTTTTTATTTTTCAGACGATGCCTGACAGAGAAAATAAGAACACCATTAGCAAGGATTTTCAAAAGAGGGTCCTACTTGATGGCTCATATCTCCGTCATTTTTTAATTTTTTTTTATTCGTTATTATTTCAAATTATTTATAAAACTACCACGTGTAGGTGTAAAAGAACAATTTTATATATTTAATAGCTGCATTAAAAAATTTTCTTCATCTGTGTAACATTAGCAAGGTTGTATCTCCATCGATTTGGGGGTCTACCCAACAATTCTGTGATTTTTTTTATTATTTCAATAAGTCAAAGAGGTATGAGATTAATGGGGTAGGCGCTAGAGACATTATTTCATATATAACGTATTAAACGTCCTTTTTAGGGTTCTTAGATTTGAGAAATCCCAGATTGTGTTACCTATTATTTAAAAAATATGGACTTACCGTGTTTG
The DNA here is from genome assembly GCA_019049505.1 of Pachyrhynchus sulphureomaculatus. Taxonomy (NCBI): domain Eukaryota; kingdom Metazoa; phylum Arthropoda; class Insecta; order Coleoptera; family Curculionidae; genus Pachyrhynchus; species Pachyrhynchus sulphureomaculatus. The sequence goes on along the minus strand of CM032452.1, from coordinate 2,349,106 downwards.
GGTTAAGTTAATTTTTAATGTAGGGAAGTCAAATTTTTTTGGAATAGGTACAATCGTTTTTAAGAATTTTTATTATTAAAATATATTATACAATTATTCATAAGTTAATAAATTAATAAATACTTGTCAACAGACCAGCCTTGCATGCGATGTAACCTTTAGGTAATAAATTTAAAATTTTTGATAAATGAATTATTAATAGACTGTAGATTGACATTTCAATGAGAAACTGTACATGTTGTAAATAAATAAATTTATTGATAAAATATCTACTAAAAAATGATAAACATTAAACCATATTTTCTTTGCAACGTATACATAATAAAAAATAAATATTATAGCAGTAGACAAAATATATCATTCCTAAAATCGTTTCCCGTCAAATCACTGATCCATTAGAAACTTTAACGAGTGTGGTAAAGACAAGTAGAAAACACTGGACAGAATTGCAACTCGCGCTTATGCAAGAAAATTACCTCACTACTAGTGCAACATTGATAAAAAAAAAACTTAATGATCGCATGTAGTCTGCTTTGGATATGTGCTGGTGTTGTCACTAATATTTGTTCATTTTAATAACAAGTACACTAGTGAGCAAAAAAATCGACTCAAACTCTGACTTCATTTTACACGGATCCTAGAAATTAGTGTTCATATATTTTTACGGATTTTAGTATCATTTGAAAGCCCATTCTATTCTCTTTCTAATGATACCAAATTCTATAGCATCCCTCATGGTTTTTACTGATTAAAATGATTAAAACGGGACACAAAGATAACAAGGATTGAAAATAGGAGTAAGAGAAAGGAAAAATTAAATAAATTTTAAGTTTGGCAATTAAATTTACTGACAAAAATCAAAATCAATATTTTGATGCTCTTATTATTGCTGCCAGCCGATTTTTTATGGAATAGGTGAGCTTTTTTACCACTGTTTGTGAGATTCTTCCCCATTCTTCCACCATCGCAACCTTTAAGCCCCTCGGCGATGCAGGGGCTGGATTTCTGAACAGTTAATGCCTCCTCACACCATGACAGTACTTCCTCCAGAAGCGGCCGTTTCAATAATGCAGCACTGCGCATAGCGCTTCTCAGGCGTCCTGTAGACTCGTCTTCTTCCATCATTGCCATGTAGACACATTCGAGACTCGTCGGAGAATAAAACGGAGCGCCATTGTTCTAAGGTCCAGTCGGCATGTTCTCGGGTAAATCTGAATCGCGCTTGTCGATGGGCTGCTGTCAATTTGGGTCCATTAGCCGGTCTCTTCGGAGTTAAGTTAGCTTCTTTAAGTCTTCTTCTGACTGTCCAATGACTGCCAGCCCTACTACGAACTTGTCGGAGCTTCTGCGGGACATCAACGCCGATCAAGTGACGATTTCTTAGAGTTGTGTTGACAATGCAGCGATCCTCTCACTCCGAGGTATACCTTCTTCTTCCTGATCCTGGTCTCCGTGTAAAGGCGCCAGTCTCTTGGTAACATCTGTAGACTCTGGAGACAGCTGACTAGCTCAGGTGCAGTTGCGCAGCTATGCCCTTTTTACAATCTGGTAATGACTTGTGCCCTTTCTTCCGGGGTGGTATCCATTTTCCGATGACGTAATTAGTGTGTGCAAGTGTAGCAGAGATGTTGACGGTTCTAGTTCCGATAAAGGAATGATAGGAAAATGCAGTTGCATCGGTTTTTATAGGGATGAATAGCGCGCAACGAGTACGTTACTGAGCGAGCAAAAATGGTTCTATTAAGTAAAACCATTTTAATCAGTAAAACTTTTCGAAAATCCAAATGTTTTTGGTATTATTTGAAAGAGTAGAAACTCAGCATTCTAATGATATCAAAAATAATACCACTTTTTGAATACAACTTATTAAAGCACTAATTTAGAAAATATTCAACTGTTTTTCATAAATATAATATTTTATATTTTCTTCTCTATTAGTTAAAATTATGTACTTTCAGTGACACTGAAAAAGGCAGTGGAACCAATTTTTTTTAAAAATTTTGGAATAGATTCCTAGCATGTTATCCTGTCAACCAGCTTTCAGGCCAGGTTAGATGTATGATCGCGTTTTAATGTAAATATGCGGAGCCTTGATAATAGTAGAACATTTTGTTATCAAATATAAAGTCTGTCGGGAAAGTATACATAAAATATAAAAAATATAATTTATTGAACGGATTGGTGCAAGTAAACAAAATTCTTCCAAATAGGACCTTTGGATGTCGACTCACTTTTGCCAGCGTGAATTCCAGGCATTTTAAGCATCCTAGAAAATGCCTTCGAAAACCTCCTGAAGAGGCCTCGTCACGACAGCCTTAACGTTGCCGACCGTCTTACAATGATATTCTTTCAGGGCGATTTTAATTCAGGGAAACAAGAAGAAACCTGACAGAGCCAAGTAGGGACTGTAGGGCGGCTAGGGTAGCGTTGCCCCATTAGTATGGGTCAAAAACTCCTTCATTCTTATGGAGGTGTGGCTTGGCGCGTTATCGATGTGAAGCACCCAGGTAGCAGCGATATCTTTCCTGACACGCTGGACCCCGACAAAGCGTCGGCGATCTTCCTGACAAGTAGAAACTGCTGGTGGACCATACCCTTGGTGTTGAAAAACACAACGAGCATGGCTTTTGCTTTCGATTTGTTCATGCGTGTCTGTTTGAGGCGAAGAGATGGCAAGGTGTGTCACTTCAAATTTTACCTCTTTGTTTCCGGTACGTACTCGAAAATCCACGTCTTATCACCGGCTACCACCTTATTCAAAAAGTCAGGGTCACTTTGACCATATTCCAAAAGTTCGTCAGAAATGAGCAGTCGGCTGGCTTTCTGGTCGTCATTTAACTTCAGGCACCCTATTTGCACACACTTTCCTAATTTGCAAATTCGCGGTAAGAATCTCGTGGACTGTGGATTCTGGTATATCCAGAGTTTCTGATATTATCCGAACACTCAGTCGATGGCCTTCATTCAAAAGTTCACGCACACGATCCACATTGTCTAAAAGTCCAGTGCGGGGTTCGTCGTAGGAGTTTGCCTGACCGACTTTGAACGACTTGTGCCATCTTAAAACTTGGGCTTGCTGAATCATGGGAAACGCCTCGAAAGAGGATTTGGCGAGTTTCACGCAAAACTTGATGGCGTATCATTGCTGAAAGGAGCCCTGCATTGCGATTTGTAATCGATCTCCGAAACTTGTGTCCACTTAACCAGAGATCCTTACCCTTCGAGAGCTCGGACGCAACTGAACTTGGACGGTTTGAAGATGAGACCACTCTACCACCAATCCCGTGCGGGGAGTACTCACTCTCGCCAATAGGCGCGTGAGAAAAAAATTAGTCGCATTACTTTCCGGACATTTGTCATCTGCCCTCCCCAAGTAGACTTACTTATCATTAAAGTAATACAGGACGTAAAAAGAGTTACAGAACTCCCCCCTTCTTGGTTTACTCATGGCGCGTTCACTCTGTATGTATTTGCTATAAGGTTTGCATAATAATATGAATGTAAAAAATGGCGTCCTGGCTGAATATTTGACAACGTTCTTTCATAATCATAATTCATAATTTTAAGAATAAAAATAGAAATTGTTTATATCATTATTTGTTTTTGCACATGAATAAGCAATCTTATAAGCAAACTTGTTATTGCAGACATATAGGTAGTGGTAAAACCTTTAAGAAATATAACCGATGGAATTATTACGAAAATTGTTTGACCAAACAAGTTTAAAAAGTAATGAAAAATTATACCTAAAGTCCGTTTGTTTGGAGTTGATAGCACACAACATATGTTATAAATATTAAAATGTCAAAAACCATTAGCGTCCGAATTATCTCACCAATTATTTGCATTTTTAGGTTTAATCACCTTTATTTTCTATCTCTATACAACAGTGCGACCTTTTTTTAAAAAATATTTTATTACATGCCTTCTAAACTTTACAATAAGCTATGTAAATCAACTCATTTCAAAGTTTATTTTAATGAGTAAATGATGAAACTAAAAATCGTATTTGTATGAAAAAGGCCTAAACGATTACAATTAATAATTCTTCAGAACTAGACATCTACACTGTTATAAAGCTTAATGATCATAGGAACAATAAAATTATTTGGAATTTTAGCAGTTATTGGAATATAATTATCCAAAGTACTTATCGGTAGATAGGTGCCTAAGTACCTAAGTATGCAATAAAAATATTCTGTATAAAAATAAAGCAAAAACTATAATATGCTTAATTCAAATCAGAACAGCGATAGTTTCAACTTTCAGTTTTGCCCCGGTCAAACTTCGGGGAGTCTGTAAATCTGCATTTTCCCTGCGAGATACTCTAGTACATCAACATCCAACAAGCCAAGTCCGTGAAATTGTGGAAACCTGTGCCAACATGACGGAAATTGGATCAGCAAATATTTATAGATTTCTAAAAAAAAAAAAAACGCGGTCCGTGCAACGAACCTCAGAATGACAAAAGAAAGGAGCCCTTAGAGGTCGATGAAGACTTTAAAAATGCAATAAGAAGAAAAGTACACCATTTTTTTTTATAAAGAAAGAAATACCTACACTACATAAAGATTTGCAAGAAATTAGAGACGACCAGGACTTACCAAATTTAAAAAAATGGAAATTATGGAAAATCCTTCATTATCTGAATTTCCGTGGGGAAAAGCACAATAGAAAATCTGTTCTTATCGATAAAACAGAAATAATTTATTGGAGGAGAGAATATCTACAAGCAATCAGAAAATTTCGAACCGAAGAAAGACATATTTTTTATTTAGATGAGACTTGAGGTATTGAGGGACCCACAATGAAGAAATTCTGGATTGACAAAAACATTAAGAGTGCGAAACAAGCTTTTATGGAAGGAAAGAGGATAATTGGAAAAATTCCATTCAAGTTATAGAAGAAGAAAATGAAATGTGGAATCTCGACGAATACTGTGGAAATTGAACTCTTAATTATCTATTTAAGAGAAGTCCATTCTTCAGATTTTGATGATGATGACTGTTTTTGATTGCAATTAATTATCGTGAATTTGTACATATACATAGATCTATAGATTAAAAAATTTTTAGTAATAAATCTTATATATAACTTTATTTTTAAGATAATTTTATTTATTAAACACTAAAAACAGGTTACGCTCGGACGACTATACTACCGATGAACCCTCATTTGCATTTTATGACCATTGTATAGTAGAGGTTTTCTCCCTAAAATAGGATGAAAAAATAATTCAAAACAGGTAGCAAAATGCGGTAAAATGCATAAGAAATCTTTATTTTTTTAGCGCATCCCAACATGTGTTTGCATCTACAATGAGAGAATTCTGCTATCAACTCCAAACAAATACACTTTAGAGTATTAAAGATTAAATAAAAAGGTTGAATTAATGCCTAACAATAAGGCTAAAAACTTCGACTTGGATGAATAATTATCTATTTCGGTCCATTGAATGGACACGAAGTCTCAACTAGACGTGGAAACTAAGGAAATAATTGATCTTTTGAATCACGGTACTAACAAGACAAGATAGAATATATCAAGGTGGATTGAAAAAACGAGGTAAATAACATATTTTTGCTAAAACAAAAATCTATCAACATAATCTCGATATATTTGGTCACCTGAGATTATAATTATTTATTCCCTCAGAAAAATAAAATGTTTCGAACTATATATAACACAGCGCAGATAACCTCTTTATTCGACGAATATTTCGTCCCTACAAGCTAATTTCTGAAGTAAGGAAACAAAACAAAGTCAGTTGAGGCCAAATCTGGGGAATAGGATGGGTGAGAAACTATTTCGAAGCCCAGATCGTGCACTTTTGCCATTGGTCGATCTGTGAGCAGGCGCATTGTCCTGGTGAAAGAGCACTTTTTTGGGTTCTAATTTTGGTCGCTTCTACTTTAATCACTATGTAGCGTTACGACAGTCACTGTTTAATTTTTTTCCAAATAGTCAATCAGGATGTTACCCTATGAGTCCCATGTACAGTTTTATCTTGTAAATCTATCTAGTTTCTAGTGCTATAGCCTAGTTAGGAGTTTGAAAAATGTGCTGCTAAAAGATCACTCTCGATACAAAATTGGACGAGTCACCTCTACTCCAATAGGCTTCGGATCCTGGTAGCCATTCTATAATTCTGTTTGTCCATCGTCCATCCTTAAACCTTGCAACATGCCCAGCCCAGTTTCACTTAAGATGTAGAATGGATTTGACTGCGTTTTATACCTCCGTTCTCTTCCAGATAATGTGATTTAGGATGTGATCTCTAAGAGTATCGCCTTTCCAACTTTTGTTGCATGACACATACTTTATTGATGTTTTTCTTCGTCATTGTAAGAGTATCGACTCCATACTAAGAACGGGGAGTATGTATCTGTCAAATACTTTTCTTTTTAAACACATAGGAAGGTTAGATTTGAATACATAGGCCAGTTTGCCATATACATCCTAGGAGAGACCTATTCTCCGCTGAATTTCACGTGTTTGGTTATCTCGTCTTATGCTGATTTCATGTCCCAGGTATTTATATTTGTGCACTTGCTCTATCTCTACGTTATTCAGTTTTATAGTATCGCCTATTACAAGATGTGTCATAAACTGGGTCTTGGATAGATTGATTTTCAGACCAATCTTTCCTGAAGCTTCTGACGGATATGCCGCACACTTTGTGATTCCTGTATTTTGTCTGTTATTAAGACAATGTAGTCGGCGAAATAGAGGTGATTTAACTTTTTACCGTCTATGTTAAGTCCCATTCTTTCCCAGTTGATTGATTATAGAATATTTTCTAGAAGTGTTACGGAAAGCTTGAGAGAGAGCGTTATCACCCTGCCACACTCCTCTTTCGATTCGAAATTTGCCAGTGAATTGGTTAGTTCAGGTTAGTCCAGGTTATTATTATATTCTATATATTTTTCAGTGAGGATTTTAACTGTAAGCAGACGGTCGCTTGTTCCATACCCCGAGTGGAAACCTGCCTGTTCGTTTGAAAGGAAAAACTAGAATTTATTTGCTAGATGTTTGGTAAGTATCTTCGTGAATAATTTTGTATACATGGCTCAGGAGGCTAATGGGTCGATAGTTTGTAAGGTCAGAAGTACTTCCTTTTTTATGCATGATGACGATAGTTGCATTATTCCATTGCGATGGAGTGTTTCCTTCCAAGAGGCATTCATTGAATAATATTTTAAGAGATTTATAATTTGTTATTCTTCTTGTTCAATTGACTTTACTACAATATTGTCTTCACCTGGAGATTTGTTATTTTTCATGTCATTCAAGGGTGATGTGATTTCCTCTTATGTGATGATATGAGATATCCTCCGACCCCTGATTTAGGACTATTGGTATGTTGATTTCCGTTCTTTTATCTTAAAGGTATATAATTGTTGATAAAATAATTCGATGATCTCTAAAATACCTCTTTTGTTTGTTATTACATTACCATGCATATCCTTAACCTTGCATGTGTCTTTCCTTCCCATTGTGTTCTTTTATTCTGTTCTACAACGTTTTTAATTTCCTCTGCATTTTTTGGTTTTTTATCTTTGCTAATTTCCCTCGATATCTTTCTATTTATAGTTCTGTATTCATCTGTAGTCTTATCTGCCATTTCTCTCCTTTGCTTTCGCTAAGAGTCTAATGAGAAAATTTCTAAAAATTTTTAAAATATCCTGCATCAGGTGTAGATTGAATAAAAATTATTGCATTTCCTTCAATAATTTATTTGCTATATATATGAAAAAAAAATTTTAAAGGTCATTGAGTAGGGTGTCAAATGAAAGCTAAAAAATGCCAAAAATCGCGCTTCCCCCAACCCCATCTCTAAGAGTACGGTTCAAGAAATTTCGAAATAATATTGTCCATAAGATTGGATAAAATTCATCAGTTTTCAGTAAAGATCGGAAAAAGCTTTCTTGAAAACTCATTTGGAGTGTGTTTTGTGAAGTCACCGATCTTTTATACCTCCGTAAACAAAAAATTTTATTTTAAAAGCAATCAACGCACAGAACACAATTACGCAAGTCTGACTTGCACTTGACCGGTTTTTGTTTGCTAACTTCAAAAATTGGCTTAAGAAGAAGGGAAGAAATTTTCGGCGAATGAAGAGCTTGTCTGTGCTGTAAACAAGTATTCTCTTTGAGGGAATAAAAAAATTTGAATCTCGCTGGACCAAATGTATTAAGCTCAATGAAGATTATGTTGAGAAATAAAATTTTGTCTTTGCAACAAAATACTATCTACATTGTTTTTTATAAAACTTTTCAATTCGCCCTTGTAAATAAAAAAGCAAACATTAAACAGACATGAAAAATAGGATGTTAAAGAGAAAGAGAGAATGGAACAAACACACAGATAAAATGACAAAAGAAGGAGGGTTACAATCACAATAACCGGTCAAGTGCAAGTTGAACTTGCGCAATTAGTGTTCCGTACGTTGATTGCTTTTAAAATAAAAAATGTTGTAACGGAAGTATAAAATGATCAGTGACTTCACAAAACACACCCCCAAATGAGTTTTCAACAAAGTTTATTTCCAATCTTTACTGAAAATTGATGACCTTGAAATTCTGGTTTTTTTTATATACCAGATAAATTATTACAGGTAATGCACTCGTGATAATTTTCGTTCAATCTACACCCCGTGGAGAATATTCCAGAATTTTTTCAAAATTTTTTGATAAGTATTTTTCGAGATAAGGCGGGTGGACAACGATTTTTCGCGATTTTTTAAAAATAATACAAAGAAAAGTGCGCGCAAGTATTACATTATATATTTTTTTACTCGTGTTTTCACAAGCTTTCATTTGACACCACACTCGATTACCTAGTAAAAAATTTTTTTTCCACTTCCAATTTCACCCCCCAAAACTAATCCCTTCAGTCAAAATTTAACTTTCAAAATTACATGACTCTGATGAGGCCATCGATTCCTATATTGTTACCAAATTCCAACTTTCTATGACAAATAGTTTCGGATAAAATCGGGTGTGATAGACGGACAGACGAACAGACAGACGGACAGCCGGACACACACCGAAGTGATTTTATAAGTATTCCGTACGGAGCACTAAAAAGCGACAACATTAAACAGACATGAAAAATGGGATGTTAAAGAGAAAGAGAGAATAGAACAAACACACAGATAAAATGACAAAAGAAGGAGGGTTACAATCACAAGAGACGGGTCGTCAGTAAAAAGAAAAAAACATAGGTAGACCCCGAAAACATTAGAGCGATAACCTTTTGAATGTAATGTGTTATTCAAAGAACGAAGATGAAGCAATGCAAAGTTAGCAAGATAGGCTTATTTTTATCGAATTTCTTCTCTGAATTCATTAATTTGTTAATCGCTCACTGCATAAACAAAGATTAACATAAAATGACATCTACACATCGTTATTCATTTTAACAAAAAAAAATAATACCCGATGATGCCATCATTAAAACACGTTTAACTTCTATGGAAATCAATGAAAAATAGGGATCGGTCTGTAACAAATAACTCGGCTGTCTACTTAATGATCTGTTAATGTATATTAAATGATATTTAAATAATATCTTTAGTTTTTATTGTAGTTTAGACACCTAATGTTTGATTGTTAAATTAACGATGACATTCAATTGTATCTTCAAGTAGAACTAAACTCACAAATTAAGAATAAATGATTATTACAAAAAACAATAAACCCGACTGCCTTATTTTGCATCACAGAGGGGAATCCTTGTACAATGGACGTTTGTAATTAATAGAGACCAGATTATATGCATTTGCATATTTTCATATGCATTTGCATATTTCGACCATTCTCACCGATTATTGCATATTTTACTCAAAATCTAGTAATGATGCATATTTTCTCTATATTTAAAATATTTCTCGGTATAACTAGGCAATTGAATTGCTCAGGGTATTGTTAATGTCGCTGTCTGGAACCGATCTTATTGCCGGAACATTACCTGCAATAGTCTAAACATCGATTAGGTTATAGTGCCAAGCGAATACCCAAAATTCCTTTGTTTTTTGGTCGGGATATTAAGTGATGAGTAGTTAGTTTCTAAGAATATTTGTTTGAGCGTGGATCAAATAAACAATTTTCTCGAAGACGAATTTTTATTTTAAAACAAGATATCAGTTTTAACATTTTTGTTTACGCGCTTGCATCAGTGTAGTCTTTTTGCAATTTTTAACGTGTTGTATTAAAGTTTAACGTGTACCATGCCACCAGCAAAAAAAGTGTCTCTTTGTGGGTAGCTGATTATCCTGGAACATTTACATACGACAGAAATGTTTTATATTGTCGAGTTTGCGAGAAAAATGTTTAGTGCACAAAAAAGTTTCAAATTGACCAGTATGTGAAGACAAGTCTTCATATCGCAGGATTGCAAAAAAAAGGCCCACGACAACAAATTATAACAGCAGCAAGTAGCATTTATTCCATTTCTATAGGCAAACAAAAAAAAAAACACTTTAGCATGGATTTATGTGAAGCATTGCTTGCAAGTAATATTCCTCTCCACAAACTTACAAATCGTACATTCAAAGATTTTCTGCGAAAATATTGCTTGAATTAAAAAATACCAGACGAATCAACACTGCGTAAAAATTACATACCAACAATTTACCAACATGTTCTGGAAGAAATACGTAATGAACTTAAGGATGACATTATTTGGATTTCAGCTGATGAAACTACCGACAGTTGTGGTCGCTATATTGCGAATTTAATTGTGGGTGCATTAAGATTAGAGCCTTCTTCTTCCTATTTGGTGCCCTGCAAAGAACTTGACCAGACAAATCATTCTACGATCGCCAGATTTGTGAATGAGTGTATTAAAAAAATATTTTCTGAATCTTCTGCAGATGAAAGAGTGTTTATATTTCTCTCAGATGCTGCTCCCTATATGATCAAGACAGCCAAAGTCCTCCAAGTATTTTATCCAAATTTAATTAATGTGACGTGCTTTGCTCACGGAGTCCATCGACTGGCTGAAGAAATACGATCCACGTTTGGAAATGTAAATAAACTGATTTCATCAGCAAAGAAAGTGTTTCTTAAGGCACCTGCTCGCAATAACCCCTATAAAGAAAAACGGCCAAATATGCCTTTACCTCCCGAACCAGTGGTAACTTGATGGGGAACATGGATTGAAGCTGTACTATTTTACAATGAACATTTCGAGGCCATCAAAGGTGTAGTAAATGACTTCGATAGTGCGGAGGCTATGGCACTTCGTCAATCCAAGGAAGCATTTAACGATTCTGATATTAAAAAAAAACATAGCTTTGATTAGCACTCACTTTTCCCACATACCTGCGGATATTAAAAAGCTTGAAACTCGAGATTTGGCTTTGACCGAATCAAACTCAGTTAAAGAATAAAATCCGTCAAATGAACTCCACATTGCCAGATGTATTCCCGCGTAGAGTTAAAGAAAAGTTTGAAAACATTTTGTGCAATAACCCAGGCTTTGAACCTTTGTGTCAAATTGATAGTTTTATGAATGGGACGGGTGAACTTTTGCCAGAAACAATAAGTGCTAACATAGCACCCAAATTCAAATACTGCCCAGTTACCTCAGTGGATGTGGAACGGTCTTTTTCCACTTATAAAAATATTTTAAGTGATCGAAGACACAATCTTACTACCCAACATTTGGAACAATACCTTATTGTTTACGTGTACAAGAATACAAATGTTAAATAATTTTAAAAAATGTTAAATAATTGTTGATTAAATTTAAACATCGTCGATAACTTGTTAATTTTATGCTGATTTTGAAATAAAAATCTAAAAATTACTACTTTTATTATTATTTAATATTGCATATTTTGACCCTTTTCTTCATGCATATTTTAAGCATTTTTCATGCATATTTGCATGCATATTTCAAGATTTTTATGTTGCATATAATCTGGTATCTAGTAGTTAAGTATTATCATTTTACAAAACCGCAAACAAAACACCGGGGGGGAGATATTTATAGCAACGACAATTTGGTGGGATTAACAATGCCATTCAAAACAGTCAACAGAATTTGGCGGGGTTAACATTCTGTTTTGATTAGTACTGTTAATTCCACCAAATTCTTGTTGCTATGAACATCTTCCTCGCACTCTGTTGTTTACAGTGTTGTACAATGGCGTTTTTAGTGTTCCGTATGGAACACTTATGGGATCACTTCGGCGTCCGTCTGTCTGTCTGTCACACCCGATTTTCTCCAAAACTATTTGATATTAAAAGTTGGAATTTGTCATAAATATGGAAATTAATCGCCCAATAAGAGCCTTGTAGTTTTTAAAGTTAAATCTTGACTTAAAAGGTTAATTTTGGGGGGTGAAATCTGAAGAGAAAAAAAAATCATCAGGGTGTCAAATGAAAGCTTGTGAAAATACGAGTTCAAAAATATATATGATGTAATATTTGCACAATCTCTGAGAATGTTAATCAAAAAATGCCGAAAAAATTCTGGAATATTCTCCATTAGGAGTAGATCGAATGAAAATTATTACGAGTGCATTACCTTTAATAATTTATCTGGTATATAAAAACAAAATCAGAAACACGCTTAATTGAAAACTCGTTTTATACCTCAGTAACAAAATTTTTTATTTTAAAAGCCATTAAGGTACGAAACACTAATCGCGCAAGTCCGACTTGCACTTGGTCTGTTATTTCTTAATTACAAACGCCCACAGAATATTGTAACATTCATTTTTTCCTATATTTTAAGATCATGTCACGGCACTGTTTTTTCTTCCTATAATTTATATTTTATTACATTTTTATATTTATTGCAGTGATTTCAATTTTTGAGCAGTGTAGCTTAAAACAGTGTTTTAAATTTTTGAGCAGTTTAATTTAAACCGGCAGTGTGTAACGCGTATTGCCGACCTGATTTATTTAGGTCGCATTGAATGCGTCAAATTTTGCATCCCGGAAATAAGCCAAAATAAATGGCCAGATAAAATTTTTCAAGGCTTCTTCCACCATGAAGCAGTAACAGCTTTTGTCCGCCAGTAGACCGTAGTGGCTTTCTTCTCCAGCACGCCAGAGTGTTTTTTTTTTTTCTCAGTGATGTAGTAGCGCAGTAACGGTTTCTAGCTCTCAAGTTTAAGGCCTTTTTCCTTTCTTGAAATATCCTGCTCATCCTCAGGCATTTTGGGTCAAAAATTGTTTAGCAACCCAAATGAAATTAGGATGGAAATGGCTGAGACAATATTTTTATGAGAATCTCACCAGGAGAGGCCAAGTACCTTATGGAAAACCCACGAGGAGAAACCAATCAGTAAGTCATAAGCACACCAGTCTAAATATCTCACTTCCTGTCTACAAGTGTGTTTCCAACGACTACTCAACACGTGTAATTCGTGGAGCTAATTTCACAAACTTTTAATATCATTTTTTATCAAGCGTTTTATTAACAACTTAGTAATCCCGATTTTAAGACTCTATGGAATAGTGTACTCTCTTCTAGCTTAAGGGGTTTCTATTTAGTAGAAGTAATTTTTAAGAGTGTAATAAAGTTAAGAATTTTTATTTTGTTAATAATATACCCGTCCTTATCTAAATGTGTAGTGTGTCACTGAGCCACCCGCTTTATCTTTCCGGACGCAGCGGATGTACTCAATTCAATTTTATTTCAACAACTAATTAACTCTTCAGTATTTTTTCATTTTTAGAGCTTAACTTAGAATCCCTAAAATGAATGGTGCCCAAAAATAGTACAACCAAATTTTGAACAAACTATAGAGACTAATTTCAAAAGGCCTACAAAAATTACCTCGATCTAAATGTTCTCTCCAAACAAAACGAACTAGCTGAAATCTTAATTCTGTCCTCTATCAGTATTAATATCCACTCAATCCATTCTCAAAATTAAGGCATACATAAGGGGCAAATGACTTCTTCTATTTAATAAATAAAATATTTATTAAAAATAAGGAAAGTTGGGGCTATACAAAATAGCGCTCCAATGTGAGGCTATAAAAATGGCTCCGCTTCTAGAGGCTACAATATGACCTCTATACTATAGGTGCTTTCTGAGCGCTTAAATCTGCCTCACTGTAATATTACATATAATAAATCAGCATATTTACATTAAAATACGATCACACATCTAACCTGTCCTGAAAAGTGGTTGACTGGATCGAATGATAACACATAGATCAAATGTATTGAGTTGCCAGAAAAATTCCTTGGTATGATGAAGAAATTCATTTGTATGTTTATAACATAAATAAATAATTTTAAATATTTTAATTAACAATATATTTTTCATTGTTGGTTTGTGCTTTTATTTATAAATTTATTTATTTACTTATCAGTTAGGAGAATAATGTAACTTTAATAGTTCCAAAACCGGCATCCACTATTTACAGTACAAGTACAAGAATTTTAAACTAATTTGCAAGTAAAAACTACAAAACTATAGTTATTACTGCTACATCTTATTCATTCCTGCACCCGAGACACATTTGGCTAACTATGATACCATCATCAGGAGCGATGGTTGACTATAACTAAGATTAAAAACTAAAATTGTAATTTACTCGTACCTGTCACAGATGACGGTTTAGTTCTCGTAGAGTAACTAGTACAGAGTACTGTATGGAATCGGCTTTCTGTCCTCATTTGGACTATTTTTACATTTTATAATCTCAGTACTTTTGTGTCTAATAATTTCCTATCAGGAATATTTTCAATTAACCCAAAATTATCTAATGTCACTACATGATTACATTCAAGGGCATGTTCGGCAATGCTTGTAATCTTATTTGAATCGAACTTCCTGTTTGTCCAACATACTTCTTATACATCGTGGATTTAATTCTTCGAACTTCCTAAGATGTTTCTCAAGTTGTATGACTTATAGAGTACTTTATTGTTATTAATGTGTTAGATAATAATCAATCATTTTAGTTTTTCCTTCCTCCTATATTTTGGATAATATTATACTGAAATATACTTCGTCTTATTTTGCTCACATGTTAAATTGGTAGAATTATGAGTATTTAACATAAACTTAAATCATTTTATTATCTTGTTTATTAGCTTTTCGCCATAGTCATTAATCCTCGCTATATTCTTAATGTAATTCCTTTCATTTCTGAATCTGACTTCATTCAAAGGGAAAGTCACTAAATTATGGAACAAAAAGTGTAATGCGACAAGTTTGCGTTGTTTACAATAAAACGAATTAATATTCAGGAATAGTAATTGAACGTTGTTCCAAATTTCACAAAAAAAGGAGTTGTATCGACTATTTATATATATAATTAAAAAAAACTTTTTTCTTATTTAAATAACATAGAAAATCCATTCAATAGTAAAATACCAGTAGATGTTTTTAATGAATTCAAAACATGGCAAAATGTCATTTCTAATCGCCATTTCAATCAAATTAAAAATCAAAACATAAAAAAATTTAAAGAACTTAAAAGTCAACAAAGCAATTTTGACATATACACAGATAAATAACCGGTCAAGTGCAAATTGAACTTGCACAATTAGTGATCCGTACGTTGATTGCTTTTAAAATTAAAAAAATTGTTACGGAGGTATAAAATGATCAGTGACTTCACAAAACACACCTCAAATGAGTTTTCAACAAAGCTTGTTTCCAATCTTTACTGAAAACTGATGACCTTGAAATTTTTTTTTTTTATATACCAGATAAATTATTAAAAGTAATATAATGTAATTTTCGTTCAATCTATATCCCGTGGAGAATATTCCAGAATTTTTTCCAAATTTTTTGATTAGTACTTTTCGAGAAGGGTGGGAGGACAGCGATTTTTCGCGATTTTTTAAAAATAATTCAAAGAAAAGTATGCCCCAGTATTACATTATATATATATATATATGATAACCTAGTAAAATTTTTTTTTTTTTTTCACTTCGGATTTCACCACCCAAAACCAGAAATCATTATTCGTGTTGGGGATGATGAAAGCGAGAGTGAAGAATCTACTTCAAGCAATTAGTGTCATTATTCAATTAATAATTTAAATATTACTTATTGACACGTTCCAAGCCCTTTGAGCAACATTCATTGTAAATTTTACAGGATAAATATAGACTTATCTATCTACCTATTAGTTTGATTTGACAAATCATATTAAAATTGGATTATGCAATTTATATCTCCTATTCATACTTGATACCCTCGTCATGAAGTATCTTTCTATTTTTAAAAGTATTATATTTCAGTTCTCTATTTTAAAATTTTATTTAATGAGTTCTACGGTGCAATTTTTTACAGTTTTTATAATGCCTTACACGTAAATTTTATAAAAATGTGTTAAGAGTGTATTGTAATTTCATTACAAACATTACACAAACAGATAACAATTGAAAACTTTTTATAAAGTAAATTTACTCACGAAATAATCTAATAGCAATCTGAAAAATAAAAATAGGTGATATTAGACGTTGCATTTATGCAGAGAGGTAAATGTCCTTCACAAGTAAGAACTAGGATATTTTGCACATCATACACATTTAATATATCCGTAGTTTTCGTTAGTTACCAAACCGGATGAAAAATTTTAAATTCTATTTCGACTTTTGAAATTGTCATTTAAAACTCGGACCGCCGACACTGAATTGACAGCCTATTGAATCGTATGAATATTCTTGACGTCGCGTTGATCACATGACTGCAAAGATCCATGGATCAGATTTTAATAAATTTTATTTTCCGATGTGTTTTGCTCTTGAATTAAATGTTTTAGCGGTTTCACATCGGATGGCGTTGAGGGTTGTTGGCTACTGACACTTTGGAAGTCTGTCTTTTAAATCTTTTCCTGAGTGTTTGCGATTTGGCGCTGAGGGGCACCTGATTTTAATAGAAATTAGTTCAAAAAGTACTTTTTTGTGGAAACAATCTCTCGATTGATAACCTCGTAATAACCTTCAATAATATAGAAGACAAATGTGATATTTTGGTTCTTCGTTTTTCGGGTTGTTGGCTACTAACACTTTGGGAGTCTGTCTTTTAAATCTTTTCCTGAGTGTTTGCGATTTGGCGCTGAGGGGCACCTAATTTTAATAGAAATTAGTTCAAAAAGTACTTTTTTGTGGAAACAATCTCTCGATTGATAACCTCGTAATAACCTTCAATAATATAGAAGACAAATGTGATATTTTGGTTCTTCGTATTAGACTTTGTCAAGTTAAAGTGACTTTTTGGCATTTCGCCTAAGATTACACCAACTGTCTTCGATAATCTTTATCGACTGAATGAAATTGATTTCTCAATTCATCTACTGCTACATGATGAAATAAACAAAAATATAAACAAAATAGCGCACATTAAGGAAGAACTTCGACAATAAATTATGATTTTTGATTTAATCTTCATCTAAATTATACGTTACATCTTTTCATTCACAACCTTTAATTATACAAACATCATTTTTTTTTTAATATCCACGATTTTGACATTTCACATTTGCGGATCTTTTAAGAAGTTTGTAAATCAGACCTTGACTTTTTAAAATTCATCATTTTTACAATAATAAAGTCTTAAGATTTTTTGAATATGATTTTTTTTTAAATAAATTAAAATTTAAAATTAAAAACGAATAAATTATGAGAAATATTTAAAATTACATACCTTACTGGTCTCCATTTCTTATTACCCAGTTTGGCATATTTTAGGTACTAACCTGTAACAGAAAAAATGAATGAATTTAGAATTTGTTTTAACCTTTACTTGTAATGTTTTGAGCATCTACATAAAAAAAATTGAAATCGCAATTTTTGACAGTATTTCTTCATCTAGCTGCCAAATTTAACTATTTAATGGAGGTAAATTTCTTTTGTTTGTATATAATTAGAAATATTATTTTGTTTTTTTTTGGCAATTGAAAGAAATAATTCAAAAAATAAGTTTACGCTTGAACGCCAGCTGGTGCAATGATTTGTATCTAATTGTGATTTCGGTGTCTTACAACAAAAAAGGACCTCAAGTATTTTAAAATATATCAGTTTTCTGATCCTTATAGATTTAAAATATAAATTTTGCAATTATTGTTGCAATAATAAATCAATTAAAAATTACTTTTCAAGTTTATTGGCAAAACTTATTTTTTAAACTTAAGTAACACGTAGGCTGAAAAGGTCTAGCTACTTAAACACATTTTTTTTTTTGCAAAATTCGACTTTATTCATCAACATTTCCTTTAAGAGCAATATAATCAGTCCAACTTTTTTTAACATTCTTATACTTTCCCTGTAGAAGCATTTGTCTTTATCGTCAAAACAGGCCTCAGTTTCGGCGATAACTTCTTCGTTGGAGCGAAATCTCTTTTCCGCGAGCATTTTTTTGAGGTCTGCGAATAGATAATAGTCACTGGGGGCCAAATCTGGAGAATACGGTGGACGAGGAAGCAATTCGAACTTCAATTCATGCAATTTTGCCATCGTAACCATTGACTTGTGACACGGTGCACTGCCGTGATGAAAAAGCACTTTTTTCTTGTTTGGGGCTGTTTCTTTGCGATTTCTGCCTTCAAACGCACCAAAAAACTTTACATAATATTCGCTATTGATGGTTTTCCCCTTCTCAGCATAGTCGATGAAAATTAGTCCATGCGCATCCCAAGATACAGAGGCCAAAACCTTCCCAGCCGACTGTTGAGTCTTTGATAGCTTCGAGCGGTTTTTACCGACTGTGACCATTGTCACATATCGCATAAAAAATCCTTTTTATTGTGCTTAAATAGGTCCAAACAGCACTCAGAATCATCAACACGTTATTGTTTTTGGTCCACTGTGAGCAATTGCGGTACCAATATCGAACAGAGCTTTCTCATACCCAAATGTTCATGCAAAATATGACCAATATGTTCATGCTATCTCACGCAATTTCACTTTACGGTCATCCAAAACAATTTTGTGGATTTTTATGATGTTTTCCGGTGTAAGTGCCTCATTTGGACGTCCAGAGCGTTCCGAATCATTTGTATCAGTACGACCGCGTTTAAATTTAGTATACCAGTAAGTGATGAGTGATTTTCCAGGGGCAGAGTCCCCGTAACACTTATCAAGCCACTGCTTTGCTTGAACGGCATTTTTTTTACCATAAAAAAACAGTGTTTAATCAACTCACGAAGTTCGATTTTTTCCATTGTTTTGAAAATATCGAAAGTAGCGCCCTAAAACCACTGTAACTTGTAAATTAAACTTCGAAATGTCATGAAATTTTGACATGTTTCGTTTGAAGGTTGGTACTTCCTAAAAATCATATAGATTTTTTTGAAAAGACATCTATGTGTTAGATCAAAAACTTTTCAGCCTACGTGTTAAAACTTGACACTGGTGCATTTGAAAATACTCGAAGAGATTTTTTGTTGTAAAACAATTAGATCATTGCAACCATCAGCTGTTTCTTTGGAGCAACTTTTTGAAATATAATAAGAGGTAATAATCGCTTGGGGTTCAGATCTGATGAATACGGCAGATGAGGAAGCAATTCATAGCCCAATTGGCCCAATTTCGATTTTACGAACTTGTGAGCTGGCACAGTGAAATAACACTTTTTTTCGATAAATGCGGCGTTTTTTCTCTTGATTTCACCATTCACGCGAACCAATAAACATAATATTCTCCGGTGATTGCTCGCCCCTTTTTAAGATAATCAATCAGTATTATTCCATGAGCATCCCAAAAAATACTTGCCAAAATCTTTCCAGTTGATGTTTATGTCTTTGGACGCTTCGGTCGGTTTTTATGTGGTTCCAGCCACTCTGCGGACCGTCTGTTAGACTCAGGCATGTAGTGATGGATCCATGTTTTGTCCATTGTTACGAATCGACGCAAAAAAATCCTTTGAATTAAGCTGAAAGATTGTCGAACACGTTCAGAATCTTCGACACGTGGCTGTTTCTAATCAATCGTGAGAGTACGCGGCAACCAACGGGCACAAAGATTTTTTCAAATTCAGTTTATTTGCCAATATCTACAAATTCATAAAGTGACAGAAATTAAATTTGCTCGAAATACGACAAAAAGGATGGCACAGCGACTATAAATAGCCGATACCACAAGCCCTTCACTATTTGAGCATGTGTAGTGCCACCCTGTAACGAACATATACATTAAAAATAAATAAAAAACTAATTGTAATAATTCTAAAAATAAAAAATTCTAAAAATATCAGAGCGCAAAGAGGGATCGGCGAGCACGCAGCGAAACTGGCGGCGGAGACGCGGGGAGATGCATATGGATAAACAGAGTAAATTTTACATAATATGACATGGTAGGCAAGTGGTACCACCTCTAAAAGGATCTCAAATTATATACAAAGAGGTAGGTAAATATTACGTTAAATTAGAATTCTTTTGCTGGTTAATAAGTTGGTCTTTTACATAGGAAGAAAACTTGCCTGGTGATAATTGTTTAACCTCTTGTGACAAAGAATTCCACAAATGCACAGTGACAAAGAATTTCACAAATGCACAGCAACAAAAATGAAGGACTTTTGAAAGGCAGCCTTCCTGTGTTGAGAAACTCTAAGAGTTAATGTTCCTCGTATCGTGCGGATGCAGAAAAACACTAAATTGTTCTCTGAGGTATTGGGGTTGTCTAAATTTAAAAATTCGATAGACAAAATTATACAAATGACACCTTCTACGATTTTCCATATTTAAAATATAGCTGTTATTGAAATAGGGTGTGATTCGATTTCTGAATGGAATGTTAAAAGAAAAGCGCATACAACAGTTTTGTATTTTTTGGATTAATCTAACATACTGGGCTGACAAAGAGTCGCCATATACAACATCAGCATAATCAAATAAAATAAGATCAAGCTGTTGCACAAATAATATTTGGTTTTTGATGGCAGAAGATATCTTAGATAATACAGTTTTTTTTTAAACGAATATAAGCAGCTTTTTATTTAATATTAATATGTGATTGGAATGAAAGAGATTTGTCAAAAATTACTCCTAATACTTTGGCCTCATGAACTAAAGGCAAAAAAGTATTGTCAATAGAAGGTCTAAAGGTATCAAAAAGTATACCCTCTGTATTTTTCTTACCGTTAAACAGCATAAAACAAGACTTCTCTGCATTAAGCTTGAGGCTATTATCATTACAAAAATTATATATGTTATTTACGTCCCTATTAAAATATACTAAAGAAGTGCGTAACTTATTTAAAGGAAATGGCATATAAATTTGAGAGTCATCGGCATACTGTTGCATTTTTGAGTATTCTATCGCCTTATCAATATCTGCCACATAAAGAGAAAACAATAGTGGACCCAAGATGGAGCTCTGGGGCACTCCTTTAGTAAACAGTATGTAATTAGAATTAATGGATTTAAATCTTTTCTAATTTCTACACAGTGTGATCGATTTTTTAGAAAATCTTCCATAAAAATAACTGACTGGCCTGAGAAGCCAAAATAGTAAAGCTTTGCCAAGAGCAGATCATGATTTAGGGTGTCAAACGTCTTACTAAAATCCAAAAGAGCTAAGCAGGTAGTTTCATTCTTATCTTCGTTGAAACGAATATCGTTCAGTAAATTAACCAAGCTGGTAGTAGTACTAGAATAAGGGCGAAATCCGGACTGACAATTGGGTATTATTTGTTTACTATTTACATATAAAAACATTTGCTGATATACATGTCGCTCCAGAATTTTTGATAAAGTTGGGAGTGTACTAGTTGGTCGTAGGTCCTTTAGTTCCATGGGGTTTGTCACTTTGGCACGTGGTTTAATAATAGCCTTTTTCCAGATATTCGGAAAGTACCCTTCCAATATACAACAATTGATTATATTTATTAGCGGACGCGTGAAGTATTGAAGACAGAGTCTAAGATCTTTAACTGAAATACCATCCTCTCCTATGGCATTAGTAAAGATTTTATTTATGATGGCTAACAACTCTCCCTCGGTAATTAGATTAAAACTAAATTTCATTTCATTTGTTACCTTTAGATGAATATTAGATTTATAATAAATCATTTTATTTGCTGATACATTATTCAATCCTCCAGTACACGAAGAAAAATAATTATTTAATAAGACAGGATCGCACAAATCGTCCAGAATATGACTCAACTTGTTACGTGTCAAGTTTAACTGAGCTGCTTCTGTCCAGAAGGCCTGACCATTTTTTCGAGAAAAGTGATTAAAGTATGAAATTTTTTCCCTTAAAATAGCGTGCTTGGCAAAATTTTTAAGCTCCCGGTAATATTGGAGACGCTCTGGTGATCTATTCTTTAGATATTTGGAATGAGCTTTATCTCTTAACCGCATTTTTCGTATGAAAACATTCATGCAAAGTATGCCTCACGCATTCTGTTAATATCCTCACGATGTCAGCTATCTCTCTCACTTTCACTTTGCGGTCATTCAGAATATGGTGGATTTTTTGTGTTTTTTGGGTGACTGCCTCATTTAGACATCCGGAACGTGGTGCATCATTGGTGCTTGTACAACCGCATTTAAGTTCACTAAACCATCCGTATATAGTTGCTTTTGACCGACCAGATATGCCATAACACTTCTCAAGCCATTTCTATGTTGTGGCTGTATTTTTTTCCCATCAAAAAGTAATATTTAATCACCACAAGAAAGTCTTTTTGGTCTATAGTTTTGCAAAAATCAATAATAGCGTCTCTGAAATAGCAGTAACTCAAACTAATAGATGAAATGTCATGAAAATTTTGCAGACTTCTCTTGGAAAATGTCGGGACGTTTCACCCTATATAAGGAAATGACGACTTGCCAGAGACGACTGTTAGTGAGAGTGCTAAAACAATATTTTTTCTAACTACTGACATTTATTATGCAAAACCCTTTAATTATGATTATATGTTAATTACTGTACGAAAATTGCAGTGAAATTATTAACAGTATGTTCATAGAAAACGATAATTTATTGGTTGTTTTTAATAATAATTGGACTTTTTATTTACAGAAAATATCTACGGTTATATAATGAACTAATATTACTTACGGTAAGTATAGTAAAAATCTAATACTAATTATGAGTAAATTATTAAGTAAAACACAATTAGGAAACTTTTATGGACGTCATTAAAAACTGGCGATTAATTTTTTTTATTACTAACATAAACCCACGACGCCGACTAAATAATTTGCATTATAGAGGTAATATAGAAACTGGAAAAAGTGCCAGAATTCCTATTTACCAGGTGTATAAGTATGAAATGCGGATTTTTTTTTCTAAAAAACATGTTAAATTCGGAAGAATGATAAAAAGTGCTTTATTCAAAGTATGCTCCATCGCTTGTTATACATCTTTTGGGCAATTTGTGAATACCACAGCAGTAAGAATCTTCCCCTTTTGCCGCGAACCATTCATCGAGCCATTTTTTCACATCTTCGTACGAACCAAAGCGCTGCTCAGCAAGTGTGTGACCTATCGATGCAAACAAGTGGTAATCGGAAAGAACCAAGTCTAGTGAGTAAGCCGCATGGGGTAGAACTTCCCAGCTGAGTGCTTCCAACGTGTCGCGAACTAGTTTGCCGTGTGATGGAGCATTGTCATTAAGAAAAATGACTCTGTGTTGCCTCTTTCGGTATTCTGGCCTTTTTTCAAGCAGCGAACGGTTTTAAATCGGTCAATTGTTGTTGGTAACGTAACTAAACACAGAGCATCGTCTTTCTCCAAAGCGATTCGGTCTTGCGGTCGATGTGGATGGTGCGCCTGGCTCTACCCATGATTTTTTGCGCTTGGGATTCTCAAAATAAATCCACTTTTCATCTCCTGTAACTATACGATGCAAAAACGACTTCCTTTTATACCGAGCGAGCAAAATGTCACACGTATTTTTGCGCTTTTCCATTTGCCTGTCGTTCAACTCATGTGGTACCCATCTACCGGCTTCTGAATCTTTCCCATCTCTGGTAGCCGATTAGAAACAGCTTGTTGACTAACGCCCAATTGCTCGGCGAGTTGTTTTTGTGTTTGCGAATCATCTGCGTCCAACAATGTTTACAATCCACATCTTCGTATTTTTTTGGCGGTTTTTCACGTTCCTTGTCTGCAACAGCGAAGTCACCACTTTGGAAACGCCGAAACCATCGTTCACACGTATCTTGCGATGGAGCATGTTCACCATAAGCTTCTCAAAGTAATCAGTATGATTCAACAGCAGTTTTCTTCAAATCTTTCTTGACTTTGAACGCTCGGACATCACCTACTCAGACGAATATCCGCAGACAGCGGGAAGTCGCTCAACTTAACAAAGACCTGGAAGAAATTCTATCTTGGGGTGACAGTACCCAAGTGGAATTTGACGCTACAAAAATCCAAGCGGCACTGAACCCGACATAGTTATGTCGGGGCACTCCATTGCTTTAACATCGTCACTCCATTTGTTGGGCGTTAATTTGGGAGCAAATATGTCCTGGCATGAACATGTTGCAGGCATAGCAAGGAGAGCTTCTTGAAAGTTGGGAATATTATTTCGAACCAGAAAACTTTACACTCCACAACAACTGTTAATTCTTTAAAAAGGCTCAAATTCGACCAGCTATGGAATACTGCTCCCATGTTTGGGCTCCGCTCCCAAACATACACTGCATTTGTTGGATTCTATTCAGAGAAGAGCTGTTCGTCTGACTGGAGACCCGGAACTGACCGACGGCCTCGATTCGCTGGAGCATCGAGGAACGATTGGCGACTTGAGTCTAATCTACAAGTATTTTCATGTCTTTCATGTCTTTGAAAGATGTGGCCTGCTTAATTCCTTTCAGAGCGGTGCATGCTAGAAGTACTTCACATCCATATGACGTTCAACTTGTTATTCCTAGTACAACGCTTTTCAAGCATTCCTTTATATGGAGAACATCATCCCTTTGGAACAATTTGCCCAGGACTGTGTTTCCCACCGAGTACAATTTACAGCGATTCAAGAACAACGTGAATCGCTTTCTTCGCACACGTGTCGCTCCTGTAGCGCTTTAGGGACTTCCCTGCAGCACGTATGCTAGACCCATAAAAAAAAATTATGCAGAGAAAGGCTTTAAATGAAGAATCATTACAAATTTATAAACATCGGAAAACCAAAACTATGATCTGTTAAACGACCAACTAGAGCTTTTCTATTCACCGCTATTTACCATCATAAAACCATAAAATTACTACCTACCACTTAAGATCAATTGTATTAATCTTAGAATTAAAAATAATGTTTTATATATCACCTAAGTTTAATTTTAGTATGACCTCTATGTAACTCAGTTTAATACATAAGCTTGATAGTGACCGCATAGGTAGAAACTGCAGTCGCAAAATTGTGCAATATAGTGTTAATAATACATAATAATTACCACATAGTAACAACCACGACGATTAATTGTTTGTTTATCTTACATATTACAAAAAAAATTATTCTTGATAAATATAAATAATTAAGCATCAAAAGTTTAAAATATTTGATGGTATACAGGAAAAATAAAAAATAATGATTTAAATTTAAATACAGAGCAAAAATATTAATTGCAAATGCTAATAGGAACTAAAAAATTATGCTCACGTTTAAATTTGTGGCCTCCGCAGTAAATACGTCAGTGATTGTTAGATTATTTATTAAATAAAAGAAAACTATAAATTTTAAGCTGAAAATACAGGAACATATTTTTGAAAATACCTATCAATAAACTCCAAAGCTAACGTCTGTATTTACAATAATTAGAAATGCCAGTAAAATTGAGTGTTGAAGATAAAATTGAAATTATTCTCATAGTTGGAGAATTATAAAACTTTTAGAGAATCAGCAGACATCTTTAATAACACAGCCCCACAAAAAAAAAGTGGGGTATACTTTTGATGCGATATATCAGATCCGTAGTATTTTTGCCCGCTGATCACGAATCTGACGTCAGAATATCGCCATCACATCTCAATTTTTTTCTAACCTCAAAAAATAGGTAAAAATTAGTAAAAATTAAGAAAAATATACTCCTAAAAAATTGATTTAAGCTTTTTCATGAATCCAAAGATGTATTAATATGTATTCGGACACGCTAAGCTAATATTCATCGGTTGGATTAAGCTATACAGTTCTGTTTTCTTTCTAACCTCAATAAATCAGACAGATATAGTGCTTCTCGAATGCAAAAACGAATTCAAATTAAAATTCAACCGATTCTTACCAAATTTGGTACACGGGGGTTTTTTGGGTTGTTGATCATGAATCTGAGCTCGGATTTGCAAAATTCAAAATGGCGGATCCAAGATGGCGGACATAATTTTTTGAAAACCAACCGATTCCTACCAAATTTGGTATACAGTTGGGGAATTAATGGGGATTAAATATTCCAGACCAGCAATATGGAATAGACCATACAGTGAAAATGATTGCTACTTTTGTATGAATGTTGTATCTAGGCATAACCGAAAAAATAAAAGCACTATTACTTATAACGATGTTTCGACAGTAACAAGACCAACTAAACTAATTCCGCCTCCTGAACCACTTGATGCTGATGTTATGGAAACAAATGATTTCACCTTATCAGTTCATGCCGAAAACATTGAGACTGTCGAAAAAGATTCAAACACTGTTACTAATGAATGTTCTAGTGACAACCTATCATATACTAGTGACACAGATAAAGAATTTCTACCATGCAACCGTAAACCAGAACCAATACTCGTATCACAGTCAGAACTTAGTGATCTAGTCAGAGATTTAGGCTTATCCAAAGATGGTTCAGAGCATCTTGCTTCCTTTTTAAAGAAAATACATTTACTTAAGCCAGAAGCTACGACTTCTTATTATAGAAACAGAGATGAAGAATTTCGAAAATATTTCACAATGGACGAGGAATTGTCACTTTCATATTGTACCGATGTAAAAGGTCTAATGGATGAATTTCAAAATAACTCATACGATCCTGAAGAATGGAGACTGTTCATTGATTCTTCTAAACGGAGCATTAAGGCAGTTTTGCTGCATAATACCAACGTTTACGCTCCCATTCCGATTGCTCATTCCACAGTTATGGAAGAGCAATATGAAAAAATGAAGCAGCTTTTGATAAAAATAAAATATGCTGATCGATCTGAAAATCATAGAAAATTTGTCAAGGACGATGGGATGACCATATGCTAGCGGACTATTGCTGGTCGCTAAAAAGAGAAACAAGTCCTCAAAAGCGTTTGGGTAGAAAGCCTTTGAATAGGTCATTCGCGAAAAAAAGAACAAGATACAGCCAAAAAAAGGAAAGTTAGGCGCGGGTCTAACCTTCGCAATTCTAGGGCTTAAGGGTCTACTATTTGAGAGTATATGGTTTAAAAGTCCTGGTTTTGAGTTTATTGGGTCTCATTTTTAAAGTTACAGGGTTATTGAGGTCTATTTTTTGAGGTTACAGGGTGTGGGAGTCTAAGGTTTCAGAGTTTAGGGTTTAAGAGTATCAGGTTTGAGGATTCCCCAACTGTATAGCAAATTTGGTAGGAATCGGTTGGTTTTCAAAAATTTTGTCCGCCATCTTGGATCCGCCATTTTGAATTTTGCATATCCGACCTCAGATTCATAATCAGCAACCCAAAAAACCCCCGTGTACCAAATTTGGTAAGAATCGGTTGAATTTTAATTTGAATTCGTTTTTTGCATTCGAGAAGCACTATATCTGTCTGATTTATTGAGGTTAGAAAGAAAACAGAACTGTATGGCTCAATCCAACCGATGAATATTAGCTTAGCGTGTCCGAATACATATTAATACATCTTTGGATTCATGAAAAAGCTTGAATCAATTTTTAGGAGTATATTTTTCTTAATTTTTACTAATTTTTAAAAAAATTGAGATGTGATGGCGATATTCTGACGTCAAATTCGTGATCAGCGGGCAAAAAATACTACGGATCTGATATATCGCATCAAAAGTATACCCCACTTTTTTTTTTGTGGGGCTGTGTAATCAAACTCAAGTAATGCTGTCGGAAGTAGAAAAGCCAAAAATTCACTTCGGAAAAGATAAACTTTATTGAATGTGAGTAAAACTATAATTGCGAGAATTTTAAGAATAAATAAATTTAAGCCATACAAACCCCAATTTCCCCGTACTTCAAAAGTAGGAAATTTTGAATGACGATTTGAATTTTGTGCTTGGTTTCAAGGAGTGTTGGAAGATAACAGGTTTATAGCAAGACAAATAATGTTCTCTAACAAAGCGACATTTACGTCAAATGGGACAGTAAGTGCTCAAAATTATCGCCGACGGAGCGATATTAATCCTAACTTCCATTTCGAAACTGGAGATAAATATTCGTTTAAAACCAATGTATGGTCTGGAATTTTTAAATATAGAATAGTTACACCATTCTTTTTTCGAAATGATATGAATGCTGAACGTTATCTAGAATTTTTAAATAATGAGTTCCCTGAGTTTCTTAATCGCCTACCAATAATTGAAAGATAACGTATATGGTACCAACATGGTGGAGCATCAT
Source organism: Pachyrhynchus sulphureomaculatus (assembly GCA_019049505.1). Lineage (NCBI taxonomy): Eukaryota > Metazoa > Arthropoda > Insecta > Coleoptera > Curculionidae > Pachyrhynchus > Pachyrhynchus sulphureomaculatus. Next base: position 2,320,644 of record CM032452.1, on the reverse strand, counting down.
GTCACAGTACGAGAAATGTTCGAGATTATCTCCTCCACATTTTTAACGGTAGAGTAATAGGGAGGTTGTGCAGGTTACTTGCCCCCCAAGGTCTTCGGACATCACCCCTCTAGATTTTTTCTTATGGGGCTAGTTACAAGAGAAAGTTTATCTTAAAAGGGCATTTCAAGATGTTGATCATCTTGAGAGAGTCATTAGGGAAACATGTAAAGCTATCACTCCTGACATAATTAGAGATGTATAGCCTGTCCCAAAATATAAGGTCCTGATTTTGCCGTTTTAAGTGGGCAATAAAAAATTCTGACCTTTTGTTTATGGTAGGTTGCAGAGATAGACTTAAGAATTTTAGTCATTAATGCAAATAAATAAAATTATAAGTGTTTTTGGAGATGTTTATTTATAGATGCATGTAAAAATAAATGGATAAGAAGTACAAATATACAGTTTGAATGAATGAGGTTTACAAGAGGGGACATATTGTATAAATAAAAATATATTTTAACTTAAGGCTAATTCGGTTTCACTATCACTATCATCAGCTGAGGTAATAATCAATGGTTTTATATTATTTACGTAAATATATGAATCTTCAACTTTAACAACGTACTGAATGGAATTCTTCCAGCTTTCACAAGGTATATCATTTATAATTTTTTTTACTAATTCAACCACTGACACGCTTAAAGGAGGAGAAACATTTTGTGCCCTTATTTTTGATTTAACTTAATGCCAAATATGTTCAATTGGATTAAACACACAATAATACGGAGGAAGCCGCAAAACAGTGTGTTCCATTTTCTCAGCCTTACTATCACAAATACATTTCTTTTTCAATTTATAGTCTTTCAAAACTTCCAAAAGATCATTTTTTTTATAACTAAAGTCAAAATAAATGTCATTTTCTAACATATATTCCTGTATTTCCGATTTGGTGTTGGCTGCATTAGGAACCTTATTTGGTAGGCGACTATGGTAATTTGCATTGTCTATAACTATAACACTCTGTTCGGGAACATTTGGCAAAAGGGAATTTTGGAACCAATTTTCAAAAAGTTCTGCGATCGTGTCTTCATGATAGTCTAAACAAGAATCTTTTATGTTTTTTGCAGATAGTAATAGACAATTTGAAAACCAGCCCTTTTCAGATCCAGCATGCAAAATGATTATTCGTTTACCTTTATTTGAAGGTGCGCTAGTCTGACATTTTGTATTGCTGTCAACCCACCCTTTTGCGCAGCGTCATGGGTATCGAACCATGTTTCGTCGAGGTAAATTATTGGCCAATTATCTGATCGATACTTTTTAATTTCTTGTAAATAAGTATGTCGCAAGATTCGTAATCTTTGTGACTCCATCACTACTTGCCTTTTGTTGATTTTTCGGAACACGAATCCCATTCTTAAGAGAATCCTGTGAAGGGTTGATTGGCCACAATGTATATTGGTCCCGTCCTGCACCAGTCTTAATTTTACTTTGTTTAGTGTCTGCACCAACTGCTCTTCATACATAGAATATATTTTTCTCCTGATGACGTCTTTTTCACGCTCGTCTACATGATGTATTTGAAAATCTTTCCGTTTTTCCTGTTCCTGAGTGATGATTTTCCTACAATACCCTTAATCGTAGAAATTGGGGTTTTTGTTACTTTGCTGGTTTCTTGCAAAGTACTTTGTTTATTTAAATTTCTTTTTACCAAACTGTCGTAAACATTTTTCACTATTTGTTTAGCGTCAAATGATAAATGTTTTTTCTTGCGATAGCCACTATTGCAATTTTCTCACAGACGCCATATAATTAAAATAGAACTGTTACCTTGTAAGTTGTAAGTAACATTAAAAGAAAGATACTTTTTATTATTTTTCTTTCAAATCTTAATGGGGACCTGTGGTCATTAGTCCTATATTATCAAATACTTAAAGGACCCCACACCGGGTTGCCAGGTAGTAAATATATAGGTAAAAATAAGTCCAATATGATTGCAGGTGCAAGTGAGGGCGGGATACAAAGCAGGTAAAATAAAAATACCTTTATCGTAATACCTGGCAACTATGCACAAAACATTAATAGAGTCGTTTATTGCCCTATTGAAAAAGCAAAACGTGAGCATCTTATATCTTGGAATTTACTTTAATAAAAGATTTTTCTTGAAGAACAATCACCTGTTTAGAAAGGGCCGCACAGTGATTCGGCAAGAACATGCTAGCGGGACAATATTCATGACGTAATTTCCAGGAACCACTGATAACGACTTGTAAACAACCCCACCCATTTAACGAATTCCAAGAATTAATTTGTTTATCACCTCACCATAAAGGTATCTTATCAGGGGGTCAAAGTAACCCTTATAAGAGAGGTCATTTTCATTTGCAAATCAGTTGCATTTTATGCACACTTGTGATAACATATTTTAAAATTGGTAGCAAAGTGAAACGAGTTTTTTGTGATGGAATATTCTGTTGGAGGTATGTACTCTATTATGACTTATATTTTTTATAAAAAATATGTATACTTTTGGTGTAATATCAATTTGTAAATGTATAGATAAATCCAGTAAATTTTACATTAATTGTAAACTTTAAAAGTAGCAACTTTTTTTATCCACATATATCCACCTAGATTTTTCTATATGTAATACCTACAACATTCAGGCACAGATTCATATATATTATAGACAACGAAAAGGCCCGAAAGTAAAATTATTTTATTTTTTTTCAGAACGAGTCGTGACTATGACGAAAATGGAGTTTTTTGAAGAATGGCTAAAACATGACAAAACTGAACGAAACAGTGGCATTTTTATTATATAAGTGAAAAATTCAATATGTCTGATGTTTCTGACGATTCTCTAAAACGACTCAAAATGAAAATATCAAGCCTTTCAGCAAAATTCAATCAAAAGTGGACTTCTTTAAAGTGTAACAAAGAAATGTTTCTAATCAAACATAAAGATTGGTTAGAGGGATCCGGAATCGAAATAAAGATGTGTGTTAACCAGCCGTGCACTTCAACATCATCAGCGGCTCTTTCCGTAGGGCGACCCAGAAAATCATTTGAAGACTCATTAACGAAAACGAAGAGACGGAGAGTAGAAGATCTTTTGGAATCGCGAAGTGCAAGTGAGCTTATTACAGCAGCTGAGCTACGTGAAAAGAAGGGCATCGAAGTGTTGCTAAACAGATCCATAACGTCGCGGTCAGTGAAACTAGAGAAAAGAATAAGTGTTCTGAACAAAGTCGGCAGTTAACACCAGACGAAGCTTTAGCTTATTATGTGGACTCGAAATCGACTTCTCACTCATATAAACAAACAAGAAAATGGTCAATGAAAGCGGGACATCAAGTGTATCCATCGTTTTATAGTTTAGGTAAATCCAAAGCTTCTTGTTGTCTTTCTGACGAATATATTTCTGTGACTGAATCTCGAGCTGAAATTAAACTTCACGCGATTTTGGATAAAACGGCTGAACGATTAGTTAAAGCTTAGACGGAAGTCATTAGAAGTGTGTTACCTCGTTCATATTATACGTTGGTAAGCAAATGGGGCTGTGATGGGAGTTCGGGGCATAGCACGTATAAGCAGAAATTTGAGAACACTAACGCTACAGACGAATTTTTGTTCGTATACTCATTTGTCCCTTTGAGACTGCTTGATGGCGAAACTGTGATCTGGCAAAATCCAAGACCTTCCTCTACTTTATATTGCCGTCCTATTAAGTTTATTTTTGCCAAGGAGACAAAAGAGTTTACGAAAGAAGAAACTTCTAAAATTTTAGATGAAGTAAGTCAGCTTCTTCCAACATTATGTAACGTTGTTGGATCTCAAATCTCTGTTAAACACGATTTGTTGTTGACAATGACTGATGGCAAAGTGTGCAATGCCTTAACAGACACAAGTTCAACACAAAAAGTGTTATATTTGCGGTGCCACCCCCCGTCTACTATGAACGAGGAGTCAAAGAAATATCCCAGCAACGAAGAATGCCTTGCATTTGGTTTATCTACTTTACATGCATGGATCCGCACGTTTTGAATGTTTGCTTCACATCAGCTATCGTTTAGAAATAAAAAAGTGGCAAGTCAGGGGAGATAACGACAAAGCTATTGTGAAACAACGCTCACAAGAGATACAAAAAGTGAAAACGATGGAAACACAGCACGTAGATTGTTTTCCAAAGCTGAATTGAGCAGCGAAATTACAGGATTAGATGTAAACCTTATTCGTAGATTTCATGTAATTTTAAGAACTTTTTCATCGGGATATGACATAAATTATATAGAATTCGAAAAGTTTTGTGTTGATACTAGAAAATTATACCTTGATCTGTATTCGTGGTATTCCATGCCCGTTACTGTGCATAAAATTCTTGTATACAGCGCGGAAGTTATAAAGTATTTTCTTCTTCCCATTGGACAACTCTCCGAAGAAGCCCAGGAGGCAAGAAATAAAGACTGTCGTAGATTCCGTGAACGGCACCCCAGGAAGCGGTCACGTATTGCCACAAATACAGATCTTTTGAGAATGCTTTTAATTACGTCTGATCCTGTTATCAACTCGTATAGAGAATTACCGCGAAGAAAATTTACTTCTTTGACATCGGAGGTTCTGCAGTTGATTATCCCACCTTCATTGCCATCCGAAACACCATCAGTAAGTCATCATCACGAATTAAATGAGGAGGATTATTTACTCTCTGAATATTCTACTGAATGGGAGAGCGGTGATGACGACTCATCTGATGGTGATTAGTAGGTTTAAGTATTTTTTTATTGTAATTATTATTCTTATTTTATTGTGTGTTGTAGTTGCTTATAATTCATGCCTTAGTATATAAGTTATTTAATATTATATTTCTTTTACTTATACACCTTGTTATTGTAAATAATTGATATATAGATACTGTTATTGTACTAATTTATTTTAAAAGAAATAATATTTTGTAAATTAATAAATGTGGGTACTATCATTATGATTTTTATTTTTTTCCTAGAAATTTCTTTGTAAACAAACATGATTGTGCTTTTCACACATAATGAGCAGGTAGACGTATGTAGCTAATTAAAGAACAATTAGCGACAATAGTGAACAAATGAGACACATTAGTAAACCACTTCCGTCTTGCAGCTAAATATTTCGATTAATACACATACAGTACACATTTTTCAACTTTGTTTTTTCTTAAAAATAGCTTAAGATACCTGGAATATACATAAACAATTGAAATAAGTGAAGAAATAATATTGTCCCGCTAGCTTGTACTAGTCGAGACACTGTGGGCCGGTGAATACATTGAAGCACTTGTGCAAAAAAGTTAAAATTAATCCATTAGTTCAGTTGTTATGTTATGTACGTAGTAATTAAGTAATGTTAAAATTTCAAAATAAGATGATATGAATTTATTATGGATGTAATTGTTGCTAAGCAGATAAAAACGTTATCAAATTTTTGACAAAAATATGACACAATCGAAATCAGTGCACTAGTTTTTAATTAATTTCGTTTTTCTTTTATTCAATAAATAATCTGACCATTACTGACGTGTTTACTGGAGTTTTTTTGAATTTTTAACTAGAATGCTTGATTATGAATTTTCATGTGATGCAGAACTTTTTATCAAGAATATTTTTTTTGTAATATGTAAGATAAACTTTTTCTCCATTTGTATTTCTAAAACTTTTTGGGGCACACTGTATATACTATATGTCACACATAATACATTGTTCGTTTATATAACTTTATAGTGGGTAGATTCACATATAAGTGAGTTATAGCGCATGGTTTCAGCACCTGTTTGATTATAACCAGTTACATAGGTTATGGAAATACAAAGGGGAAAGTCGTAGATAAATCGGCTCTGACATTTTTTCCATATTCTCTATTAATTAAACAATGCAAATGCTGTAGTCCACGATGACTAACGTTCTAGTCGCGAAGAAAAAAAATTAACAATCTAAGATTTCTAAAATCTGAATACACACGTTATTTTCCTCATTTCAAAATAAACACTCCATTAAAGCATTAGCCGAGTCGTGCATAAATTTAGAATTAATGTATTTAAAATAATTAAGGAATATAAACACGGAAACAGCAACATTTTAAACCTTATTCATATTCATTTCGGTTTTATTTTAAAGAAAATTATTTTAATATTCTGTAATTCGCATACTCGTATTTAAGTATTGTTTACACTATTTTTTTCGCGATTCACGTTGGTACTGAATTTACAACAATTCACCACGTGTATTCCTAGCATGTACCGCTCTGGAAGTCATTAAGCGCTTTACATCCAACGAACACTTTCTATGAAAGTACTTGTAGAAGTCGCCAACCGTTCCAAGGATTCAAGATCGCTGGTTAGTTCTGGGTCTCCAATCAAGCGAACGACTCTCTTCTAAATATCACCCCAAAATAGATTTTCTTCTAGGTCTTTTGTTAAGCTGATCGACTTCCTCTTGTTTGCGGATATTTGCATGAGATATTGATGCTGGCAGGTTCAAAATAAACGAAGAAATAAGCATAATGTCCTCTGCGAAACTGTAGATTGGGTTTTTTGTCGTTTCCAGCAGCTAGTTAATGTAAATAAGAAACAGAGTAGGAGACAGTAGGGAGCCTTGGAACCTACCGGCGTTGGTAGTGAAGGTATTAGAGAGAAATCTGCCGACTGCGAATAGTAAAGAACGCTTTCTAAAGAAGTACGAGAGCCATAAACAAAACATTTCAGATATATCATAAGAGCATAGCCTAGCTAACAATCCCTCATGCCAAACACAGTCAAATGCCTTGGATATGTCAAGTGCAACCGCTGAAGATTCACCAAAATGATGTGTAGATTGAGAGCCTTTTCCATAATCGTCGGTAGTTATTTGGCAAGATCTTCTTGCCTTTCTTTCGGTATCGGGTGAACTGTAGAGCATTTTCACTAGAAAAGATATTCTATCTCTGTAAGATAAGTTGAAAAGTCTACAGAAATCTGATGTTAGTTCGCCCGTGCATCTTTGGAGTACTATGACAGATATTCCATCAGCGCCAGAAGCTTTCTTGGTATATAGCTTCATTAATATACGTTTTATGACACGATGTCTGATAACGATATTGGACAATCTTGCCTGAACATTAGAAATAGTGGGTGGTGTTTTTTCTTGGATATTGACAGTAGAATGTGAAGCAAGGAGTTCAGCTAATAAGTTGGCTTTAACAACAGGTTGTAATAGTATTGCCAATATTTTTTACAATTTATAATTATTCTAATTTCTACTCTCCCATACACATCTCTTTCTTTTTCGCTCTCTCTATCTCTTGCTCTCTCTTTCGCTCACTCTCTTTGTTTGTAAGATATCACGAATAATGTGTTCCCAGATTGGTAATAGATAAAGACCAATGTCCCTATTAAAGTTAAATGATTTTTTCTGGGATAGAAAAAAGAATTTGTTGCAAGAATTCTTGATTGGTCAAAGAGGACCTGGTATTCTGCGTCATGCTGGTATTCTGCAAGTGCCGAAGTTGAAATATTACGAAGACATACCACCTTTTAGTACATATTTTTCTGATCGTTTCGCCGATACAGATTTTACCACAGCTACATGAGATATTGTAGCCTCGTAGATTTTCAAGAAGACTTTTGTCTTTAACAAGTTTAAGATGTTACGATAGTTTAGAATCTGTAGAGAATAGTGTATGTTGCATTGTTTAAATATCTCTATTAACACATAGTCTGAAAAGTTTTTGGATGATTGTAGGAAGTACTAATCGTTAAACGATACATGTCAAAATTTCATGACATTTCGACGATTAGTTTACAAGGTACAGTGTTAAGGGAACTCTGCTCTTGGAACATCACTCATCATTTGCTGCTCAAATGAGGTGGTTACACCAGAAAACATCAAAACAATCCACAAAATTGTTTTGAATGATCGTAAAGTGAAATTGCGTGAGATAGCTAATAACCTAAAGATATCAAAAGAACGTGTTGGTCATATTTTGCATGGACATTTGGGCATGAGAAATCTCTGGTCGAAATGGGTGCCGCGTCTGCTCACAGTGGACCAAAAACATCAACGTGTTGTTGATTCTGAGCGCTGTTTGGAATGTTTAAGCACAATAAAAAGGATTTTCCATGTGATATGTGACAATAGATGAAATATGGATCTACCACTATACACCGTAGTGAATCTGAAGGAAAATGTTTTAGTTTTGATTGGAGAGATTGTGACTGAGAGAGTGTTACGTCTTTATGAATAAGAATTTTTTAGTATATTTAAGCGAGATGATGTAAGGAAGCATTTATATATTTGCCCATGTAAGGAGGCTCTCTGTATACTCAATGTCCCAAACTCATATCTGATTATAGATTAATAAGAATATATGAAGTGGATATTTAGATATAAAAAGAGTTGAGATAAATGAGAAAATTTTGAAAGATTCTTTACCGTATGGCCAAATTATGAAAGTGTCATCAATTTAACATTTCCAGAATTTTGACCTAAGCTGAAAAGTGTCGATGTGTTGTTCTTCAAAGTTTTCTATAAATATATTAGTAATAACTAGAGCAAGGGAAGTACCATTGCCATATACCTGTTTATATATTTCACCATTGTATAGGAGACAAGTATGGAACATCTCTCGTATAATAGTTAAAGTATCGTGGATGAGAGCTTACGTAAATAGAGATTCGATATTCAAGCTGATTAAAATTTCGTAAATGTCCAGTTTGATTTCCTTGAGTCGTTGTATAAGATGAGATGAATTTAAGATAAAACTCTGTTTCGCTGGTGAAAAGTAAAACGGATACCAGATATTTGGGAAGAGAATACCTTGGAGAGGTAATGGTAATATATGTTAGTTAGTGGTAATGGTAAATAATAATAATAATAATAATTAATATTTTCTTATTAACCGAAAATCAGACGTGAGTTCATCACCAACACGCTCAAAAACAATCAATCATCAACTATCTTATTCATAAAGCAGTATTACTTCTTTAACCACAATATCTTCAGTCAGAACTAACTTCCCTATTTCAAATGACACAATTTCTAGAAACGAGATATGAAACGATCCATGCAAAAACATCTCCCAAGGTGTCTCTAGAGATTAGGTGTCAAGCAGATCAATCTCTTGGGATGACTGATCCCTCAAACCCTTAAGAATGTCATAGATCTCATTTTAAAAATTCTACAGAAACATAAAATAAAAATACGAAGTTCTGCGTGACCTAAACTCTCAAAACATCTCAGATCTGTTAAAGATAAAATTTTCCTCGAAAATCCAGTCTACAGTATGTCATATGTCACATCAACGAAACGAGCAGAAAAATTTGTACTAGAATTAAAGAACGTCAAAGGGCACTACGTCTTCGCAGCATTTCCACTTCAGTACTTGCAAAAAAATCTAGAAGAATACTCCCATACCATCTTATTTCTTTTATTTGAAAAACCTGATCACTTATGATTAACCAGTTTGAAGTAACCTTTTTTAGACTATATTCCCTCTCGATAAATATAATCTTCAATCAATAAAAGACCACAAAAAATCGCCATTTCTATACAAGCACCCCTTCTATAATAACTTACCACTTTACTGCCCTCTGTGGTTACGCAAATTCTACCTAGCGCAAAAATACTAAATCTAGCATCTAGGCATTACGTGAGTTTAACCCTGAATAAGAGAATGATGACCTTTGTTTTGCGATGGTCGTTAATGGTTGCGGTTAATTATCTAAACAAATGAAAATCGCTCAACAAAGACCATAATTGCATCTTTCCATTTAAAAAAATCAATTAATTTAAATGAACCGTTAGTTCTTAAGTGGATGTAGTTTTTTGTCACTATACTGGGTGGTCACGAGATTAATAGTCAAGTTATTATTTTAACATAAAAAAATATATTAAGTTCAAATTTTTTGGGACTAATGTGGTGCAAATAAATGCAGAATTTGAGCGCAAGAACAAGTGAAAGCTGCTTTCGGTTTAGCCGGAAAAGAAACCAAATTCGTTATTCCCTATGGAATACCCTCTGTGCTATATCACTTTTAAATTCTACGGAAAAAATTAATGCTAAAACATCTATCATATCCTATATTTTTCTTTGACAGTTTTCGTGTTTTTTGGACAGAAAACAAATAAAGATATAAATAAAATAATATCATTATTTATACCTTTATTAGAAGTATTAAAATTATTACTTCCGGTTTAACCAAAAGAGTATCGGAAATTAATTTTTAAGGTCAAATTACTTCAATAATTTTAATGGAATAAGATACATAAGATAAATATTTATATTCTACAAAGAATTTAATTAAATTTTTATGTCCTACATCTAAATATAATAATTAAAGGTTCTGCTACACCCTACCTTTCATCTAATTCATTGAAACAATACTTTAGTGCTGTCTAATCTAAGGCTATACATATTGAAGGGAGGGTTATTGGATTTGAATGATTTCATGTGTTTTATGTCGCCATTATTATTATTATACTTCCAGTTGTTCTTTTGATAGTTGTTGGTTGTAAATTAAGACTGATTTTATTCCTTTACAAAATATTTTACATAGGATATCATCAGAAGCATAGAGCAGGGAGGTCAGGTTTGGATATATACTATATTCAGCTTACCCCAACTCAGTGAAAAGAAAACAGCAACAAACAGAGAAGTTCATTTACTGTTCGTAGCATATAATACTGTTCCAGTTAAAAAACTATACTACTAAATACAGTTGAATGATTAAATAAATATATATAGGTACTCTTCATTTTTCGGATGACCAAGTAGTTATTGCGAAAGATAAGAACGATTTAAAATATATGCCAAGAAAGCTTTTTAAGGAATATAAAATCGGAAGACTGGCAGTGAATTACAATAAAAGTAAATATTTGTGTATTAAAGGAGAAACGGTAAAACTTGCCTCAAAAGGGGGTCAAGGGATTGATACTTGTAATAACCACATTTATTTAGGAACAAAAGTAGATAGAGCCCGCAGAACAAAACAAGAAACAGAAAACAGAATAAGCAATGGAAAAGCGATCATCAATACCTTAATTCTGTCCTTTGGTCAAAGAAAATATCAATTGAAAAGAAGCATTACATCTATAACGTAACCTTTAAGAGCATGGTACTTTACGGCTACGAAGCTGGGCAATTGAACAAGAACTCAGAACGGAAACTTCTTGCTTTTGAGATGGTTAAGGTCAGCTGGAGTAACAAGACTGGATAAAATCAGAAACGAAAGAATAAGAGTAACCATGAAGATAGAGAAAACGATAATGGACGATATCCAACGAAGTCAGCTGGTCTGATATGGGCATGTAGGAAGAATGACAGAACAACGAATTCCAGAGCTGGCTTAGGAATAGAGGCCTACAGCAAAACAAAAAATAGGAAGGCAGACAATAACATGGATTAGCGGCATCCAGGGAGCTATGTCGGAAGCAAATTTACGACCAGTAGATAGGGAAGATAGAAGAGGCTGACGACAGGGAACCAGAAGGCGTAGAACGTTATAAAGTAAGATATAGATATAGACACATACGAAATCTTCTAATTATAAGTTTTACTGGTTAAATCTGAATTAAAATAACTGTTTTTACGCGAGAGCTTCAAATTGAGATGTTATTAGAACTATATACTATACAGAGATACTACAAAAAAATCGAAGAGTATTGTATGTTCAACGGGATCCAGAGCTAGATCGATCACGCGGAAATTCATTTTTTGTTATTAGCAAATCAATTAATCTTAAATGAAAATAATTTTATAATGAGCGAAGAGGGAGAAATATATCCATTGTATCAAAGTCAACCAAACAACTTCCATACGACAAATTGCTGGTGATTTAGGGGTTGGTCGAGAAAGTGTGAGAAAGGTTTTACATAAATATGGCTTCCTATCTTATACATATTATTAAGTCCACCAACACTTATACGAAGGCGACTACCTACGAAGATTGGACTTTACAAACTGGTATCTTCAACAATACCGTCAACACTGAAATTATTTTTTTTTTTTGTTTTCGAATGAATCTTGTTTCACTAACATGGAGATGTTTAACAAAAATAATAGCAAGTATTGGTCAATCTTCGTTTAGGGAGAGACTGTATTTTTTATGAAATATTTTAAATTAACTTTTGAATTTTCGTTATGGGAAGACGAGTAGTAGTAAAGTAAATCCCAAGATACAAGACCATGCCATTTTGCTTTTTCAACGGGGCAATAAACGACCCTAATAAGGTTTTGTGCATGTTGCCAAGTATTATGATAAACGTATTTTTATTTTACCTGCTTTGTATGCCGCCCTCACTTGCACCTGCAATCATATTGGATCTATTTTTACCTATATATTTACTATCTGGCACCCGGTTTGGAGCCCTTTAAGTATTTGATAATATAGGCCTAATGACCACAGGTCCCCATTAAGATTCGAAAGATACTTTTTATTATTTTTATTTTTAGTTTTACTTACAACGTAACGGTTCTATTTTAATTATGTGGCGTCCATGGGAAAATTGTAAGAGAAATCATTTATCACTTGACGCTAAACAAACAGTGATTGTGGCCGATCAACCCTTCACAGAATTCTCTTAAGAATGGGATTCACGTTCCGAAAAGGCAAGTAGTGATGAAGTCACAAAGATTACGAATCTTGCGACATACTTATTTACAAGAAATTAAAAAATATCTATCAGAGAATTGGCCAATAATTTACCTTGACGAAACATGATTCGATACCCATGACACTGTGCAAAAAAGGTGGGTTGACAGCAGTACAAAATGTCGGACACTAACGCACCTTCAAATAAAGGTAAAGAATAACCATTTTGCATAGTTTAATGGAGAATTCTTCCTTCCTTTCTTGTGAAAAAAATTTTAAACATATTTGTTTATATTTAAACATATATTGGATGTAAACGAAAGAATTAAATGAATCGGAGATCATGTTACACGACCTTTTCAAGAAGATAAGACAAGGTCTTAAAATTGTGTTATTTTGCGGAAAAAAATCTGAATCAGCTACATATTTTACGTGTAATACGTGAATACAATCAAATGTCATATTTTTAAATTTTGAATAGCATATTATACTGGTAAAATGATTAGTAAATATCTATAATATATATAAAATGCAACGTTTCTCTGTATGTCTGTCTGTCCGTTAGTGCGCTTATCGCTGGAGAACCACTTATCCGATTTACGTACTTTTTTTTTTTAAAACATACATATGTTCTCTGGCCAGGTTATAGGCTCTATTTTATTACGATAGGTAGCATAAGGAATGAGTAGTGACGTAAAATAGTGAATGATGTCAGAAAAAAGTTTGCCGCTAGCGCGTTGCCTTGCAATACACCGCCTAAACCATTAAATATGGAACAATATTATGTAGCAGAGAATATCTATAATCTATAATATATATAAAATGCAATGTCTCTCTGTCTGTCTGTCTGTCTGTCCATTAGTGCGTTTATCACGCGAAAACCACTTATCTGATTTATGTGTCTTTTTTTAAAATTCATACATATATTCTTTGGCCAGGTTACATAATAATAATAATAATCTATATCTATAATATATATAAAAGGCAACGACTCTCTGTCTGTCTGTCTGTCCATTAGTGCGCTTATCCCTCGAGATCCACTTATCCGATTTACGTGATTTTTCAAATTCATACATATGTTCTCTGACCAGGTTATAGATATATATTTTATTACATCTATAATATATATAAAATGTAACGTATATCTGTCTGTCCGTTTGTGCGCTTATCACTGGAGAACCACCTATCCGATTTACGTGCTTTTTTTTAAAAACATGCTAAACCATTAAATATGGAACAATATCATGTAGCAAAGAATATCTATAATATATATAAAATCCAACGTTTCTCTGTCTGTCTGTCTGTCCGTTAGTGCGCTTATCACTGGAGAACCACTTATCTGATTTACGTGCTTTTTTGTTAAACATACATATGTTCTCTGGCCAGGTTATAGGATATATTTTATTACGTTACGTGACATAAGGAATAAGCAGCGACGATAAAAGTGAATCAAGTTGGAGAAAAGTTTGCCGCTAGCGCGTTCTCTTGCAATACACTGCCTCAAGCATTAAATATGGAACAATATCATGTAGCAAAGAATATAATATATATAAAATGCAACGTCTCTCTGTCTGTGTGTCTGTCCGTTAGTGCGTTTATCACTCGAGAACCCCTTATCCGATTTACGTGTTTTTTTTTTAAATTCATACATTTGTTCTCTGGCCAGGTTATCTATAATCTTCTATCTAGAATATATATAAAATGCAACGTCTTTCTGTCTGTCTGTCTGTCCGTTAGTGCGCTTATCACTTGAGAACCACTTATCCGATTTACGTGTTTTTATAAATTTAAACATATGTTCTACATAATTCGATATGAGCCTAGATAATGGGAGATAAGGAGAAATAATGGGAGATAAGCAAAGATAAGTCTAGATAATGTGAGTTATGGTGAGATAATGGGAGATAAGGAGAAATAATGGGAGAGAAGGAAAAATATTGAGAGATAAGTCGAGATAAGCCTGGATAATGGGAGATAAGGTGAGATAATGAGAGATAAGGAGAAATAATGGGAGATGAGCAGAGTTAAGCCTAGATAATCGAAATTATGTAGAGATAATGGGAGATAAGGAGAAATATTGAGAGATAAGGAGAAATAATGGGAGATATTTTATTACGTTGGGTAAATTAAGGAATAAGCAGTGACGATAGTGGTGAATCAAGTCCACGCGAGCGGAGCTGCGGGCCCGGCTAGTTTTATTTATATAGTTGAAATCTCGTGTGTTTATGTTAAACATAATATTAACAGTTTGCCAAGATTGTAAATCAACTGTTACTGACCACGTTTTATTATTTATTCCACCCTCTGTTCTACAGGAAGTCATGCGACAATAATTCAGCTGATTCTTGAAATCATGGAATATAATACCTGCTCCAGCTTATCCACATAACTAACCACACCTTACATAGTAAATTTTTTTAAAAGATAAATTATCAAATACAATCATAGGCACTACTTCAAACAACTGAAAAGGGCTGGGTTTCAAATTGTCTACTGTTATCGGCCAAAAAAACATAAAAGATTCTAGTTTGGACTAACACGAAGACACGACCGCAGAACTTTTTGAAAATTGGTTTCAAAATTCCCTTTTGCCAAATGTTCCCGAATAGAGTGTTATAATTATGGACAATGCAAGTTACCATAGTCGCCTACTCAATAAGGTTCCTAATGCAGCCAACACCAAATCGGAAATACAGGAATATATGTTAGAAAATGACATTTATTTTGACTTTAGTTATAAAAAAGTGATCTTTTGAAAGTTTTGAAAGACTATAAATTACTCAGTATATATCACCACTACACCAAACACTTTATTTTTGCACTCGACGCCCGTTTCGCTAACCATGTTAGCTTCATCAGGAGCGATGATTGGCTAAAGCTAAAACTACAAATCTACCCTATTTATACTTAGTCTAACCCTTGAATTACTCAAGCGGAACTAATGACATAGGCAAGGCCCTCAGTTCCGGCCAATTACCCAGTAGAAGGGACTATAAGGAATAGGCCCTCTGTCTTTATTTAAACTACTTTTACATTTTATGATTTCCATACTTTCGTATGCGTTCAACAATCTCCTATTAGATACATTTTTTATTAATCTTAGATTATCTAATGTTATAGTATGATCAGCTTCAAGGGCATGTTCGGCAATGCTAGACTTTTCTGTTCTATTGTATCTTAAGTGTCCTAAATGTTCTTTAAATCGTGTTTTAATTGTCCTTTTAGTTTGCCCAACATACTTTTTGTCGCAATCATTACAACTAATTTCATAAATTCCACTTTTCTCACAATTAGGAATCTTATCTTTGGGATTTCCTAAGATATTCCTCAGATTGTCTGATGACTTATAGACTAAGGTGAGGCCTACCTTATTAAATACCTTATTGAGACCCTTGCTATATTTCGGATTATATGGTATGGAGACATATTTGGTGTTATTTTCTTCGCGTGTAAAAAAGGTGGAATTCTGAATATTAAACCTAAATTTATGTCTATTTATTAGCTTATTTACTAAGTCATCGTCGTAACCATTAACTCTAGTTATATTTCTAATACGATTCCGTTCTTTATTGAAGTTTACTCTGTTCAGAGGGAAAGTGACCAAACGATGAACTAAAAAATGTAATGAGGCTAATTTATGTTGTTTGCAATGAAATGAATCATTAGGAATATATCTATCTGTTACTGTATCCTTCCTATAGATATCAAATTCTAATCTATTATTATTTTTAATAATTAAAATATCTAGAAAAGGCAATTGTCCTTCGTAAGTGAATTTAATGGAATCATACCGGCTATTTAATTTAGAAACAAAATCATTAATATTTGCTCTCTTTGTATCAAAAATCGCGAAAATATCATCCACATACCTATACCATACCCTTGGGAAATATTCGAATTCTTGACTGGCTTCGATTTCAAACTTACTCATGAATAAATTGGCTATGAAGGGTGACAAGCAATTACCCATAGCTGTTCCTTCTTTCTGAACATAAAATTGATTGTTATATGTTATATTATATTGTTTATGTTCAGAAAGTCTAGCATTGCCGAACATGCCCTTGAAGCTGATCATACTGTAACATTAGATAATCTAAGATTAATAAAAAATGTATCTGACAGGAGATTATTGAACGCATACGAAAGTATGGAAATCATAAAATGTAAAAGTAGTTTAAATAAAGAGAGAGGGCCTATTCCTTATAGTCCCCTCTACTGGGTACTTGACCGGAACTGAGGGCCTTGCCTATGTCATTAGTTCCGCTTAAGTAATTCAAGGGTTAGACTAAGTATAATTAGGGCAAATTTGTCGTTTTAGCTTTAGTCAATCATCGCTCCTGATGAAGCTAACATGGTTAGCGAAACGCGCGTCGAGTGCAAAAATAAAGTGTTTGGTGTAGTGGTGATATATACTGAGTAGCATCATTGTGCCAAAGATTCCACATTCCCAACTAAGACTATAAATTGAAAAAGAAATATGTTTGTGATAGTATGGTTGAGAAAATGGGACACACTGTTTTGCGGCTTCCTCCGTATTGAACATATGTGGCATCGAGTTAAATCAAAAATAAGGGCACAAAATGTTCCTCCTACTTTAAGCGTGTTAGTGTTTGAATTAGTAAAAAAAGTTTTAAATGATATACCTTGTGAAAGCTGGAAGAATTCCATCTAGCACATTGTTAGTAGTGAAACCGAATTAGGCTTAAGTTAAAATATATTTTTATTTATACAATATGTCCCCTCTTATAAACCCCATTCATTCAAACTGTATATTTGTACTTCTTATCTATTTGTTTTTACATGCACCTATAAATAAACATCTTCAAAAACACTTATAATTTTATTTATTTACATTAATGAATAAAATTCTTAAGTCCATCTCTGCAACCTACCATAAACAAAAAGTTAGAATTTTTATATTGCCCACTTAAAACGTCAAAAATCAGGATCTTATATTTTGGGACAAGCTATACCATTTTTTTTCGAAGAACCTTTAAATACTAAACAATATTAAATTTTTTTATGAAATCGAATTGCAAATTGCAAACTTTGTTAAAAATTTACCTGTTGCCGAATTTACACGTATTATTTATCAACAGGATGGCACTCCTGGCCGTAATGCTAGAGTAGTAATTACCTATTTAAATTTAACTTTTGAAAATCTTTAAATCGATGCCCATGATGCATGAGGGTAGCCGCCTCTTGAGCTCATCTACTCGAACCATATCAAAGAATGTGTATACAAGAGAACATTAAGAAATATTCAAGACCTTAGAAATAGGATTATTCAAATTATAGATTTTATAATGCCACTTGAAATCGAAAATGTCCTTCGTGAATTTCAAGAACGAGTTCATTTATGCCGGGAGGTGAATGCTCAGCGTTTTGAATATTTAAACTGTAAATAAGGTATAAGACATAATACATATTTTAAGATTAGTTTTTTTTTCGTAGAATCAAAAATGATCTAATATATAGGGTGTTTCATAAGAAATAATAAAGGTGATTTCGTTTCCTGCTAAACCGGACGTAATAGACACTTGTTTTTTACGGTCAGATTCTGAATTTATTTGAACCGTATGACTGCCTCCCCAATCCAGTCATCAAGGATGCCTTCGTGATCCACTCCTAAGCCGGCCGACAATATCCACAACCCTTAGACCCTTAACTGATAAAGACGATGATCCACTCCATCCACCTTAGCAGCAAGAAGAATGTAAACTTAAGTTAAGTTTAGCATAGGCTCCAGGTTACGTTAAGATAGTCATCAAACATGGTCTTTTTTACACATTACCATGACGGAGCGTGCCGGGGGGAGAACATTCTGCCCCGCTCCCTCGTAGAGTAGCGGGACGGAGTATCTCCCCTGGTGCGTTCTGCCTGTCGTAGAAGGCGACTAGAAGAACAACTTAAATGGTAGATGCCCAGATCCCACCAGGCATCGCCCGGCGTGACACCATTGCATCGGCTTAGGCTGCGTGAAGTTGCTTAACGTTTCGCGGCCCTGCCGATGTCCCCGGACTGTGGAACCAAATAGCATGATGAGGCACCTGGATACAAAAATTCAGGAGGTCAAATAACCCCCGTGTTCGGTTCTCCGGGTGGAGTTTTCAACAAAGTTTGTTTCTAATCTTTATTGAAAACTGATGACCTTGATTTTTTTTTATATACCAGATAATGCACTCGTGATAATTTTCGTTCAATCTACCCCCCGTGGAGAATATTCCAGAATTTTTTCAAAATTTTTTAAGCAGTACTTTTTGAAATAAGGTGGGGGGACAGCGATTTTTCGCGATTTTTTAAAAATAATGCAAAGAAAAGTATGCGCAAGTATTACATTATGTATATATTTTTTACTCGTGTTTTCACAAGCTTTCATTTGACACCACACTCGATGACCTAGTAAAATTTTTTTTTTTTTCACTTCCGGTTTCAGCCCCCAAAACTAACCCCTTAAGTCAAAATTTAACTTTCAAAACTACATGACTCTGATGAGGCCATCAATTCCTTTTTATTACAAAATTTCAACTTTCTATGACAAATAGTTTCGGAGAAAATCGGGTGTGGTGTGACAGACGGACAGACACCGAAGTCATCTTATAAGTGTTCCGTACGGAACACTAAAAACACTCTGTACATATTCCCTGACTTAATGCACGCAAACCTGATATAAATCCCTATTCAATATTAAAGTACGGTCGAGAACTTCACAACAAAAAATATTATATATATATATATATATATATATATATATATATATATATATATATATATATATATATATATATATATATATATATGTATATGTATATATATATATATATATATATATATATATATATATATATATATATATATTTATATGTATATGTATGTATATATATATATATATATATATATATATATATATATATATATATATATATATATATATATATATAACATATATATATATATATATATATATATATATATATATATATATACATATATATATATATATATATATATATATATATATATATATATATTTTACTCGTGTTTTCACAAGCTTTCATTTGACACCACACTCGATGACCCAGCAAAAAAAATTTTTTTTCACTTCCAATTTCACCCCCAAAACTAACCCCTTGAGTCAAAATTTAACTTTCAAAACTACACAACTCTGATGAG
Organism: Pachyrhynchus sulphureomaculatus; assembly: GCA_019049505.1. NCBI lineage: Eukaryota > Metazoa > Arthropoda > Insecta > Coleoptera > Curculionidae > Pachyrhynchus > Pachyrhynchus sulphureomaculatus. Next base: position 2,300,891 of record CM032452.1, on the reverse strand, counting down.
ACCATCAATTCCTATATTATTACCAAATTTCAACTTTCTACGACAAATAGTTTCAGAGATATGACAGACAGACAGACAGACACCGAAGTCCTCTTATAAGTGTTCCGTACGGAATACTAAAAATAATTGCAGTAAAAGGCAATATAAAGACTGAAGTAAGCCGGTATTAGTAATGAAGGTGCCCGAAAGAACTTTATCAATTGTCAATCGCAAAAATTGATCCAAGAGGAAATTTAAATACCATAAACAAAATCTTTCAGACATGACATAAGAGCGCAGCTTACTCAAAATATTGTATGCTGGATACGACCGAATATATTTAGTACAACCGCACAAGACGTTCCATAAGGTTCGATTACATTATTCCAAAGTTGTGTCACATAAATTACGTGATCTCTTGTCTGTCTCTGCTTACGGAAGCCATAATGGTAGCCGCTAAAATATTAAATCATTTGTGATACTTCCAACCACAGTAAATTATGCTAGCCTTCCAAAACCTTCAATATTAATGAAAACTGGTAGCTACTGGGCAAGGTCTTCTTGTCTTTTTTAGGTATCGGCTGGACTCTTGCACATTTCCAACAGGAAAATAAAATTCTTTTTTTGCAGGATAACTTAAAAATCCAATAAAAACTGGTACTAGTTTACAAATGTAATATATTAGATACTGGCGAAAATGAAAAAATAATGTCACTGCAAGCCAATATTTTGCCGATTTTTAACATTATGAATGTATTGTTAATTTTTGACGTACCTCGACAAACATTTGCTTTAATTTTTTTGTTTGCCTTTTAAATTAAGACCATACACACGTATGTTTATTGTGTTTTCGAAAACTAAGTGATGTCTCCTTGTCGAAAAGGTGCAGAAGTATGCATAGAGTAGCTAAATTTAGAATACAATTTAATGAAAGTTATTAAAAATATCAACATGCTGTTAGAATATTTGAATAAATTAAAAATGCAAATAACAAATTTTCGGTGTGGGATATTTACGGCATGTATTAAAAATTCTAAAAAATAAGAATCTTAGTTTAATTTATCATCGACGCAGGTTCATCTCAAGCCTAGCTTGGGAGATGCATGCCAGTGAGGCTGTATGTGAAAGTACGACATACTGGAAAAAACTTTATCAATTTTTTGGCAAGAACACACATATTGCAACAACTCCTAATCCAAAGTAGATATTACAGCAATTTATTAGTGTTGAAATAGTTTTTTTAGATCATTTTGTGCGACTGCATGCAACATAACACGTAGGCCGAAAGGTTTTTGGTCTGACACATAGAAGTCGCCCTTTTCAAAAAATTCATACGATTTTTAGGAAGTACCAACCTTCAAACGATATATGTCAAAATTTCATGACATTTCAACGATTAGTTTACAAGTTCCAGTGGTTTTAGTGCCGCTACTTTTGATATTTTCAAAACAATGGAAAAATTCGAATTTCGTGTTTTTTGATGGGAAAAAATACCGTTCAAGCAAAGCAATGGCTTAATAAGTGGTTACGGGGACTCTGCCCCTAGAAAATGACTCATCATTTACTGGTATGCTGAATTTAAAAGCGATCGTACAGACACAAATGACGCTGAACGCTCTGGACGCTCAAATGAAGTGGTAACACGGGAAAACATCAAAAAAAATCCACAAAATTGTTTTTGATGACATAAAGTGAAACTGCGTGAGATAGCTGACACCCTAAAGATATCAAAGAAACATGTTGGTCATACTTTGCATGAACATTGGGGCATGAGAAAGCTCTATTCGAAATGGGTACCGCGTTTGCCCAGAGTGGACCAAAAACAACAACGTGTTGATGATTCTGAGCGCTGTTTGGACCTGTTTAAGCGGAATAAAAAGGATTCTTTCATACGGCATGTGACAATGGAGGACACATGAATCCACGACTATACACCGGAATCAAATCAGTAGTAGCTGAGTGAACAGCAGCCGGTAAAAGCAGCCCGAAGCGACCAAAGACACAACAGTCGGCTGGGAAAGTTTTGGTCTCTATATTTTGGGATGCTCATGGAATAATTTTCATCGACTATGCTGAGAAGGGAAAAACCATCAATAGTGAATATTATATAAAGTTATTAGTGCGTTTGAAGGCAGCAGTCTCAAAAAAAACGGCCCGAAATGAACAAGAAAAATGTGCTTTTTCATCAAGACAACGCACCGTGTCACAAGTCAATGGTTATGATGGACAAATTGCATGAATTGAAGTTCGAATTGCGTCCTCATCCAACGTATTCTCCAGATTTGGCTCCTAGCAACTATTGTCTATTCGCAGACGTCAAAACATGCTCTCAGAAATAAGATTTGGCTCCAATGAAGAAGTTATCGCCTGTTTTGAAAGCAAAGACAAATCCTTCTACAAGAAAAGTATAGAAATGTTAGAAAAGCTGATGAATTAAGTCGAACTGTGCAAAAAAAAAAATCTTCTAAGTAACTATATCAAAAACTTTTCAACCTACGTGTTACGTATAGAAAACTATTGAGTGAATGTTATGCGCTTGAACAAACATGCTTTTTACTTCAGTCAGACTTTTGGGAAGAGTGAAAAGTTTCTAAATCGGGTTAATAATGGAAAATAATATTCAGGTCAGAGACTTATGAATCTTTTATATGTTAGCAATTCATAGTTTGACCAGTTTTGATATACCGATGGTTATCGATATGTCGAGTTACAGTACCGGAATTCAAAAATAATCTCTATGTCAATAGTTTCCAACAACCATCAATTATCGACAGTTATTAATAGAGACCGGATTATATGCATGTGCATATTTTCATATGCATTTGCATATTTAGACCATTCTCACCGATTATTGCATATTTTACCCAAAATCTAGTAATGATGCATATTTTCCCTATATTTACAATATTTCTCGGCATTACTAGGCAATTGAATTGCTCAGGGTATTGTTAATGACGCCGTCTGGAACCGATGTTATCGCCGGAACATTACCTGCAAAGTCTAAACATCGATTAGGTTATAGTGCCAAGGGAATACCCAAAATTACGACGGAATTTGATTCCTTTGTTTCTTGGTCGGGATATTAAGTGATAAGTAGTTAGTTTCTGAGAATATTTGTTTGAGCGTGGATCAAATAAACAATTTTCTCGAAGACGAATTTTTATTTTAAAACAAGATATCAGTTTTAACATTATTATTGACGCGCTTGCATCAGTGTAGTCTTTTTGCAATTTTTAACGTGTTGTGTTAAAGTTTAACGTGCACCATTCCACCCGCAAAAAAAGTGTCTCTTCGTGGGTAGCTGATTATCCTGGAACATTTACATACGACGGAAATGTTTTATATTGTCGAGTTCGCGAGAAAAAGGTTTCGTGCACAAAAAAAGTTTCAAATTAACCAGCATGTCAAGACAAGTCTTCATATCGCAGGATGGCAAAAAAAAGGCCCACGACAACAACTTATAACAGCAGCAAGTAGCAGTGATTCCACTTCTATAGGCAAACAAAAAAAACCACTTTAACATGGATTTATGTGAAGCATTGCTTGCAAGTAATATTCCTCTCCACAAACTTACAAATCCTACATTCAAAGATTTTCTGCGAAAATTTTGCTTGAATTAAAAAATACCAGACGAATCAACACTGCGTAAAAATTACATACCAACAATTTGCCAACATGTTCTGGAAGAAATACGTAATGAACTTAAGGATGACATTATTTGGATTTCAGCTGATGAAACTACCGACAGTTGTGGTCGCTATATTGCGATTTTAATTGTGGGTGCATTAAGATTAGAGCCTTCTTCTTTCTATTTGGTGGCCTGTAAAGAACTTGACAAGACAAATCATTCTACGATCGCCAGATTTGTGAATGAGAGTATTAAAAAAAATATTTCCTGAATCTTCTGCAGATGAAAGAGTGTTTATATTTCTCTCAGATGCTGCTCCCTATATAATCAAGGCAGCCAAAGTCCTCCAAGTATTTTATCCAAATTTAATTCATGTGACGTGCTTTGCTCACGGAGTCCATCGACTCGCTGAAGATGTACGATCCACGTTTGGAAATGTAAATAAACTGATTTCATCAGCAAAGAAAGTGTTTCTTAAGGCACCTGCTCGCAATAACGCCTATAAAGAAAAACTGCCAAATGTGCCTTTACCTCCCGAACCAGTGGTAACTCGATGGGGAACATGGATTGAAGCTGTACTATTTTACAATGAACATTTCGAGGCCATCAAAGGTATAGTAAATGACTTCGATAGTGCAGAGGCTATGGCAGTTCGTCAATTCAAGGAAGCATTTAACGATTCTGATATTAATAAAAACATAGCTTTGATTAGCACTCACTTTTCCCACATACCTGCGGGTATTAAAAAGCTTGAAACTCGAGGTTTAGCGTTGACCGAATCAATTCAGTTAATGAATAAAATCCGTCAAATAAACTCCACATTGCCAGATGTATTCCCGCGTAGAGTTTAAACAAAAGTTTGTAAAAATTTTGTGCAATAACCCAGGCTTTGAACCTTTGTGTCAAATTGATAGTTTTATTAATGGGACGGGTGAACTTTTGCCAGAAACAATAAGTGCTAACATAGCACCCAAATTCAAATACTGCCCAGTTACCTCAGTGGATGTGGAACGGTCTTTTTCCACTTATAAAAATATTTTAAGTGATCGAAGACCCAATCTTACTACCCAACATTTGAAACAATACCTTATTGTTTACGTGTACAAGAATACAAAAGTTAAATAATATTTAAAAATGTTAAATAATTGTTAATTAAATTTAAACATCGTCGATAACTTGTTAATTTTATGCTGATTTTGAAATAAAAAACTAAAAATTACTACTTTTATTATTATTTAATATTGCATATTTTGACCCTTTTCATGCATATTTTACGCATTTTTCATACATATTTGCATGCATATTTCAAGATTCTTATGTTGCATATAATCCGGTCTCTAGTTATTAACAACTATAGATTATCGATAGTTATCAATATATCGATAGCTATTGATATATCGATAGCCTGAGGAAAGAAAGGGATTTTGAATAGGTAGTTGTTGTTACATCAATTACTATCGATATACCGATAACCATAGATACGTAGGTAATGATTGCTATATATGGTTAGATTAAAATTATCGATCGGTGGATTCTCATAGGCTATTGATAGGTAAAATCCATTATCGCCATCCCTAATTGGAACAAATCCACGATAAACACCTTTGCTATTCTATGTCACCATAGCTTTCATTTTTTGATTAAAGTTTTCCTGTTTTGTTGGCTTACATTCTGCACTTTGACACTTGTTTTGCCATATTGAAACTACCATATCTACGTGATAATTGATTTCAAGGAATTTAGGTTGTGTTCCTGTAGATGTTTAACTTTTCCTCCATCATTTTCGTTGCCATCACCTGCCAAGAATTTACGAACGGTAACGACAGTGAATCATTTCTTATCTTCGAGTTGTTCTCCTAATTCCAAAAACCTTTTTTGCCATTTAAAAAACTATTTCTATAGTATTATGATCAAGTTTGCGTTCAATTTAATTACAGCCTGTTCTTTCATATTATAATTTCTACTATGAAATTTGTTGTCTTCTTAAACAAAATAACGCATCTCAGTCATCTGTCAATAATTCATGCTAAAATAGCTTTAAAATGAATAACTCCATATGAACTGTGAATGAACTAGGAGAAAAATATATCAAATTTATGAAACATATAGAATTGATTATAATAAACTTTTGTGGTTCAGTAATTTGGAAAATTGGAATATAACAAGATATAATGATATTGATGACAGTATTAACCATCTAGTAAAGAACGTAAATAATGTGATAGAAAAATCTAAGAAAGCATTAGTTCATAGGATCAGAAAGGATAAGGCTAGAAAACCATGGACACCTGGTGCGATTATTGAGTCATGCAATACCAAAAGTACTTTATACAAAAAATGGCAAAAAGCATCCAAACGATGATAAACTAAAAACAGAATATAAGACGTATGCCAATAAACTGTACCTAATTATAGATAACGCCAAAGAATTATATGAGAGAAGTAAAGTAGATTCATTTGGTAACGATAGTAAAAAACTATGGCAATACGTAAAAGAAAAAATAGGAAATACTAACAAAAAACGAGAGGCAGTAAAAGTGTTAGTGACTGAGACGGGAAAAAATCGAAAACGGATATGATATTGCAAATCATTTTAATGAGTTTTTTAGTGGTATTGGAGAAAAGCTTGCCAAAGAAATTCCGAAAAGAAACCAATCAAAAGAAGGTTTGCAGTTCCTTGTTTTTGAGACCTACCATTGCTTATGAAATTAAACCAGTTAAAAAATAAGGCAGGGGGTGTAGATAATATACACACGAGGGTCATTAAAAAAATAAGCAGTTTATTGTAGAGCCACTTGCACATATAATGAACATGTGTTTTGAGAGAAGAAAATGTCCCAATCACTTCAAAATGGCAGAAATAGTACCAATCCACAAGAAAGGCTCAAAGACAGAAGCAACAAACTATAGGCCTATTTCCTTAATATCAAATTTTGCTAAAATATTTGAAAAAATACTCCACGATAGACTCACAAATTTTCTAAATAAGCACAAGATGATATCAAACAGGCAATATGGGTTCAAAAAAAGTGTTGGTACAAGAGATACTTAAGCATTTGAATCTGACTTTTTGTATAGTAATCTAGATAAGAGCAAACCAATCATAGCTGTTTTTTTTGGACCTGGCCAAGGCTTTTAATACAGTAACCCATAAGATATTATTACAAAAACTAGAGTACTATAGTATAAGGGGTGTTACGCATAAGCTTGTCAAAGATTATCTTACAGACAGAACACAAACTGTAAAAATAGGAAATTATAATAAAAGTAGTTTTAGAGACGTGAAAATTGGAGTACCATAAGATACTATTTTAGGGCCTTTACTTTTCCTCATTTGCATTAATGATTTGTTTGAGACTCTGCCAATGGATAGAATAGTCTCGTATGCTGATGACACTATTATTTTATGTACTGAGAAGAACTAGACAAAAACAGTCATACAAACAAAAGCATTCTTGGGCAAAGTATACTTGTGGTTGAATATAAATCAACTTTCTTTGAATGTTACAAAAATAGTACACGTTACATTTGCCAATTACACACACTCTTGACAATAAATACACAAGAATTGAAGAGAGTTGATGACACTAAATATTTAGGGGTAACAATTGATGCAAATATGAAATAGAAAAAAAATATAGAAAATATTGTCAAGAGAACTAGATATTTGATATATATTTTTGCAAAACTAGTAAAGATCATGGATAGAGACACTTTGCTCAGGACATATCATGGCTTTTTAATGGTATTGCAAGCTATGGAACAGTGGCGTGGGGCTCTTCATATGATAATGCAATGGGATCTCTTGCACGTAATCAGAAAAGACTAGTAAAAATTATTAATAAAGCTAGATCAATAACTGTTAACAAGAAACTATCCTTATGCATAATTATGCGAATATGCGTGATGAGTACACCACCTCAAAAAAGATTACCAGAAACAAAAATATTGCAAGGGTTTATCTAGAAGTAGGAAAAAAGAGTCATGTGTATGTGGCAACTGAATTTTTCAATAAGCTTTCAAATAAACTTAAAAATATATCTGAGAGTAACAGAGTTATCAAGAACAAACTGAAAAAATGGGTTTTAGAAAGTTATTAATAAGACAAGTATTTAGAAGTCTTAACTTTTCTTTCAAGTGATATAAATTATTTTACTCATTATTCTTTTCATTTTAAGTTTAATTTTTTTAATTTTGTAATGTTTCATTATTAATATTAAGTTTTTGTTATGTTTTTACCCAAGCCTGCATACAGGTATGACCTACTGCGGGCTCCAGGCTTCTGGAATACTTTGTTTTTGTATTTGGATTATGAATAAATAATTAAATAAATATTATTAACGACCAATAATATAGCTCTCGTCAGCCAAGATCAGCAGGAGGTATTCTTACTTATATAACACATGTTTAGAACTACGCAACTGAACACCTTGCAGAATCTCGAGCGGTTGCACTTGATATTTCCAAGGCATTCGATCGTATTTGGCACGATGGAAGTTCTGTTTATGGCTCTCGTGCTTCCTCAGTAACCATTCTTTGAGAATGGCAGTCGACAGATTTGTTTCTAACACCTTCACTATCAGTGTTGATCTGCTTTAAGGCTCTATATTGTCTCCTACTCTTTTTCTCATTCACTTTAAATGCTCGAATATCTGATACTCATGCAAATATTCGCAGAGAATAGGAAGTCGCTCGTTAACAAAGAGCTAGAAGAAATTCTATCTTGGAGTGACAGTAACCAAGTAGAATTTAACGCTACAAAAACCTAGGTGGCAGTTTTTTCCAAAAAGGTTAATGTTGCTGAACCCGACATAATTATGTCGGGGCACTTCATCGTCACTCAATTTGTTGGGCTTTAATTTGAAAGCAAATATGTCTATGTACGAACACTATGTATCATTAACCAAATGTATAAAATTATTGTACGCAGAGTTTTTCATTAAATAGGGTAAAAATAATATTCAGTTGCTTTTACAATGCGGCTAAATATTGAAAACAGAAATGTAAACTAGTGTTGATGCTAGAAACTTTTTTTCAGCTTATATAACTCAAAAACAGAACTTATTCAGGGAACTGTGATGTGGGTGACTTCACCTACATAATTTAAAATTCTGTTACATTAGATTGTGACATGATAAAAGGAACAAAAAAATCATTGTTTATTTAAAAGATATCTTATTTAAGAATAGGGTTTCCCATAATTTTCATTTATTAGAGTCTTAACTGTTTTTGCTATAATAATATTTAAATTGTTTAGTTAAAGAAGGTAATTTTACGGTCCGAAGATACAATTTATTTTATGGCATTCCAAGCGAGAAATTAATTTAAAATACCTACGTCTTTTTTTGTCGCTCAAGGATTTTTTAAAGGATCCAAAAGAGTGTACATATACAATTTTGACAATAATATGTTTTGAAGGGCTTCGTTATACCAAACAAAATATAGGTTTAAGTAATAGGTAATAATATAATAATAATAACTTGACTATAAAGGGTTTTGTACCATCCAACTTTCAAGACCATTACTCCTATTTAAACGATCAGTCATACAAAATCTTGAAAAGCGCGTAAAGCCATCCCCAGAGGAACTTCTTTTGACATATTTACAGCTAAGATCTGACATTTTCCTCTACATATGATTTGTGTTAAAATTGAAAATAATGTAAGAATAACATATTTTATAAAAAGGACACATAACTCGATACATCTAAAGTTAGTTATCAATATATCGAGTAACGACAAATGAATTTAATAATTATCGATATATCGATAACTATCGATATGTCGATAATTATCGGCGAATTGATAACTATCAATGCACCGATAGTTATATCGAGAGTTATGGACATATCGGACGATATCGATAATTATCAATATATCAACAATTATTGATATATCCATAGTTATTAATATAGCGATAGTCATCACTTACTTTCACTCTCCCCATATTCCATGTACTACATGAAAGGCTCTACTAGCTAAACCAAGGAATAACCACAACACCGAGAAGGCAACAGTCAGCATAGCGCCAGAACCCGTAATTACCAGTAATACAGGCACCCAGCCGGCAAACACCGATGCCCGGACGAACACCTCCGACCCCCCCCTACCTACAATCTGCGTAGACGCCCACCTATAAAAGACGGCGTCCGCACTTCGGTTTCTCAGCTAGCGTCGAGTGACAGCAGCAGCAAAATCACAGTATCGAGTAGCAGCAGCAGCAAGAGCACTTGAAAATGCCAAATGCAAATTCATTGTTAGAAGAACAAATTGAAACCCGGAATTTTAATGTATTATATATATATATATATATATATATATATATATATATATATATATATATATATATATATAAGTGTTAAACGACGTAAAATGTTTATTTTAAATTTTATAAATTGTGTTATATATTACTTGAAAAGAACTCATGGTTTTTGAGCAATATTACTTCCGGAAAAAAGGTTGTGTCTAAAAATAGATAATAATAGATTTTACTAGATTAGACGATGGTAACCTACCTATCTCTTTAATTTATCAGTATATCGATATTTTTGGGATCTTTACTGAAAACTGAAGGCATTGAAATTTTTGTTCTCTTTTATATATCAGGTCAATTATTAAATTTACGTTTAATCTACACCCTATAGACAGTATTCCAGAATTTTTTCAAAATTTCTAGATCAGTACTTTTCGACATAAGGAGGGACATCAATTTTTCGCGATTTTTAATAAATTAAAACTACAGATAGGTAGGTTACCATGGTCCATATATAAGTAAAATCTATTATTAGCTGAGGTGTGATATTTTTCACAAATACAATACTCTAAAATTCTACTTTTCGTATTCCAGAGACTCTACAACGTGACGAGGTGCTAAAATCTCGGAGGATTGTTTTTCACAAACATAAAACTTCCTTAGCAAGTGAAGCCATTTTTTTTCAAATCAGATAAGCTAATAATCACATACTCAAGAAAATAAAGCTTGTAGGAACTATCGAGAAATAAAATAGATAATAAATTACTTTTTCCATAAGATTTTTCAAAAAAAAATAAAAAAAATGTATTTAATTAACCCGGTTCTAGAAAAATTATGACTAAATACATTACTACTCAGTATATATCACCACTACACCAAACACTTCATTTTTGCACTCGACGCGCGTTTCGCTAACCATGTTAGCTTCATCAGGAGCGATGATTGACTGACTGTCAATCATCGCTCCTAATGATGCTAACATGGTTAGCGAAACGCGCGTCGAGTGCAAAAATAAAGTGTCTGGTGTAGTGGTGATATATATTGAGTAGTATCATTGTGCCAAAGATTCCACATTCCCAACTTAACTAAATACATTGTTAATACCATAAGACAAGTTTGACCCAAGCATAGAGCTTGGCTTGGGGCTGCGGAGTTTGTCGATTTTACCTTTACTTAAGCTATAGATAACTAAAAAATATATCATTTTTTCTTAGATTTTGAGTTATGCTCTGAGCAGAATGAACAGACAGGTAGACAAGAGGGTTTAGCTTAAGGTTTTTTTTTTCTTAAATTTTATGTGGTTTTGGTATATTAAACTGTAAGAAACAAACAATATTAATTACTTAACTATTTTGTACACCGAATTTGCGTTTTTTACCACAAAACGTAACGGCGAAATTAGTTATAGTAAGACTTATATTTCTGTCCATCGGAATATTGGCCCATCTGTCTATCATAGGCAGTTCTTAGGTTTTTAGCGTAAAGTTTGGAAGAGAAGTCAAGATGTTTGGGATTAGACCGTATCAAATTGAAATGTTCCCAAGTTTCATCCTCGATTAGAATAAGCATGTTTAGGACTCTATACTATTGCGGCAAAGTGAAAAAAATTTAATTTAGAATTACGCTACTTCTTTATTTTGCAAAGTAGTCAACAGACGTACGTGAAAAGTTTGGAAAAATGTACAAAAAAATGCTAGAAATTTGATGTAGCGAGAATTCCATGGAATCACTAAGTAAATAAGTTTTTTGGATGAGTAACCGCTTGGGAACTAGTTATTCTCTCAAAATAATACAACTGACTAAAGTGTATTTGTGTGGAGTTGATAGCAGAATTCTTTTATTGTAGATGCAAATTCATGTTGGGGTGCGCCCAAAAAAAAAAGAGATTTTTTATTCATTTTACCGAATTTTGCTACCTGTTTTGAATTATTTTTAAGGGTTCACCCTATTTTCGGCAGGAAACCTCTACTATACAATAGAATCATAAAATGTAAATGAGGGTTCATCGGTAGCATAGCCATCCGGGCGTAACCTGCTTTTAGTGTTTAATAAATAAAATTATCTTAAAACTAATGTTATAGAAATATAAGATTTATTACCAAAATTTTTTAATCTATAGATCTATGTATATATACAAATTCACAATTCACGGCATATATACAGTACTTTACAATCAAAAACAATCATCATCTTCAAAATCTGAAGACTCGACTTCTCTTAAATTGATAATTAAGGGTTCTACTTCCCCAGTTGCTTCGATGTCTTCGTTAAGTTTCCACATTTTATTTTCTTCTTCTATAACATATCGAATGGCATTTTTCTAATTATCTTCTTTGATTCTCTCTATTCCGGCGAGTAACAATTGCCTTACGTTTTGAAGTTTGAACGTAGTGTTTTTCCTTGCAATGAAACTTTTCATTTGTGCCCAAATTAGCTCTATGGGATTCAATTCGCAATGATACGGATGTAAGCACTGTGATATTCTGTTCCTTTGCCATCTCATCGACAACGTATTTCTTGAACTGTGCCTTATTTTGTTTCACAATTTTGAGAAATTCCTCTTTTAACATACCATCTTTATGTTTGAGATTTTTATCTCTTATCCATTAAAGAATATCCACTTTCTTCCATGAATTTGTCGGGTGTCGTTTTAATAACCGAGAATGGTATGGGGCATTGCCTAATACTATAACTGATTCTGCTGGTATATATTCAAACATTTGTTGGGAGTACTCCTCAAAAACATCGGCCGTCATCTCCTCATGGTAATTTTAAGTTGACTTTGATTCGAATTCCAACAAGCCACCGTCGAGAAATCCGTTTTTACTACCTATATGTGCTATAATTAGCCTAGCTTGTTTGGCACTCTTAATGGGTCATTCCATGCCAAATCGACCACTTTTGACCCCGACCCCTTTCGATTTGGCTGAAAGTTTTTTTATCTTTTTCTACCCTATGAAAAACGGTTCTCAGAATTTTTTCAAATTTTTTTTACCCACCTCAAAAAAAGTTATGAATTTTTCAAAAAAATGGCTCTTTTTTTTCAAATTGCCATAACTTTGTCAAAAATTGGCCGATCGAGACGTTTTTTTTTTTTCAAAATTTTCGTAATTAAATGTACTTTTTAAAAAAAAAATACAAAAAAATTTTTTAGATAATAGAATCTATGAAATTTTTGCCTTTTTTGAGAAAAACCGTCAATTTTTTGAAGTTCGCCATTTTTCATATATTTTTTTTTTTCTTAAAAAAAACTTCAATCAATTCTGCAGTTATCCCCGCCAATCCAAGAGTGGACCGAATTTTTTTTCTATTTTTTTTTTAATTGAAAAAAAAATTTCAGTTTTTCATAATTTTTTAATTTTTTTTTAGAAACTTTGTTTATGTAATAAAATAAATGCAAGTAAATGATTTCACAGTATATTATACTTAATTTATAGTCTAAACTTACAACTAATGACTAGGATTCACGTTTGATACGATTAACATTCACTGTTTTTAATACTAATTCAACAAATAATTTATTTCATTTTTCTTTGGCGTTTGAATAATTTTGTTCACTATAATTGTGTTTCACACTATAAAATAATTTCCTAAGCATATTATAATAAATTTTAATCTGACATAAATAGTATTCAAATTCAGCACATCAATTAGATCGATAAGCTAGGGCATGATAATCACAGACTTACCTACGGCCAATTCACTAAATACACGCGAATCTATTCTATTTCATAAGCCTACCACCACTTTATATTGAGATCCAAAACAGAACCTATGTAACACATGGGCTGAAAAGTCCCGGGCCTAACAAAGAAAACACGGTTTTTTTGGTTCAAAATTAGCTTTATTCATCAACGTAAACTCCATCAAGAGCAACGCAATCATTCCAGCGCCGCTCTAACAATGGCCAAACACTGCTCAGAATCATCCACACGTTCTTGTTTTTGATCAACAGTGAGCAAACGCGGCATCCACTTTGAACAGAGCTTTCTCCTAGTCAAATGCTCATGCAATATAAAGCCAACACGTTCTTTTGATATCTTTACGATGTCAGCTAACTCACGCAACTTCACTTTTCGATCATTCAAAACGATTTTATGGATTTTTTTGATGTTTTCTGGTGTTACCGCCTCATTTGGACGTCCACTGCGTTCTGCATCATCGGTGTCTCTACGACCACGTTTGAAGTCAGCAAACCAACGTTTTATTGTTGTTTCTGATGGAGCGGAGTCCCCATAACACTTTTCAAGCTATTGCTTCGCTTGAACGGTATTTTTTCCCATCAAGAAGCAGTGTAAAATTAAAACACGAAATTGTTTTTGATCCATTGTTTTGAAAATAACAAAAGTAGCGTCACTCTTAGCACAATAACTCACAAACTAATGAATAGAATATCATGAAATTTTAACAGCTGTCTTTTGAAGGTTAGTATTAACTGAAAAAAAGGTGACTGCAATAAAACTAGCGCCATCTATGTGTTAGGCCCGGGACTTTTCAGCCCATGTGTTATCTGTCATGTGTTTCAGTGTTTATTGAAAGTGTTTTGTTATCACGTTTGTTGAAAAAGAACAATTTATAGAAAAATCATCAATCAGTATAAAGTGGTGGTAGGCTTATGAAATAGAATAGATTCGCGTGGATCTAGTGAATTGGCCGTAGGTAAGTCTGTGATTGTCATACCCTAGCTTATCGATCTAATTAATGTGCTGAATTTGAATACTATTTATGTCAGATTAAAATTTATTATAATATGCTTAGGAAATTATTTTATAATGTACATGTAAAACACAATTATAGTGAACAAAATTATTCAAACACCAAAGAAAAATGAAAAAAATTATTTGTTGAATTAGTATTAAAAACAGTAAATCTTAATCGTATCAAACGTAGAATCCTAGTCATTAGTTGTAAGTTTAGACTATAAATTAAGTATAATATACCGTGAAATCATTTTGTTGCTTTTATTTTATTATATAAACAAAGTTTCTAAAAAAAAAATTAAAAAATTGTGAAAACCTGATTTTTTTTTTTCAATTAAAAAAAAATAGAAAATTCGGCTCACTCTGGGATTGGTGGGGATAACTGCAGAATTGATTGAAGTTTTTTTTAAGAAATAAAAAATATAATAAAAAATGGCGAACTTCAAAAAATTGACGGTTTTTCTCAAAAAAGGCAAAAATTTCATAGGTTTTATTACCTACAAATTTTTTTGTATTTTTTTTTTAAAGTACATTTAATTACGAAAATTTTGAAAAAAAAAACGTCGGGATCGGCCAATTTTTTACAAAGTTATGGCAATTTGAAAAAAAAAAGAGCCATATTTTTGAAAAATTCATAAATTTTTTTGAGTTTGGTAAAAAAAATTGAAAAAATTCTGAGAACCGTTTTTCATAGGGTAGAAAAAGATAAAAAAAACTTTCAGCCAAATCGAAAGTGGTCGATTTGGCATGGAATGACCCTAATGTTTTTGTCAATCCAGAAATTTTTCACTGTGTCCCTCATTAACTCAAGTCTCGTCTAAATAACAAATATTTCTTTCTTCGGCTCGAAATTTTCTGATTGCTCGTAGATCTTCTCTTCTCCAACAAATTATTTCTGTTTTATCAGTAAGAACAGATTTTCTACTGTGTTTTTCCCAGTGAAAATTCAGGTTATGAAGGATTTTCCATAATTTCCATTATTTAAAATCTGATAAATCCTGGTCTTCTCTGATTTCTTGCAAAACTTTATGTAGTGTAGGCATTTCTTTCTTAATAAAAAAATAGTGTACCTTCCTTCGTATTTCGTTTTTGACGTCTTCATTGACCTCTAAGGGCTCCTTTCCTTTGGATTCTGAGGTTCGTTGCAAGGACCACGTTTCCTTTCTTTTAGAAATCTATAAATAGTTGCTGATCCAACTCCCGTCATGTTGGCACAGGTTTCCACAATTTCACGAACTCGGGTTGTTGATGCACTAGGGCATCGTTGACGTTAAGTATCATTGTTTTTTCTCGCAGGGAAAATGCAGATTAACAGACTCCGCGAAATTTGACCGGAGCAAAGCTGAAAGCTGAAACTTGAAGCCATCGCTATTCTGATTTAAACTGAGCATATTATAAGTTTTTGCTTTATTTTTATACTTACACAGAATATTTTTTTTGCATACTTAGGTATTTAGGCCCCTACCTACCGACAAGTACTTTGGTTAATTATATTCCAATAACTGCTAAAATCCCAAATAATTTTATTGTACCTATTATCATTACGCTTTACAACACTGTAGATTTCTAGTTCTTAAGAATTGTTAATTGTACTCGTTTAGGCCTTTATCATACAAATAAGATTTTTAGTTTCATCATTTACTTATTAAAATAAACTTTGAAATGCGTTAAATTATATTTCTTTATTTATTTATTTATTTATTATCAACGGTAACACCATTTTTACAACAAACATCGACAATATGCAAGAGAAAAAAAAAACGATGTGAATGAACAATATAATTAAAGCTAAATCTAAAACTAATAGGTCAGAATGCAGGGTATTACAAATCTAAATTAATCATTCTAAAGATAAACAGTACTAGACATATAATACAATACCAATAGGAAACTACCCGAAAATTAAAGAAACTCTATAGCGAGGTCAGTGGCTTGACCATATTTTTAAATCGGTGTACTGGGCCATCAATTGGCAAATTATATTTATCAAAATTACGCTGCATTCTAAAAATTGGACTATGCAAGCCATAGTTTCTGGTGACATTAGCTGGGTAAAATAACGACCTGGTGCGGGTACGATGTACGGTATGAAAAGATAATTTACTAAGTAAGTACTTACAGTCTATATACCCATTTAGTAGTTTAAATAAGAGATGTAGTTCAGTTTGCATTCGTCTGTAATGAAGACTGCACATTTTGTACCAGGTCATAGTTGGTATGTCTCTCAGTTAAAGGAATTTTCAGTTTAAAAGAACAGATACGTAAGAATTTTTTTTGGACACTCTCCAACTGATTAATATGGACATTATAAAAAGGAGAGCACACCGGGCTTGCATACTCCAAAATCGGTCGAACGTACGAGCAATACAATAATTTAAACACATTACATGAAAAATCGGCACTATATTTATCAATAAAACCCAAACACATACCGGCTCGCTGCACCACACTCATTTGATGGCCGATGAAGGATAAAGAACAATCAAACATCACACCAAGATCCTTAATCTCGTGTACCCGTTTTAAAATGGTTGTATTTATAGTATAATCAAACTGCATAGGACTTTTTAATCTGGAAAATGATATACAGGAACATTTATCAGTATTCAGACTTAAGCCGTTTAAAGTTGTCCATTGGAAAAATATGTCAACATCCGCTTGCAAAACAAGACTGTCTACAGGACTAGAAATAATTTTGAATAATTTCCGATCATCGGCAAACATGAGAAAGGAAGTATTGGTCAGGAAATCCCTCAAGTCATTTAGAAATAAGAGAAACAAAAGGGGGCCGCAGTGAGAGCCCTGGGGAACGCCCGAAGGCACTATACTTAGGTTAGAGATATAATTATTTATTCTTACACTTTGCTGACGGCCCATTAAAAAACTCTCCAGCCAACGAAGAATGTGAATGCCGAACCCAAGCGACCCAAGTTTGCTCAACAATAACCGATGGTTCACTTTGTCGAACGCCTTGGAGAAGTCAGTATATATGGTATCAACCTGACAGCCCCTCTCAAATGCGCCCAACAGGTAATCCTCATATGTCAGAAGATTAGATATACAGGAGCGAGAACGCTGAAAGCCATACTGTTCATCCATGATCACCCGCCTACAGTGCCAAGAAAGACAAGAAGTGACCAATGAGTCAAAAAGCTTTGGTATGGTCGACTGTATGCAGATACCCCTATAACTGGTCACGTCGCTACGATCACCAGATTTAAAAATTGGGGTTATATAGGAAGTTTTCCAATAATCAGGAAATACTTCCAAATCCAGTGAGAGATTGAACAGGAAGTGAAGTGGTTTCTTAAGGTGCACACACATTTCTTTAATAATAGAGGCGGGACACCATCAGGCCCACTTGAGGTTTTAGACCTGAGCGACATCAGTTCATTAAAAACATCAATCAAACTAATAATCACGTTATTTAATGTTATCAATATAGCATACTGTAAAGTTTAGAAGGCATGTAATAAAATATTTTTTAGAAAGTCGTACTGTTGTATAGAGATAGAAAATAAAGGTAATTAAAACTAAAAATGCAAATAATTGGAAGAGTAATTTCGGACGCTTATGGTTTATGACATTTTAATGTTTATAACCCATGTTGTGTGCTATCAACTCCAAACAAACGGACTTTAGTTTTATTTATGGGACTATTTACAATTCTTTTTAATAAAATGAATATAAAATATTTAAAAAAGCCTTTGCTAATATTATTCTGACACGTATCTAAATTAATTTATTCAATAAATTAACACTAAATTATTAATACAATTTACCATTGAACATCTTTGTCATGTCACACCTTGTAAAGAAAAAAAATACCGGTACCATAATAGTACGTACGTACTTTATGTTTTTATTTGTGCTTCCCACTATTTAATTTGCACACAATTAGCAATTTGAATGCTCACGTGTCGAATGTCCTCTTGAAAATAACATAATTATGTCAATGATGGTCCTTGCTTTTAAAATTATAACCATTCTAGAATAAATCAAAAACAAGGTACGCAGGGGAATGTATATTAAAACCTTTTTTAACTTGAGAACCCACCTATTTAACTCTTAAATAGTTGCTAAAGAGTTTGAAATATTTACCGTTAACAGAGCATACTTTTTCAGTAATTTTTTTTACAATTTATTAGCAAAACTACGCATCTAGTTCTTAACGAAGGCGAAATTTTAATCTCTTGTGACGTTAGTTCCTTACTCCCTAGTGCACGAATACCTCACACTATGGTTTCAGGAGTTACTTGGAATGAATGATCTCGAAGAAAAAATATTCCTAAATACTTAATTTTGTCCAAACTTTGCATGAAATATAATTGCACATTACTACAATTGCTGATTACGTTTCATGGCAAATTTTTTCATGAATAAGCTTGAAAGGGAGGCTAATCAAGAATATATACCGGGTGACACAGCCAACATGTAACACCCTGTAATTTTTTTATTTTGAAAATTACATATTTGCATTTTTAAATACCAGAATGGGATATTATTAGGCTTTTTTATCAATTAAGAAATATTTTTAACTACTTCCGGTTTGACCGGAAGTGACTGCAACCTTCTTATTTTTAATGGAACCCTGTATATTTTTTATCAATCTCAATTTACTTTGAAATTCTCTTTCCAACGATGTATCACAAGTTGATATTTGTTTGACAAGTGGCCGGAAAAAACTGATTTAAACTCTTAGACTTGGCGGATATACTAGCAATTGTTTCGTTTTATCTCACTTTGGAAAGAATTTGAGACTATCCATTTATCGTGCCATTTTCGCGAGTCTCAGTGGCTCCTACACAATTTTATGCTTTACATTTAGTTACAGAATTTTCTCTTTAAATAATGATCAATATCACCGAAATTAAGATAGGAACACATATTTTTTATTTAACCTAATTACACATTACAGGTTTTTTGCCAACCTACATCTAACAGAACTATCCAATACCAATTGGATTTAATGTTATTTTCAGAAAATAAACCGTTTTATTATGCAATAATGTGACATCAACAAGTTCCAATACGGACTTAGTAGGCTGTGATAAAACAGATGAACCGAAAGTCGTGGTTGCTGCTTGTTACCAAAATGGCCATTATTATTGTTCATTTTACGTCAAAAATTATTTTTCGTTAACAAAAATGTATTTAACGGATGAAAAAGTAGACATGTTATTAATTTATGGAGAGTGCAGAAAGAATAGCTGACAAACCGTCGAGTTGTACATGGCAAGATATCCCGATAGGAGGCACCCACCCAACAAATATTTTTTAAGGCAGTTAAGAAGGCAACCGATTGAACCTGCTGATGTATTTATTGGTGACGAAGAGTCAGAAATCAATATATTGGCCATTGTTCAGGTAGGTCCTACAATTTCTATAAGACATGTTGAAGAACAAACTACTAAAGAAGAATGTATTATTGTAATTGTACCGGAAGCAGTTAAAAATATTTCTTAAGTGATAAAAAAATCTAATAATGTCCAATTTCGGTATCTAAAAATACAAATATGTAACTTTCAAAATAAAAAAAGTACATGTTGGCTACAATCGCAACTACCAGAAATGAATTATCGCTGACACGTCCTTACTTAATAGACTGTAATAAGAAAAGGAACTGCATTTGGCTGTAAATTTACCCATCGCGGACACATTCTTACCTGACAGACTATATATATATATATATATATATATATATATATATATATATATATATATATATATATATATATATATATATATATATATCAATATATATATATCAATATACATATATATATATATATATATATATATATATATATATATATATATATATATATATAAACTTTTCATACAAAAGTTGTAGGTTTTTTGCAATAAAATAAGCTTATCAGAGGAAACTTTTAATTATATTAGGAAATTATATTTTTACTTCAGTTTTTCTGAAATTTTTTGATATCCATTTTCAGATTTGGGTTAGTATTGAGCCGAAATCAGCATAATTTCTTAATATGCCACTCAAAATTCAAAACTGCATATGATAAGCTTTAATCTGAACCTGATTGTGTCTTCATAAATTACGTCAATTTTTGGACTAATGGGGGGGTCCGGTTGATGAAGAAAGACCCATATATATATATATATATATATATATATATATAAATATATATATATATATATATATATATATATATATAAATATATATATATATATATATATATATATATATATATATATATATATATATAAATGTATTCAAGTATATCTACCTTAGTTGAATACCAAAAATTTCAGATTGAACCAGAAAGTAGGACAGTTCTGTAATTGTAAACCAGTCATATTTAAATTAAAAGGTACGATTTTTTTCTTTTCGTATTCTTAATTTAGTACTTCGAGAGGAAGAATGAAGGTGTTGTATTAGTAATTTTTTTTCCTAAATTAAATAGTCGGTACGACTTCATTAGATTTACTTGTGAATTTAAGAAAAGTGAAAAATTACGATTCCTGGATATTTAAAATAATAATAAATTGGAATCTGACACTTATAGGAAAAATACTATAACAGATAGATATATTTCCCAAAAATGTATTTATATATATATATATATATATATATATATATATATATATATATATATATATATATATATAATATATACATATATATATATATATATATATATATATATATATATACATAATATATATATATATATATATATATATATATATATATATATATATATATATATATATACCTTTTGGTTCATCGTCTACTCTCTTCCTCGCTGAGTAAAGGCAGATTCAAAAATAAAAGAAATCCTTTTTAGAATATAGCTAGAACCAATGGCTATGACGAAAATTTAATAAACAAGTTAATAAATAGACATAAGCTTAGGTTAAATATTCATAATTCCACCTTTTTTACTTGTGTGCAGAATAAGAAGAAACATGTTCCAAGACCGTTTAATTCAAAATTTACCAAAGGACTTTAAAAGTTATTTAATAATGTAGGCCTTACGTTAGTCTATTAATCAGATAACTTAAAAAAATATCTTAGAAAGTCGCAGAAATAAAAGCGGGGAACGTGAAAGAAGGGGAATATATAAGATCAGTTGTAATGTTGTATGTCGGACAAGCAAGATAGTCGACTCAAACCCTATTTAAAGTACATTAGCTCATTTAAGATACGATAGAACAGAAAAATCAAGTATTGCCGAACATGCTCTTGAACATAATCCTACAGTGACCTGAGATAATTGAATGGTAATAAGAAATATATGTGATAAAAATCATTAGGCGCATATACAAACCCTGAAATTAAAAAATTAAAAATATTCTAAATAAGGGCCGAGAACTTATTTATCCCAGATCTCCGTATGGAGTACTCAACCGAAACTCAACCTCCGTCTGTGATTGGTCGGTTTCAGTCGAGTAAATTAGAATTTTATTACAAATAATTTACTTTTTAATAATAGACCAATTATCGTTCCTGATGATGCTAATGCTACAGAAAACTGGTGTTAGTTCGCTTGCGCATTTTTTAAGTGCTATGGCTGGTATTCCATTAGCGCCAGAAAAAGTCAACATTGGGCATCCTTGACTGCACCATGAGAATAGCTGGTGATGTTTTTCCTTGGAAATCGATAGTAGAATGTAAAGCAAGGAGTTCAGATAAGAAATTGACATTCTCAACTGGTATTGTCGCAGTAGTATTATCTGACTAAGATCACCACTTATGTTTATTATTGCTGACAATTGTTTCGACACACTGTGTCTTCTTCTGGAGCACAATGTAAAATTTTACATCGTCTTCTTGGATTCGTCGATAATTTCTTTAGATCTGTTTTGAGTAAATGTTTGGTGTAGTAGTAATAACTATTGTATAGTGGGATATTCAGTTATTTATAGTCAAACAAGTAAGAGGTTAATGACCTGAAGGAAGGGTTAGAGGGCATGCTTTTTATATATGGTGTTACAGGTCAAGGAAGGAAGGAAGTCAAGGAATCTAATTCTAATCTTTTTAATTACTCATTTTATTACTCATATTAAATTAACAGAAAGAGTAAGTAGTAGAAAATGTTAGGTTTCAGCCAGAAACATTTTAAAAGTCATCTTTTCTTGTTTTTTTATGGGTCTAGCACACGTGCAGGGAAGTCCCTAAAGCGCTACAATAGCGACACGTGTGCGGAAAAAGTGAATCACGTTGTTCTTAAATCGCTGTAAATTGCACTCGGTGGGAAACACAGTCCTGGGCAAATTATTCCAAAGGGATGATGTTCTCCATATAAAAGACTGCTTGTACGAAGGGTAACAAGCTAATTCTCATACGGATGTGAAGTATCACCGCGACGTATATTTCTAACATGCACCGCTCTGGGAAGAATTAAACGGGCCACATCCTCCGAACACTTTCCATAGAAATACTTGTAGAATAGGCTCAAGTCACCAACCGTTCTTCGATGTTCTAGCGAATCAAGGCCGCCGGTCAGTTTCCGCGTCTCCAATCAGACGAACAGCTCTTCTCTAAATAAAATCCAACAAATGCAGTGTATGTTTGGGAGCGGAGCCCCAAACATGAGAGCAGTATTTCATAGTTGGAAAAGAATTAACGGTTGTTGTGGGAAAGAATTTTCCCAAATTTTGAGAAGCCCTCCTTGCTATGCATGCAAGAGGCTCATGCCAGGACATATTTGCTCCCAAATTAACGCCCAATAAGTTGAGTGACGATGTTAGAGGAATGGAGTGCCCCGCCATAACTATGTCGGGTTCAGCAGCGTAAACTTTTTTAGAAAAAAAAAAATAAAGTACCTATAATTTAATCAATCAACTCGTAGTACTTGGATTAAGTAGGAAACTCAGATTCAGTACTTAATTTAGAGCACCGTGTTTTCAAGGGTGAATCAGTTAGTAATTTTTCTAGTGATTTTTTTTATTGCTGATCTGGAAAAAATTAAGTTAATTTTAAAATATTCTTGTTTTTATTAAACTGTCTGATACTTCGAAACTTTCTCCTGTGCATTTTTTTAATAAATGAATATAATAGTAAATTATACGACAAATAACAATTTTCCATGCATTGTTATGCGATTCTAATACGCATATATCTTTACATCCAAATTACGTAAAATTCCTACATTTTCCCACAAGATGCATAAAAAATTCAGGAACTAATTAAAGTATTAATATTCACATAATTAATTATTTATTTCGCCTATTTTCACACATTAATAAATTGCAACCTATCTTACACCAATTGTTTATTACAAGCTATAGCAGAAAAAAGTTATTACGCCGGAAGTATGAGATTCAACCTGTGATTTTAGTGCATAAATGCGGAACGGTAGTGAAAAAACATTGTTTTTGAAGTGCTTTATTTTTATTTGAAATTAAACGAATTCAAAGATATAGAGACTAAAGCAACGCGTGCAAGTGTAGTAATATTGAAAAATATCTTTGGTAAAGCCAACTTGTTAGCGGAACTTTTTACTTCACACTAGACTGTCGATTTCCAGGGACAAATTTTGCCCACTGTTCCCAATGTACAGTAAAAAAAAAGCCAGAAATTGATTATAACTAAAAATCGCTTTATGAAGTAAGACATCAAAAAAAGTTTTTGGCGCTCCTAAAATTACCTTACCTGTATTGGAAAAATGTGGCAATGAACTAATACAAGTTTTGTTAGAGTTCGACTTATCCCATAAAAAATAATGTTTTTTGCTTTTTGCTAAAAATATTCTTAAGTTCATCAGATATAAAAAATAAATACACGAACAAGCTTTCATTTCGTCAAACCCACATACATGGTATGGAAAATATATATAACATGCAGGCTGAAAAGTTTTTGGTCTAGCTACTTAAAACACATTTTTTTTTGCAAAATTCGACTTTATTCATCAATATAGTCTCCTTTAAGAGCGATACAATTAGTCCAACGCTTTTCTAACATTTCTATACCTTTCTTGTACAAAGATGTGTCTTTGCCTTCAAAATAGATCTCAGTTTCGACGATAACTTCTTCATTGGAGCCAAATCTCTTTGCCGCGAGCATTTTTTTGAGGTCTGCGAATAGATAATAGTCGTTGGTGGCCAAATCTGAAGAATACGGTGGATGAGGAAGTAATTCGAACTTCAATTCATGTAATTTTGCCATCGTAACTATTGACGTGTGACACGGTGCATTGTCTTGATGAAAGAGCACTTTTTTGTTCATTTGGGGCCGTTTCTTTGCAATTTATACCTTCAAACGCACCAATAACTTTATATAATATTCGCTTCTCAACATAGTCGATGAAAATTATTCCATGCGCATCCCAAAATACAGAGGCCAAAACCTTCCCAGCCGACTGTTGTGTTTTTGGTCGCTTCGGGCGGCTTTCACCGGCTGCTGTCCACACAGCTGACTGCCGATTTGATTCCGGTGTGTAGTGATGGATCCATGTTTCATCCATTGTCACATATGGCACGAAAAATCATTTATACTCCGCTTAAAAAGGCCCAAACAGCACTCAGAATCATCAACATGTTGTTTTTGTTCCACTGTGAGCAAACGCAGTACCCATTTCGAACAAAGCTTTCTCATGCCCAAATATTCATGCAAAATATGACCAACATGTTACTTGATATCTTGGTATCTCACGCAATTTTACTTTACGGTCATCCAAAACAATTTTATGGATTTTTTTTATGTTTTCCGGTTGGGCGTCCAGAGCGTTCAATATCATTTGTATCTGTACGACCGCGTTTAAATTCACCATACCAGTAAATGATGAGTGATTTTTTCGAGGGGCAGAGTCCCCGTAACACACGCAATTCGATTTCTTCCATTGTTATCAGAAGTAGCGTCACTAAAACAACTGTAATTTGTAAAATAATCATCGAAATGTCATGAAATTTTGACACGTATCGTTTGAAGGTTGGTACTTCCTAAAAATCATATGGATTTTTTAAAAAAGGCGACATGTATGTGTCAGACCAAAAACTTTTCAGCCTACGTGTTATAATATATATAAATACTGATATCCTGTAATACTGAAGTCATATAATATCATTAAACTATAATAAATATATTTCACATAGTCCAAAACTTCTACAGTATAAGTTAAAACCCTTGAACTTACATCAGATCGTTGAAGGAAATACTTAACCAACAAATATTAGAGTCGTTTTAAACGTTCTTGGCCTGACAGAGATATGGCGCCAAGGTGACCAAACCACGGTAACATTGTAAACATATCGATAGGGCGTGTCCACCACATCTTGCATGATATTTTGGGTATGAGAAAGATTTCCGTTCGATAGGTACCGCGTTTGTTAACAATCGACCAAAAATGCATTCGGATGAACATTTTCCAAAAAAGTTTAGCCATGTTAAAACATAATTCCAGTGAATTTCTTCGACGTTTCATGACAGTAAATAAAACACTGATTTATGATTACATGCCAGAGATTAAGGAGCAGTCGAAACACTGGGTGGGAGCTGGTGAAAGTGCGCTCAAGAAAACAAAAACGCTTCTATTATTAGAAAATTGGAGGTACGAATGTATGAAGATAAAAAAAAATCTCTATTATCTTGCATTTTCTTTGTTAGGCTGAGAACATTTAGAAAGTCCCTCGTAAAGCTACATATCAAAAAGCACTCCTTTTTAACGAAACATTAAAAAATATTTTCTAATATTCTTGCATACCCTTATTTTTCAAAAAAAATATTAGCTAAGGCCTGTGAAAATATTAATTTCTTATCAGAAGATAATCAGTCACAGCGTTAAAGTACATATAGTCTGGAATATAATGTGTTATTCAGACAAATAAATGTTAATATCCAGAAATAGCCCAGTGAGGCAGTTCTAACAAAACAATGATTTAATGAATATCTCGGAAAATATCTCGAATTAGTTGCTATTTATACAGATGCCTTGAAACAAAAAAATAAACTTAGTGTAGCTTTCTACTGTCCTTGGTATAATCACCAATTATAATCAATAAATCAAGTCCACCAGGCCTATTCCAACCAGCTCAACCTCCATGGCAGCAGACTCCAATGAACCAACAGCATCAAGTACCCGGCCTTACTCTACGACCAGTGGCTAGTATAGAAGGACCAACCAGCTCCTAGGCAAGCTTTATTCCCTCCAATAAATTGTCAATACGTAACAAGTTGACAATTTACAAAATGATAATCAGGGCCTGCCGCATCTGCTCCAATCCGGCATGGTACCAAATGTCACGTTTCGACAGTTCCACCCTCGAAGCCATTTAAAACAAGGCCCTGCGCATCATCGTCAACGCTACATGGTTCATCCTCAACACTCAAATTGACCATGATCTCCAGATCTCAACAATCCGGGAATTCATGAGCAACGCCACCACGACGCCAACCCCCACCCAGAAAGGCTTACAGACCTACGCCGAAATCACAGGAGGCAAAGAATGGACCTCTTCTAAATTTACAAGACCAATTTCGACTTATATTAATGTACACAGCGGATACCAGAAATGAAAATAGTGGGTAGAATGGCCCTATGGAATAAAGAGAGAAGTGATATCAGAGATACGATTTTGTATGCTCATTTTTTCATATTCCTTCGCCTATCTCTTTCAAATTTATAATATTGACCAGAAGTAATAGGGATAAAGGATCTTTACTTTGACAATCTATTTCCTAAATTTTTTACAGAATCCAGGCAGATTGCAAAAACGACAATATATGCATGTTAAACAGACGCGTGGAATGGAATTAACATGTAGATAGCAAGATGAACGAATGGTTAGATTCAGAAGAAACAGTTCACCAGGACAAAGTTGAAGCATGGGTAGATCCAACCAATGTTGAGCGAGAAAATTTCCAGCGTAAGGGTGGTGAAGACGATAATAAACCGACAGTGCACCAAGAAACAAGAAGTAAAATTATGAATTATTTATTTTGTTTCAAGAATTTTGTTTTCTAACTGTGGGTATTCGTTGAACGGATGCGTTTTAATCTAATTTTCCTTTGTCTTTATAAATTTAAAATCAACGAATGTTTTTACTATGAAACCGTTGTTTATGGTTTTTGAATCACTTTCACAGCAATGATTGTCTGGTGCATTTTATCACGGTTGATCTGCACCTTTTTTCAAATTTTCTGTAATTTCAATTAAAATTTAAATAACCATAAAAAAACAATAAGGAAGGAACTAGTTAAGGTGTTGTTGGAAATTGTAAATCCCTGTATACTAGAAAAGGAATATTTTCTTCCAACTGGAAATATGCTACAATTGAGTTGATATCCAAAAATGACAAAAGGGCCTTGCCAAACAACTACCGACCAGTTACATCGCTTTCAATAATATCGAAAGTTATGGACAAGTCGCGTTTACAATACATATCTGAAATGATTTATTATTATTAACAGCCGTCAATACGGGTCTTGTAAGGAAATATCGACAGATCACACAACTTATGTCACACATATTTGGAACAGCGCAACTGGACATTTTTAAGAAACTCGAGCGGTTGTACTTAATATAGCCAAGGCACTCAACGGTGTTTGTGATGATGCATTGTTGGTTTAGCTTCGCTTTTATGATATATCTGAAAAGTTTTGTTTATGACTCTCGCGTTTCCTTAGAGAGTGTTCTTTACAAATGGTAGTGAACAAATTTATTTCTAATGCCTTCACCACCAACGCCGATGTGCCCCAAGGCATCATACTGTTTCCTACTCTCTAAAAATCGAATTCATAGCTTTGCCGATAACAATACGCTTGTTTATACATTTACCTTAATCGCCTGAACA
This sequence comes from Pachyrhynchus sulphureomaculatus, assembly GCA_019049505.1. NCBI lineage: Eukaryota > Metazoa > Arthropoda > Insecta > Coleoptera > Curculionidae > Pachyrhynchus > Pachyrhynchus sulphureomaculatus. The sequence goes on along the minus strand of CM032452.1, from coordinate 2,272,567 downwards.
TCAGAGTTTCCTGCACATATCTACAGACAGCAGCAAGTTATTCTACTTAACACAGATCTGTAAGAAATTTTATCTGGAGATGACCCTAATCGAGTAGAATTTAACGCTACAAAAACCCAGGTAGCAGTTTTTTCTCAAAAAGTTTCAGAACCCGACATAATTATTATCAACTTGCTCGGTGTTAACTTGGTAGCAAATATATCTTGACATGAATATGTGGCATACGCAACAAAGGGATCTTCTCAAAAACTGGGAATATTATTTCGTACTAGAAACTACTCAGTATATATCACCACTACACCAAACACTTTATTTTTGCACTCGACGCGCGTTTTCGCTAACCATATTAGCTTCATCAGGAGCGATGATTGACAGTCAATCATCGCTCCTGATGAAGCTAACATGGTTAGCGAAACGCGCGTCGAATGCAAAAATAAAGTGTTTGGTGTAGTGGTGATATATACTGAGTAGTGTCATTGTGCCAAAGATTCCACATTCCCAACTTAGTCGTACTAGAAAGTTCTATATCCCACAACAACTTTTAATCCTATGCAAAACTCAAATTTGACCAACGATGGAATACTGCTCTCATGTTTGATGTTCTGCTCCCTAATATGCATTTGTTATAACTCGTATGCTGAAAATTTTTTGGTCTGACACATAGATGTCTTTTTCAAAAAATCCATATGATTTTTAGGAAGTACCAATCTTCAAGCGATACTTCTCAAAATTTCATGATAATTCGATGATTAGTTTACAAGTTACAGTGGCTTTAGTGACGCTACTTTTGATATTTTCAAAACGAAGGAAAAATCGAATTTCGGGTGTTGATTAAACACCGTTTTTTTATGAAAAAAAGTACCGATCAAGCAAAGCAACGGCTTAATAAGTGTTACGGGGATTCAGCCCCTGAAAAATCACTCTTTATTTACTGGTATGCTGAATTTAAATGCGGTCCTACAGATAAAAATGATGCTGAACGCTCTGGACGCCCAAATGAAGTGGTTACACCGGAAAACAAAAAAAATCCACAAAATTGTTTTCGATGACCGTAAAGTGAAATTGCGTGAGATAGCTGACACCCTCAAGATATCAAAAGAACGTGTTGGTCATATTTGATAAACATTTGGGCATGAGAAAGCTCTGTTAGAAATGGGTACCACAATATGTGACAACGGATGAAACATGGATCCACCACTACACAGGAATCAAATCGGCCGTTAGCTGAGTGGACAGCAGTCGGTGAAAGCCGCCCGAAGCGACCAAAGACACAACAGTCGGATGGGAAGATTTTGGCCTCTGTGTTTAGAGATGCGCAAGGAATAATTTTCATCAACTATGCTGAGAAGGGAAAAACCATCTATAGAGAATATTATATAAAGTTATTGGGGCGTTTGAAGGCAGAAATCGCAAAGAAACGGCCCCATATGAACAAGAAAAAAGTGCTCTTTCATCAAGGCAATGCACCGTGTCACAAGTCAACGATTACAATGGCAAAATTGAATAAATTAAAGTTCGAATTGCTTCCTCATCCACCGTATTTTCCAGAATTGGCTCCCAACGACTATTATCTATTCGCAGACCTCAAAAAAATGCCCACAGGAAAGAGATTTGACTCCAGTGAAAAAGTTATCGCCCAAACTAAGGCCTATTTTGAAGGCAAAGACAAATCCTTCTACAAAAAAAGTATACAAATATTAGAAAAGAGTTAAACTGATTCTATTGCTCTTGAAAGAGACTATATTGATGAATAAAGTCGAATTTTACAAAAAAAAATGTGTTTTAGGTAGCTAGACCAAAAACTTTTCAGCCTACGTATTATTATATCCAGAAGAAACGTCGGAAGTCGAAGTAGGAACTTACCACTCCCTGGAACATCGAAAAATGGTTGGTGACTTGGGTTTATTCTAAAACTATTTTCACGAAAAGTGTTCGATTTAATTCTTCCCAGAGTAGTACACGCCACGAATAAGAGTCGCGCAAAATGCATCACATCATATGAGATTCAGCTTGGTCGTATTCCTCGTACCGCCCTCTTCAAGAGATCTTTCATATAGAGGACCCCATTAATTTGGCATCAGTTGCCTAGAATTATGTCGAATACAATTTGCAGCGATTCAAGATCAACATGAATCGCCTTATCAGCACATGCGTGGCTCCTGTAGCGTTTTAAGCATTTCCTGATAGCACATATGCCGTGTACATAAAAAATCGCCTATTTTAACTTCCCTTGCGAAAGGGAGATTTTGCATTTCGTTAGAGTGTCGGCTATCTCACGTAATTTCCTTTTACGGTCATCCAAAACAATTTTGTGGATTTTTTTGATGTTTTCCGGTGTAACCATCTCATTTGGGCGTCCAGAGCGTTCAGCATCATTTGTATCTGTACTACCGCGTTTAAATTCAGATTACCAGTAAATAATGAGTGTTTTTCCTGGGACAGGGTCCCCGTAACACTTATCAAGCCATTGCTTTGCTTGAACGGTATTTTTTCCCCATCAAAAAACAGTATTTAATCAACAAATGAAATTCGATTTTTCCGTTGTTTTCAAATTTCAAAACTAGCGTTACTAAAATCACTGTAACTTGTAAACTAATTATCAAAATGTCATGAAATTTTGACACGTATCGTTTGAAGGTTGGTGCTTCCTAAAAATTATTTGGTTTTTGTGAAAAAAGCGACATCTATAAGTCAGACCAAAAACTTTTCAGCCTACGTGTTACAGTACTGAAAATACGAAAGAAACTTATTTTCAGGCCATATCAACTCGACCCGCGAAATAGGTTACATTGCTTTTTTCAAAAAAAGTTTTTTGAAAAATACATTTGATAAAGGAATTTTTGTTTAATGAATAATATAACTTCAACTTCGCTTTCCGCTTATTAGTTAACTAGGATAATATTCTTACACATGTAAACTTTATTCATAAACTAGCCGGGTCTGCGGCTCCGCTCGCGTGGACTTGGTTCACTACTATCGTCACTGCTTACTCCTTATGTTACCTAACGTAATAAATATCTCCCATTATTTCCCCTTATCTCCCAATATTTCTCCTTATCTCCCATTATCTCTACATAATTTCCATTATCTAGGCTTATCTCTGCTCAGCTCCCATTATTTCTCCTTATCTCCATTATTTCTCCTTATCTCACGTTATTTTTCATTATCTAGGCTTATCTCGACTTATCTCGCAATATTTCTCCTTATCTCCCACTATTTCTCCTTACCTCCCATTATCTCACCATAACTCCCATTATCTAGACTTATCTCTGCTTATCTCCTATTATTTCTCCTTATATCCCATTATACTTATTTCCCATTGTCTCACCTTATATCCCATTATCAAGGCTTATCTCGACTTATCTCCCATTATTTCTCCTTATCTCCCATTATCTCTACATAATTTCCATTACCTAGGCTTAACTCTGCTCATCTCCCATTATTTCTCCTTATCTCCCATTATTTCTCCTTATCTCACGTTATTTCCCATTATCTAGGCCTATCTCGACTTATCTCGCAATATTTCTCCTTATCTCCCACTATTTCTCCTTATCTCCCATTATCTCACCATAACTCCCATTATCTAGACTTATCTCTGCTTATCTCCCATTATTTCTCCTTATCTTACATTATAATTATTTCCCATTGTCTCACCTTATATCCCATTATCAAGGCTTATCTCGACTTATCTACCATTATTTCTCCTTATCTCCATTATCTCTACATAATTTCCATTATCTAGGCTTATCTCTGCTCATCTCCTATTATTTCTCCTTATCTCCCATTATTTCTCCTTATCTTCCATTATAATTATTTCCCATTGTCTCACCTTAATATCCCATTATCAAGGCTTATCTCGACTTATCTCCCATTATTTCTCCTTATCTCACGTTATTTCCCATTATCTAGGCTTATCTCGACTTATCTCGCAATATTTCTCCTTATCTTCCACTATTTCTCCTTATCTCCCATTATCTCACCATAACTCCCATTATCTAGACTTATCTCTGCTTATCTCCCATTATTTCTCCTTATCTCCCATTATCTCACCTTATCTCCCATTATCTAGGCTTATATCGAATTATATATATGTATAAATTTTTAAAAACACGTAAATCAGATAAGTGGTTCTCGAGTGATAAGCGCACTAACGGACAGACAGACAGAGAGACCTTACATTTTATACATATTATATTCTTTGCTACATGATATTGTTCCATATTTAATGCTTTAGGTAGTCTATTGCAAGAGAACGCGCTAGCGGCAAACTTTTCTCCGAGTTGATTCACTATCTATTCACTATTCACTGCTTATTCCTTATGTCACCTAACATAATAAAATATATATCCTATAACCTGGCCAGAGAACATACGTATGTTTAAAAAAAAGCACGTAAATCGGATAAGTGGTTTCTTTGCTCCATGATATTCTTCCATATTTAATCGTTTAGCATGTTTAAAAAAAAAAAAGCACGTAAATCGGATAAGTGGTTCTCCAGTGATAAGCGAACAAACGGACAGACAGAGAGACGTTGCATTTTATATATATTATAGATATCCTTTGCTACATGATATTGTTCCATATTTAGTGGTTTAGGCAGTGTATTGCAAGAGAACGCGCTAGCGGCAAACTTTTTCCGATTTCATTAACTATTATCGTCACTGCTTATTCCTTATGCTACCTATCGTAATAAAATATAGCCTATAATCTGGCCGGAGAACATATGCATGTTTTAAAAAAAAAAGTACGAAAATCGGATAAGTGGTTCTCCAGTGATAAGCGCACTAACGAACAGACAGACAGACAGACAGAGATACGTTGCATTTTATATTTATTATAGATGTAATAAAATATATATCTATAACCTGATCAGAGAACATATGTATGAATTTAAAAAATCACCTAAATCGGATAAGTGGTTCTCGAGGGATAAACGCACTAACGGACAGACAGACAGACAGAGACACGTTGCATTTTATATATATTATAGATATAGATTATTATTATTATTATTATATAACCTAGCCAAAGAATATATGTATGAATTTAAAAAAAGACAGGTAAATCGGATAAATGGTTCTCGCGTGATAAACGCCCTAATGGACAGACAGACAGACAGAGAGACATTGCATTTTATATATTATAGATTATAGATTATAGATATTCTCTGCTACATAATATTGTTCCATATTTAATGGTTTAGGCTGCGCTAGCGCTAGCGCAAACTTTTTTCCGACTTCATTCACTATTTTACGTCACTGCTCATTCCTTATGCTACCTATCGTAATAAAATATAGCCTATAACCTGGCCAGAGAACATATGTATGTTTTAAAAAAAAAAAGTACGTAAATCGGATAAGTGGTTCTCCAGTGATAAGCGCACTAACGGACAGACAGACAGAGAGACGTTGCATTTTATATATATTATAGAAGAGTTCAAATCACGTCGCAAATTCCAGTTAGCAATGACAGATGGCTGGTGTTACAAAAGAAGTAGTCTAATTGACCATATGCCATTTTCACTTTGGAAGGTTATGTTTTATCTTTTTTTCTTCAGAGTGAATTGACTGTTTTCACTTTTCTGTTGTAAAAGTAATCTGTCCCTGTCGTCATAATATTATTCTAACTTGAATAATTATATGGACCAACACCAAATGATAAGTTTTAAATATCAAACCAGAAAGATTTATTATTATAGACTTAACTTTTTATTTAATAATGGTTAGTTCAGGCCTCTTCCTATCTGCATTATGACGTTTTAAAACATTTTTAAATTCTTGACAAATTGGTGATGATCTGATATTTTGTTTCATTCTTACATTTTATTTTAATTTAAAAATTCGTAATTTATATAACCGTTCAAGTGCAAGTTGAACTAGCACAATTAGTGTTCCATACGTTGATTGCTTTTCAAATAAAAAATTTTGTTACGGAAATATAAAATGATCAGTGACTTCACAAACAAAGTTTGTTTCCAATCTTTAATGAAAATAAATAAATAAAGTTTATTACATCCGTTGGACAGTACAAAATTTGCATAGATCAGGTCAGTGTACAAAGTTTTTATGATACTATTATTAAATACATGTATTTCTACCCTAATTATAAATTAAATTACAAAAGTAAACTTAAAGTAACTAAAAAGTAGAAAAGAAAACAAAAGAAAACACACATTTATTACAAGCTAACACAACAACTACATCTATCTAACACAGTCTCAAGGATATATGGGAAACTGCTCACAAGGAAGATTGAAAGCGAATACAGCGATCTTGAAGCGGAAGAACAGGCTGGATTTAGAGTAGGAAGATCTACGGTCGATCATCTTTTCAGCATTACTCAGATTATAGAAAAAAAGTCTGCATTTGACCAAGAAATACATAAGTTGTTGGTTGATTTGAAGAAGGCATATGATAGTGTACCACAAAACAAGCTATGGGAAGCGCTGGAAAACACACACATCAATATTAACTTAATTAAAGCTGTTAAACAAACGTACGAAAAAAACACTACAAAAATCAAAGTTAGAAATAAACTATCAAAAGTTTTTAACCAAGTTGCTGCTGCCTCTCACCAACATTTTTCAAAATCTACTTAGAACAAACTTTAAAAACATGGAAGCGAAAATGTAAAAATATGGGTATACCACTAAATGATCGAACGACCTTATATACTTTGTGCTTCGCAGATGATCAAATAGTACTGGCTCAAGACCATGAAGACCTACAATACATGACCAGAAAGTTAATTGAAGAATATAAACATTGGGGTCTTCAAGTAAACCTAACAAAGACGGAGTACATGTGTGTTGGCGGTATGCAATACTCTTTAATTAAATAACTTACCTTTCAACATCTTTGAGGAAGAAAAAGAAACTCACTCCCGGCGTACTTTTTGAATTATTTTTACAGCTGTCAACGGCACAACAATAACCTTCTTTCCCCACGATTATATAAATGGTTTGTCAACCTTTTCGATTCTCTTCACTTACAAACGTTTTTAATTCTTTTTATACAAACTCTCTCTTCCTTCTGCCTTTAAATTCATATAAACTGCGGTCACATCAAGAAATCATCGACCATACATTTCAAAAGACACATTCCGAGATCAGATGTAAACATTGAGCGGCTATTTTGAAAGAGGGACCCTCGACGCACGCGCCGCCAAAATCTCATCACTAACTTGGACCTCACTTTCGCTACTGTATTGGGTTTATTGTGACACTACAGAAATGTTTCTAAATAGACGTATAAAAAGACAAAGAACAGATATAAACTCATCTAGTACTCGAGGATCAACAGCAAACCATAAAACACTGCGATAAATACAAGTATCTAGGTATGTCTCTCACACATAATGGTACAGCAGAGCAAACGATACAAGAAAGAAATACACAAGAACGAAGAGCTATTAGGTCAATTAATAACGTACTATGGGATCAAAATATAGCCAAGAAGAATAAACAAAATATCTACAACAGTATTGTGAAAAGCATTATAACTTATAGCAGTGAAGTCTGGCCACTTGTACAGAGAACAGAAAAAATGCTGGAAGCAACTGAAATGGACTTTTGGAGACGCTCCGCCGGAAAATCAAGGATGGAAAAAATAAGGAATGACAGGATTAGAGAAATTATGGGCATTACACACTCAATAGTAGACGACATCAAAGTTGATCAGCTGAAATTGTATGGACAAGTCCAAAGAATGAACAACAACAGATTACCGAAGCAAATTCTTAATTGGACACCCACTGGAAGGCGTAAGAGAGGAAGACCGAGGAAAAGCTGGAGAGAAGGGATAGACCGCGAAGTGAGAGCAAAACAACTGGGAGAGGACCTGTGGCAAGACAGAGACGAGTGGAGACTAGGAATCGGAAGACGTCGTAGAACGTTTTAACCCGACATATATGATGATGACACAACAACTACACTTAAATCCCAAAAAACCATCAGGATATGATAACATTACTGGCAAATACTGAAAGAATTCTCTAAGAAAGGGAAAACATATCTAACTCAAGTATTTAATGCAGTTTTAAAAACTGGTTACTTTCCACAGGCGTGGAAAATAGCCCAAATCATACTGATTCCTAAACCGGGCAAGCCTTTGGAAGATGTTAAATCATACAAGCCTATTAGTCTACTTCCTGTTATATCCAAGGTCTTGAAAAAGCTGTTAATCGATAGATTAACACCTATTCTCGTAGAACATGAATTAATCCCAAATCATCAATTTGGCTTCCATCCGCAACATGCCGCTATTGAACAAATCCACCGCGCCGTAGTTTATAAGGCAATTTTAAACCCATCTGGAGCTACGGTATACAACTCTGGGTACTGCATCCAAGTCTAACAATTGAAATTCTTTAAAGATTTCAAGTAAAAGTCCTTCGTTCTGTTACTGCAATTCATTGCACGAGATCTTGCAATCAAATCGATTAAAGAAGAAATAGGTCACCATTCCAAAAATATAAAAACAGATTACATTACCCTATTTGACCCCCCCCTGGAACCATCATTGCATCGTAGACTCAAGAGATCCATCCCCAGCGATCTTCAAACCAGATTCTAAGCCATGCAATTCTCGGAAACACAAATAATTTTATTTTAAAATTACTGAATAGCGAAAATTGTCACAGGATAATTTTCAACATGACATTTTAAGTTTTTAAAATATTTACTTATTGTATCTTAGTAGTTACAGATTGTAAATAAATGGGAAGTTAAATAAAAAAAAATTACAAGCGTAAATTAATGAATTATAATATGTGAAAAGGTAAAGTTTGAGGATGTTCAATCAATTAAACAGTTAAAATATTCATCCAAGCTATAAAAGCTGTTATATATTAGAAATGTCGTAATGGTGTTTTTAAATTATTTCTCACTGAAGATATATTTAAATCTATTCTATAACTTATTGTAAATCTTGGCACCAACCTAAAATACATTGTTTTTCAGTAATGCTAAGTGAATGAATCTGATACACCATATTGTTATAGCCCCTATTATTGTAATTATGATATTGAAATGTTGTTTAAACTTTTGAATATTCTTTCTCACAAATAGGATTACTTCAAATGTATACAACGATGGTAATGTCATAATTTTCCATTTTTTGAAAATAGATCGCATGAAGCCAACCTATATGCCCCAGAAATCATTCTAATTATACGCTCTTGTATTTTAAATACTCTATTTATGGTAAATATCTTGTATTACTACAGAAAATCAATCCAAATTTTACACGACTAAAAAAGTTAGCGCAGTGGTACGAAAACAGAACTTCAAGATTGCTTACTTGTTTTAACCTAAATAAAGCATTTGTAGTGACTGCAAGCTTTTTGCATAGTGTATCGACATGTATCTCCCAACTAAGCCGATTATCAATATAGACACCCAAATATTTCGTACTTGATGTTTGTCGTATTGAACGATTTTTAGTCTTAAGAATATAAGATTTATCCAAATTATGAATCCTAGGTGTAAAATTTATGAAAACAGTTTATTACCTAGAAACCAATCATAGAATTTATTGACCATTACTTGAGCTAAGTGGGTTGCTTCTTGAACATTATCAGACGTGACTAGGTAAGTGCTATGTTCAGCAAACATTACTATATTTCGGTTATTACAAATATCCGATAAATCGTTTATAAATAATAAGAATAAAAGAGGACCCAGGATGGAACCCTGGGGCAGCCCACAAGAAATTGACAATTTTTCCGATCTTACGTCGTCGATCTCCACCGATTCACATTTATAGCCAGGTAAGATCCTATCTATTCACCAAACCTTCTTCTTAGACCATTATTTTCAAGT